>VRLP01000458.1:0-222048 GCA_009660295.1 Lophius piscatorius | reverse complement strand
GGAGAGCTTTATCTCCAAATATTTTCGGGACATAGTTTCTCAACCTTTGGTCTGATTTGATCTAAATTTGGTGCCTATGAATTTATATAAGTAAATCTATTGTTTCATATTATACCAGCGGGAGCTTTCTTACACGAAACACGTTTTTTTCGGACATATCTTCATACAAACTACATTTTAACATACAATTTATTACCCTTCCCTGTCCAGCAACCTTGGCATTCAGTATAAAGGTCTGGGTGTCTTACATTGCCATAAAATTGGTGAATTTGAAACGACTTGAGGAGATCTATCCGGTGTGTATGATATTTTACTCCAACAGTTATTTTTTTACTCTCTGGGGGAGCTTTTCTTTTCTGAAAAATTTTTTTTTTTTCACATTTAATTTGAGGAGTTCAATCAGGGGGGTCGCTTGTACAATGCAGGGGATTGGAGGCTTTTGTGGCATATAATCTTGCTTGGCCTAGTTTTAAACTCATTACACTGGGTGGCTCTGTAATCAGCAGGGTGGTGGGAGTGGGGGGGTTCTGATTACATAAATTAACATTACCCCCACACACCAACATTTGTAATTGTAACAGCATCAGAGTCAAACAAAGCTGGTTTTCTCTTCTAAAGAGTGTTGCATCATCACAGAGAACTTCCAACATCTCATTTGATTTCATGTCAACACAATGAACACAGCAGCTGTGAGAGCAGTGCTAAGGTTCTGGATTTGTCCTGCTGGCTGCTGCTTCGGCACTGAGGGTCTTCAGTCTAGCCGTGAATAAATTCTGGTTCTCAGCGCTAGTGCTCAGCAAACACAGCTTCAAGAATATGAAGCTGTGTTTTGTTGGCCTAATAATTGTTTCACAAGATGCAGACACGGGACTCTTCGTGACTTGATTACTTCATAGTTTTTTTTAAGAACAGTTCATGACCTTGTGTATTTGGAAAGCACTAATCAAATTAAAAAAAGTGATCAAATTAATGTCAGGTCTCATTGTTGGTTTTCAGTTATTTTCAGCTAACTGTCCACCCCCACTACAAGTTTTATACAATTCAAATCACTTGAATTTTTCTTAATTCATTGTTGCATTAAATTGTGAAACAATAATTCTATTTTCATCTAAGGTACTGAGTAGCAGGAAAAATAGGTGAATATATTGAAATTGTGTTAATGGAGTTGTACATATGGAAATGACTGATTTGCGGATTGCCAGTAAATGGCTTCCATCACAATCAGAATGCAAACTGGCAATGCTTAAATATCAATCTCTCTAAATATACAATATTAACTAATAAATGCATCACATTGTGTACTATAATCCTAAATTTAATCACAGGATTGCCCCCCCACACACACACACACACACACACACACACGCACGCACGCACACACACACACACACACACACACACAAACACACACACACTACTACTGGCAATTAGATGTGCTGTATATTTGAATACAACTTTCTAACAGCAGAAAATGAGGATTACTTAAAAGACCCACTAGAAGCTGAATATTACATTGAGTACCATTGGGTTTCAAATATCTATTTAATAAAGCTTGTATGTTTGCATGGGCCGAACTGTCGTCATGAAAGATATGAAATGGAAATTCATCGTTGTTGAGAATGTACAGTCTGGTTGATTTCTATTTAAATTCAATTTATCCTGTTCAGCGGGGGGCTGGAGCCTCATCAAGCGAACCCTGGATGGGGGATATATATTAAGGAACATTTGGTCATCACAGTATATCACCAAGTCAGTTAAACATCTGGGATATGGACACATTTCCAGTTATGAAGCGTAAGGGATTTTGCGACTCTGGTGAAAAAATAATGAAAGTAACCACAGGTGGACGGGAAGGGCAGACAACCCCCAAAAAGGCAATATTTTTGCAGGTGCTGTCCAAAGACCATTTCTACCTCCTCAACCCCCCCTCCCCCTTACTTTTTTCTTGTTTTGCATTTTGCAAGTGCCCTTTTCCCTACTGGTAGCATGAGGGGGTACCTGTATCCCATTCAGGTTGCACAGTTAGTCCAGCTTACGGTGGCCGACGGGCAAACACACTGCAACTTCATCAATTTAACAACACACGCTGCAAAAACTGTAACACAACACATTAAGAAAAAACAATCGGCAAAAGCCACAAGTAAATCGAATTGTTTACGAAGGACACTTAGAGGTGCTGCACCCCCGGACTAACTTTTTTAGTGCTTCATTTACTGACCAAAACATATATAATACACAAAGATTTCATGATTGGTGGCTTTAGCTCAGTGGGTAGATCAGTCGTCCTGCGACTGGGAGATCCGGGTTCAAGCCGAACCCCCTTACGCAACAAGCCGTGGGTCCTTGAGCAAGCTGCATTGAATTTCATGACGTTGTACTGTATGTATGTAATGTGTAACATGTGATAAATAAAGGAAAGATTAAAGAAGATTAAGAAAATGATGTTTTGATTAGCTGTGCGAGCTTCACTCAACTTTCGGGGCTTGCAGTTGTGACTCAGAATGAAATGTTAATCACCATCATGAAAACAAAAAATAAACATAATAATGACCCTAACGTGCACACCACCCAAAACGACAGTAAACAAGATGAATGATACTTGCTGAAGAAAACTCTGAACCATCATCGTGCATACAGACTTCACTTGTCGCCCCCGGAAGTTAAGCGAAGCTACCACAGCTAATCAAAATATCATCTTCATAATCTTCTTTAATCTTTCCTTTATTTAACAAATGTTTGTGTATTATATATGTTTTATTCACTAAATAGTGCAATAGAAATGCGCGTCCGGAGATGCATCACTTTTAAGTGTCCTGCGTAAACGCTTCTGTTGTCTTGTGGTTTTTGCAGATCGTTTTTCTTAATGTGTTTGGTTGTGGCTTTTGCCGCGCGAGTGTGTTGTGAAAATGATGAGGATGTTTTCTTTATTTGCTGCGTTCTTGTTGCCAACTTGAGGAAGTTTTTTTCTTTATTTGTCTGTTTCTTTATCTATTTGTTCTCGTTTTCCTAAGTTGCAGTGTGTTTGCCTCCGTCGGTCACTATACCAGCTCCTTTAGGAAGGCATATCCAAACATGCGGTTACAAGACGGTTTGCTGTGTCTCCCAGAAGAGTTTCAAGAGCGTGGAAGAGATACCAGGGAACATGACACGAGGGCCACAAAGGTCAACAACCCAGCAGCAGGACCGGTATATGCTCCTCTGAGCAAGGCAGAATTGGAGGAGTACTGGAAGAGCCCTAACTACATAATGACTTCCAGTGGGCTACTGGTGTGCATGGTTCTGACCCAAATTTTTTTTCCATGTGGGTGTTACAGGTGGGATCTGTGCTCACTACCCAGTAGGGTGCAGCTAAATTAGCTTGCGCCAGAGAACACCAGATTGGTTCCCCATTCTCGTCACAGATGAGAGCATCTGAGTTCATGTGATGGACATGAAAGTCTGGAGATGCCCTTATGAACATTTTGCTGCTGGCAATATCATCCAGCATGACTAGTTTGATGGTGGTCCAGTGATGGTGTGGGGAGGCATGTCCTTAGTAAGACATGGAAAACATGTGACGTTTCTCACAGTCTTTTACTGTAAGGATTTAGTGAGCTGGTCATGTGGTCGTTCCAGCAGAGGGTCTTTGTTTGACCCACTTCGTCTCAGCTGACTATGCGGGTTTCTATAGATTGTCTATAATAGTCTTAAAAAAACTTTTTCAGTATGAGATGATGGATGTAAATTGGGGTAGGGACAGAGGTGTTAACATGCTTCAGTCTTCGCTTGATGGGGAGCACAAGGCCATTATGTAAGTGCTGAATGCCTCAGAAAAAATGATGGGTGCTACGGTTTGGAAAAGGAAGCTTTGATTCAAAACACAGTCTTTAGCCTAAAGGTGTGAAACACATTAACAGATCTCAAGCCCAGTGGCAATCTAGTTTATGTAAACGCCATCGTCACAATGTAGTAGCAGGCTCAGTTGGGGCCGTACTGTATTCAGCCACCTCACACAGTTCATCAGCTGACCTGCATTTTATGGTAACATGACATTCAACTTTGTGTGTGATAACATCTCCGGTAATGAGCTGTGAGATGTTGAGCCGAGTCCTGTGACCCACATGGTTAGTTTATGGCCTTCCCGAAGCTATGCTTCAAGTTAAGTTTTAGTTCAAATTTTTCCAAAGGGAATAAGTTCTGGTCATGTGGCAAAGCTGGATGACAGGAGGGTAAATAGTTATAACCTCTGGATAATTAACAAAGGGCTACGTATGAATGAATTTTCTCGTTGATTTGACTCAAATCTTTTGAAGAATTTTACCCCGCGTTTCATTGCTCTTCATTTTTTTTCTCCATACAAATAGACATACATCTGAACACAAAGACAAAAAAGAAAGAACAAATAAAGGTAAAATTGGGCATATAGGCGACTTTGACATCAGTCAAATTGAGATGGTTAGATGATTTGGTCAGATGACCTCCAAAACTGCTGGACTTGTTGGAATCCTGGAGTCTGCCGTGGTTAGTATCTGCCAAAGTGATATACAGAAAGGCAACTGAAGAACCAAAAATCCAAGAATCACAGACGCCAAAAGCTCAACACTAGCTTTAAGCTCATGCTGTCTGATCCCATGTAAGAGCAAATGCAGCACAAATTGCTGAAAAGGTTCATGCTGGTAGAAAGCTGTCAGAAGACACAGTATCACAGAGCTTAATCTTCGTCTTCTTCATTTTATGGAGAAAGTGGATGTGTTTTATATTTCTTCATTTTGATGTATTTTGTAAATGTTATTCCTTGGTAAAATAAGGTGGTTTGAAATATGTATTCTGATAGCGAGAAACTATTCTAGTTAGGCATGGTCCTTAAACCTAATCTGGCATGTTTTAGGCTCCATTATGTTAATACACTATGATACAGAGAAAACAGTTTATATATTTAAGTCATAGAGCAGATGGGCTGAAAAAACATAATACCATCATTTTAAACATAATTCCATGAAGTACATCAAGACATGTTTAGGGTTAGAATTAGGGCCCTTGCAGCTGTGACCCCAAGTCCCAATTCAAAAACCAAATCCAAGACAAGAATAAAACAATATTAATAAATACTATTTAAATCAACCTTTAAGACTAGATTTGAATTTCACAAAAGTGAAATGCACATTAGGTTTGAAGAACAAACGATGCTAAAGTGTCATGAAAACAACCAGATGGATTGATAGATGGATAAATAAGAGTAGGAGACAGTATTATTTAAAGAGTAAATAAAACCAGCAGCGGTAGCAATATAGCTAATTGGCACATAACTAATTGAATCAGGGCTTCCATGCTGTGAAGTCCGAGTGAATTGTTTGTTGTAGGTTCTCCATAATTAGATTTTTCTGGGTCATTCAGAGTGGTACTACAACTAAACATTGAAACATTATCATTTTGTTGAGCTGTTTTAGTGACTAACTAACTAATAAACTGTGTCAAATGATTCCCTCTCCAACTAAAAAAAACACACCATTCTGCATTCTTCAGCTGTTACGTTCTTTGTCTTCCAGGGCTAACTTTGAAGACTGTCTGTCTTTCACTTTGGTGCTACAGGTAGCTTCACTGTGAGTTCATCAGAGCATTTTACCTAAAATGTCTGATGCAGCTTGAAATATCGTCAAAGTATTAAGTAGTAAGCTACTTACAGGCCTGAGACTTACTACAATGAAGTCACAGGCTTTATAAAAAATCAAAGAACCTAAAGCTCCATATATGCCGGGGAGAAAAGGAGCTGAGAAAATCTCAACTACTAGAGGCTCATTTATACTCATCTACATTTAAACATATGATCATTTCATCCAGATATGGATGAAATGCTGAGTTGAGTTCTGCCCTGCTTCTCTGGCCCTGCTTCTCTACAATGCTTCTCTACAAAAGTGCTGTTCATTTGGTTACACAAAGTTCACTTATATCGAACGGGTTGCCTGTCCAGTTTAATCAAACCTTGCACACCCTTTGGTCCATGACAAGTCACCCTCAAAATGTAAAGTAGATCTGCCAGATTCCTGGATACCCAATTAGTCAGATGCCCTCAAATTTCTGAAAAAGCATGATGTGTTATTGATAATGTCTAGCAAATATTGCAGTTATGAATAAACCAGCCACGTGGGGAGTACATGCCAGTGGTCCGGTCCCAAGTACGGATAAAGCAGCCAAAAGAAACAAACATGCAACTATTAATGCCAGGGAGGTTTAAATTGAAAATGAAATGACAAGAAGGCAGTATAGTTTTAGGCTTGCTTATATGAGTGTAGTTTAGGTTTTCCAACAGATAAAACTGAGCATATTATCGCTACCTCCCCCTTAGAACAGTGTAGAAGACAGAATTAACTAGAAGTGCTATTCATCCTAGTTATGGCTGGTCATAAAGCACATAATGTGGCCCATCCATACTATTGATGTAATGGTTGTTAAATGGCTGCGCCCACTCCTAGTTTAGTGTGTCATTGACTGTTGATCGCCATACGCAGGCCAGGTCTCCTCCCAATAGACTTGTCTAGAGGCTGCCGTAGCATAAGGCCACGACCTGACTGCTCACACAACATTCATACATTTTTTGCTCCCCTGCTCCTCCCACCCTGTCCCCCTCTTTCCATTTTTTGTTCTGTCATTACTTTATGAAGTCACGGGATGATGCTCATTTTTGGTTAGAGGTGGCTGGACCAGAAAGGGAGGGGAGTTCGCCGTCAATCAGATAGCTTTGCCCTCACTGTCTCCTGATGATGATATCACCGGAGCCAGACGGGAAGCACACACATTCTCCCTCCCTCCCTCTCTCTCTCTCGCACACACACACACCTCGTGTTGCCTCGCCTCATGCTGTTTGTCTACCAGGCTGCACAGGTGACTCACAGCGGCCCTGATGGAGTGTGTCACACTGGAGTCTGCTGTCTGCACGAGTCTGTGTTTGGTTTCAGTGTGTGTGTATTTGTGTGCTTAAGTACAGCCAAATGCGTTGTTGAAGTTAAGCGTGATTTACCCAGTGACCCCCTGGAGTGCGCCACTCTTATGAACTCATCTGTGACTCAACTAATAGCTAGACCTGCCACAGATTTAGCTGTGGCGCCATGACCCCACTGCAGGTTTATTGAACCACGGTGGTGTCTGCATCTCTCAGCTGTGTGAGCATCCTTTGATGGCAGTTAAAGCCAGCCGCCATGAAGTATCACATCGTCTGGAGCCATGAGCACAAGACATTACAAATGAGTGATCAGTCTGTTTTACAGCCAACTGGTGACAAGATTTGCAGAGGACTGAATCTCCTTGTGAGTGATGTGTTTAAATATTTCAGGTGATGGAATGGCGGTGACATTAAATTTAATTGCGACTGACAGAAGCATGTGATACTTTATGACCTGATATTAACAGTGCATGTGTATGTGTGGTTCATTCAATGGTCGGTTAGACTTGTGAGGGGTCAAAGTTCTGTATTATCGTTAAGTGTTGGTGTACCTGCCCGCCTGCTGTTGGATGATGTTTATAGTCCTTATCAGGCTCCACAGCAGCCATGCACACACTTTGACCTCCCCTCCCCCCTCCAAAACGCACTCACACACAGACACAAACACACACACTCTAAACACACAGGCTTCGGCCCTCTTGATTACTTTAGTGGCAGAAACCAAGAAACTACACACCCACATACACACTACCCTTTTGTGCACAGTAGGCTCTGCCCTCTTGATTGCTTTACTGGCAGAAACTGCACGCAAACCAAACAAACATGTGTGCAGACACAAATTTCACACATACACACACACAGACCGTTTCGCTGGCCTCACGGTCTTTCCCACACTGATAGAAATCTGCGGCATGCCATAAAGCATAGTCTTGGATCACAGGGCACAACAGAGGCCCTCCGCTCTCAGCCAAGCTACATCACTCACAGCTTGCAAGGCTGATAAGATGACCATGGTACCTCCCTTACCCCTCTCCAGCACCTCGTCCCATCTCTGTTTCTCCTCACCCACTCCCCTTGCACCCGTCAAGTATAGTCCTGTCTTTACCTATCTGTCTGGCCACCCCTCTTGAATTATTAGATTTTTCCGTTCTGAGTGTGCAAGAGCTACTCCAGTGCACACACAGGTAAATCATCCAGCTAGTTTGACATTATGCTGGTAGCTTCAAACCATATAAAGCTAGGATCACAATCGTTAACTCCTGAGTTCCTGACCTCATCGTCACATAACCAGCATGACCTCAGCTCAAAAAGTTTCTGCCCACACAGACCTCACTTGCCTCCCCCAAGTAGATTTAAAAAAAATATATTTCTATGATGTCATGATTTAATGTCCAATTAATGGATAGAAGCGCAGCTGAGATTGCTTAAACTCTGTTCTGCAGATTATTTACTGGTGTTCGAGCATGTCCGGCCCCTCACTGGTTGTAAATCACCTGCCCTCTCTTGACCCTCACACATAAAGCTGAGACAGCTAAGTGGGCTTAAATGGAGCAAGCTTTACCTTTTAAAGATTTTAAAGAGTCAGTCTTTAATATAAGATTTGTCATGTAAATATTTATAGATAACGTAAAAAAGTCCTCCTTTTTTTACATTCAAAACTAATGCCAGTTTTCCATTCATGCATTCATCTAGACATTTGAATTAGAAATTATGTCTTTAATTCCTCTTTCTCCTCTTTCCACTCATCCTCTGCTATGTTCTGCTGTTATTAGCGATGAACAAGTTGCTGATGATATAAAATATCAACACTGAAGCAAGACAGCTCGATTCTTTCTCTCTCAATGTTTTCGGTGTATTTATCTATAATAAATTTGGACTTTGTCGACCTTGTGTACATGTTTAGCCATGCCAGCTGTTCCCAGTTGGGGTCTGGAGAGAAAATTACCCCAACCCTCCTTGAAGTAATCACCTCTTCTTGAGCATTCTCAAAACCGCAAGCATGTTCCAAGCTGTGACTGACTAACAAGCATTTTGTTTCGCTGGCAGTAAGGCCAGCAGTGGTTGTTTTTAGTGGATATAGCCATCCGTTATTCAGCAGTATGCCGGCTTTGTAGCAGCTTATCACTCATTGCACACAATAGAGGAGTGAGGGGAAATGACTTGTGCAATTATAATATCCCGTCGGTCGGGGATATTATGGAATTATCGTCATCCGCCGCCACATGTCCTTTTTGTAAACGTGAAATCTCCAAAACTATTTCATGGAACATTTCAAATTTTATATCTACTTAAACCTTCTTGAGAGGAAGAATTGGTGTGATACTGGTAAAATCGGTTGTATGTTTCAACACAAAGCGGAGCTTTATCTTCAAATTATTTGGCCATAATTTCTCAACCGTTGGTCTAATTTAGTCAAAATTTGGTACATACGAATTGACTTGAGGAGATCTGTCTTTTATATATTGTGTTTTACTGTAATAGTTCATATTTACTCACTAAGGGCAGCTTTTTACAAAAAAAAAACAGTGTTTAGGACAGAACTTCCTAACTATTGGTCTAATTTTGTCCAAATTTGGTGCGTACGAATCAACTCAAGGAGATCTGTCTTGTAACGATCACATTTTATTGTATGAGTTCATAATTTACCCACTAAGGGGAATTCTTTTTAGAAACCCCACCCCAAAGTTTTCTGTTCATAACTCAAAAACTGTTTCATAGATCAATTTTTTAAACTTTCAAACTTTATGGATAGGTTATAGACGAACTGGATTGATTTTCGGACGGATCGGTTTCTCACGCTCACTGTTTCAAGGACATACCCTCCGAACGATCAGCCCATTTTAGTCCAAATTCAGTGCATATTAATCAACTCAAGGAGATCTATCTTGTATACATCATACGAAATACTCTGTTTTCCGGACTGGAAAAACTATTTCATGGATATTTAATACACGTTAGACCCCCAAAGACCTTTGTGCAAGGAAGAACTGGATTGATTTTGAGAAAGGTCAGTTGTATATTTTTGACACTAGGGGAGGTTTGCCTCCAAAAGTATTTGGGCTCCAGGAGGTATATCTTGTTTTCTTTGCAATTAACCCTCTTACAAGGAAATGGTGCAAAGCATTTATAAAGGACAGATAATGTACATAAAGGATGAGTAAAGCACAAAACAAGTCAAACATCAGTGATGGTCACTTAGATTTTACAAGTAATGCAAAAGCTTTCTCCGAATGCCTTGGTTAGAAAAAAAGTGTTGATCAAAACACAGACAAAAAGTTCTACGCCGATGCTTTCTAAAATCTAGTGGTTGTGGCTTTGATTAGCGGGTTGTAGTACTGGAGCTTCCTGACATATCTCAAATGACTCGGCCGGCCTCTCCGGAAAGCTTTATGTTTGACTTCTAATTTCCTGGGAATAATACTTTATTGCAGCCAAATCTGCTATTGTTCCCAGTTAATAGAAGAAGAAATGGTAGTAAACCAGTATGACAATTGATAGTCACCTAAGAAACTTTCAGAATCCTACATTTTATCGACAGAAAGTCACCTGTTGTATGCAGTATTCAGATCCTTTACTTTAAACCCCTATACTACAAGTGAAATACCTACATTCAAAGTATTGCTTAGATAAGAGTATGAAAGTGTTACAAGAAAAATTTACTCAAAATATTAAAGTACATGCACTCATCATGGAGTGGAATGGTTCCTCTCAGTGTGTTACTATTATGTGGATTACTTTTATTGTTGCATTGATGTTCCTGCTGTAGCTGTTTAAGGTTTAGGTGATCTAACTTTTTCTCTGGTTAAGCAGATTCATCTACAAGATCATCATATCCAGTTTACAGCATCTCTATCTCATGAGAACCTTGTGAAAAGTCAACTTTTCACAAGATGTGAAAAGCTGATGTTTTCAGCTTTTTGACATTTTCCACATTCTAATCCATGATGTTTCTTTGAAAAGTTTATTTATTTATTTACTTTCTTATTTTTCTTAAGATGTAAAAGAATTTTCTCAGATAGACACAAGCATATAAAATCAATATATTATATAGAAGGAATACGGAAAACTGTATTATGAAAAGTAACTAGTAACTAGCTGCAAGACAAATTTAGTGGAGTAGAAAGTACAATATTTCCCCTTGAGATGTAGTGGAGTACAAGTGTAAAGTGGTAGGATATATTGAAACACTATACGTACGGTACCTCAACTCACGATTACAGTACTTGAATAAAAGTATTTAGTTACTATCTACCACCGAGAAAACTTAAGTTGAAGGCTGACTGGAATCTCTGAGAAAGGCACTGTAGAATTTAAGACAGATATTTAAAAAGTTTAGATTTCTTTGAGCCAACAGTACATGAAAACACTGATGACATCAAATGAACATATTTAAATTTGTACATTTCAATATGTTGGTTCTTTGATCTTGATGTATGTTACACAAATCAAGTCCAAAGTACCACACAGAAACACACTCACACACACACACACACACGCACAAACGCGCGCACATACACACACGCGCGCGCGCACACACACACACACACACACACACTGTCCCCCTAGATTACAGTGTCCTGATACACTGCAAACCTGTGGCTTCAACAAATAAACCAGAAAAAGCGACAGTTTGTGTGGGAAAAGAGAGATAGGTGATAACAGTCAGGGATGAGTGAGTAAAGTATAAGGGTCAAATAAAAAGTGAAAGACCACTTCGATTTCATTGTAATGGAAGGATAGTTCTGTTTATGTGGGTGTGTGTCTGTCTGTGTGATGAGGGGGAATCCCAGCTCAATCCACAGAGCCAAATATGGGAGTGTGGGAATGAGACAGAGGGCTGGCAGGCTAACGAGGTCTAACATAGAGGGGGAGGCCCAAACCAATATGGCACAGAGACTGCTTATTCAACCAGCAGAGAGAGCCAGAACTGTATGTGTACGTGCATGTGCATGTGTATTGGTGTGTCTGAAACTCCTGGCCACTTACCCTCCCCACTGGTTCACTTAAATTGCACCCATCCGTGTACTTGGAGTGGTATAGCACACACAAAGACACTCACATGCACGCACACACTCACACACACACACACACCCACACACAAACACACACACACACACACACACACACACACACGCACACGCACCCACACACACACAAACACACACACACACACGCGCACACACACACACAGGTTTTTCTTTCTCCTGTCTCTCTATCTCGCCCAGGGATGTTTGTGTTTTATATCTGTGGGGTATTTGGCAGGGTCTATACGATGATTTGGAGAAGGGAGCTTTGGTCGAATTGTGGATGTGCTCCTGGCGCCTGGCTCAAACTCTGGATGGCCGTGTGTGATTTTGTGCATGTGTATGCGTGTCTTCAGAGATAGAGTGGTTCATACATAATGTGGAAACTGCATTATCAAGCCCGAATAACATTTTTTCATTCCCTTGATGACGTGTTGGTTTATGTAGCGCCGAGAACCAGCCATAAGAAAGAGGGCACACGCAAGTGACACTCTAGATGTCACTTACAAGAAACTACAGATATGCTTGTTCTCTTCCAGCTGGAAGATGAATCAGGAGTACTGCATGTGTCATTAATTGTTCCTGACAGAAACATGTCTGTTTCGGCAGACATGTTTCATGACCTTGGGTAGGTTTGGTGAACCAGGCAGGTGTAGGGAGTTTATTTCTGGACTCTGTTGCAGGCACGTAGGGTGATTGCAAAGCGGGAACGTGCACAGACATTTTGGGGGTAAGGTACTCTAGTGAAAAAAACTTCTTATAATTATTTATTAAAAATGTTTTAAAACAAAAATTTAAATATAGTGGCACATTTCTGACTTACTTAATGATTTATTTTAGCACCCTCACACACACGCAATTGTTTTATACCCAACAGATTTCTTCAAAATAATCAGTTCACAATGAGACAATGTACTTCTTTAGTATTCACTAGGTTTATCACAAGAAGAGGCAAAAACAAAAGGATACTATGCCACAATGTGCATTATATGCTATTTCTTCTAGAAAATATTTATAATAATTAATATAACTGACTGCAACAGGGAGAAGGACATAATGAAGTTAGAATTTTTCAAATATTGCACCAATAATTTGATTATTTTGCACAAGACAAGAAATCCTTTCAAGTCTTTTGGTGGTATTGAAATAGATAAATCTTCAAAATCAACAAAAATCTTCACACCAAAACTGAAAAAAAAGGCTGCTCGCTACTAAGCAAACCAACCTACCCTCCAAATTACAAAATACGGTTATGTTTAGTTGCAACAATTAGGCTTAGTGAATTCTTCTCTCTTCTCATACTCATTCTTTTAATATTACCATAAGAAACACTGCAAAAACATTGAAAAACACTGCAAAGAATTTCCTGAGAAATGCTGCAAAAATGCACTTTTTTTTTGCCGTCTATATTTCTTTGTGTTAAGAACTTGTTAGGTCTGTTCTCCTATAGTCCCCTGTTCGCTCTCTTTCCTCTCTTCCAGCCACCTTATGGGGGCCATGGCCCTCTAGATGTTTATCACTTCACTGTGGTTTACAGGAATTAGTGGTGTGCCATACCACGGATTTCCTTCCTGATCTGATACCAAGTAAAACACTGGCATTGTCGACACCAATCCGACATCGATACTTCGTACAAAAGCTTGAGGTGTTCATAAAATGTAAAAAAGTAGACGATTTATAATTATATATACAATGACATCAGATAAGTGTCGGCCGTGGATTTTGAGTATTCAGCGTTATACTCCTGTACCACAGGCTGTTGTAATACTGCATCACCGCTCCATATTCAAAGAGACAACATTTATTTATAGATGGATGGATGGATGGATGGATGGATGGATGGATAGCTAGATAGATAGATAGATAGATAGATAGATAGATAGATAGATAGATAGATAGATAGATAGATAGATAGATAGATAGATAGATAGATAGATAGATAGATAGATAGGTAGATTTATTTATTTATTTATTGTCATTGCACATGAGCGGTTTACACGAATTTCATAGAAACACACTGAAACTTTCAAGTTTGTAGCACTATTACACCTAATGACATTATGCTGCATCACAAATAGATATTACATTTATATCTTAAATAACTTTCACAACTAACTAACAAACTCTCAAAAACCAATCACATTTACTCACACCGACACAAAGAAAGCAAAAATACTATAAGTGTAGTTAACAGGATTTAACAGTGTTTTATCACAGACTCCTGCCAAGCTGCTGGGTATAATCATAGGAGCCATAAGGAAAACCGGAACACTGAATTTGGACATCATTCACAAAAGAAACGGCAGCAACCATCTGAAGCAAGCACACGTAAATGTAAAAAAAAATATTGCAAGCAAGCAACACAGAGACACCGATGCGCGCTTTAATGAATAACAGTATAGACCGAACACAACTTTACAATTATATGTTTATTGTTTTAAAAAAATATTTATTTCATTTTATTAAGCTATTTTGCTCCTGATTTCATTTATATTCATATTTATTAACTTACATTTTATTTCATTTAATTGGCAATTTTTATTAAAATTTTAATCATGATTCCTAAGCATTTTTTTAGGCTGTCCATGTAAATCCACCTACTGTTGGATAGACATCTGGTTGTGAAAAGTCAGATGCATTGTAGCTTCAATGCGGCAACTTCTAATTTCATTTGAAGAAGCAGTTCAGGCTCTTTATGTATGTGAAGATCATCTCCTCCTTCTATGAGATTTCTCCTTTTGTAATAGTTATGTAATTTGAGGAAGTGTCGGGCAGATGATCACATTAATCAACACAAATGTACAGAGATATAATTCTGATTTAAAGAGATATTAAACATCACTAAAAACCATCCAATATTCTTTAAAAGTGAAGACAATAATTAATTCAAGTCATCACATATAAACTTAAACGTGCAGATTTCATGTCCTCCGGAACTTTCTTTCGAGAGGAGACTGGCGGTTGTTTTAGGATGCACTTGATGCTGGGGAGATTTATAGTTTAGTGGTGACTATTTTGTTATCTAAAGCAGCTATCTGACTTGCTGGCAAGCATCAGAGAAAAACTCCAAGTGGAGCCCCAGTTCCGGATCCTCAAAGCAATGAAAGCATCGGGATAGAAGATGTCAGTGTTTGTGTTGTAGAGGCAGAGAGGGAGATGGAATACAGAGATAAACATACAGAGACAGAGAGGAGCATCCTCCCTGTTCCTGACTGGGAGTTGAAGAGGTTGCCTATATGTGTGTATGTGTTGTGGAGGGCTTGGTGTTGGCAGAGAGACCGTCTACAGGAAGCGGCGGTTCCAGGCGTAGCTCCATTGGCAGACGCTCTCTGCTCACTTCCTGTGTGCTGTAAGGCAGGCAGGCACGCGCATATACACTTGCACACACACTCGCACAGGGTTGCAGCAGGACAGGGCGCTCGCCTGGAGAGCGGTCCAACGAAATGAGAGTCAAGCGAGGGAGGAAGGCAGGGAGGGAAGGGGAGGGAGGAGGGAGTTCAGCAGAGAGCAGCACTTTCCCACAGTCTGGGGATTTGACACATGGCTCTCACACATTCCTCAGCCCTGCGGCCGACTGAGCATCAGCACTCAGGGAAAGGAGGGAGAGAGAGAGGAAGGTTCCACCCTTGGCGCTTACAAACAATATGGAGTTATTGAAAACAAGGAGTGTGTGTTAGTGTTGTGTTGTTTGCTTCATACACTGGTCTTTAAACCTTTCTCAGCCATATTATGATTTGTTACACAGAATCTGTTGGTAACACACAAAAGGTAGACAGTTGAGCCACCAAGCTGAGGATAGGCAGCATTTATAATTTTTTACATTAGGAGCTTTTCCCTCCTCGTCTGTGTTTACACTGCAGGGCCGACCAGGTTAATTTGGAATAAGTGGGTTTACATTGGCTGGTATGCTGTTGGACTGTCATTGTCCTTATTGAAGGTAATCTACTTAAGATTTTAAACATCATATAGTATATAATTCCCATAAGTAATTGGGATTAGGTGCTAAACTTAAGAAATAAATATTGTACTTTTTTCCTATCTAATGCATCTAATTCAACTGAGACACTTATAAATAACCTTGTACTTTTCTACAATCAACTTAACAGAAATGTAATATCAATTCCATGTTGGGCCACATCAAATACAGTCATGTGACCCCGGAACAGACATAGACATAACAGAGTGAGATGGTCTCTTCATTCTCCTCCTTGGCAATCCGTTGACTTCAGTCGATTATGAGCAACAGACAGCATAGCTAATATTGAAAAATCAAGACAAGCGACACTTATCTCCATGAAATGTATAATGTAATAACAATTCAGAACAGAAAAAAATTAGGAATGTGGTCTTGTGGTTTTCATTTTCTCATGTCACCCCCTCATTCCCTTCTGTCCTGCCTCTTCTCCTTTGGTCTTTGATATCGTGGCGGTTTGCTTGTCCTGTCGCTCTACCCCCTTACCAAACCCCCCTCCTCCGCTCCAACCTCTAGTACTTCCTTAGATATTTCCTGCTCGGCAGGATTTTAAGAGGAAGCCAAGGTCGCCTTCCTTGACAATTACAACACAGCCTGGGAAGACTTGCTCTGTAAAGCTGCACTGCACTGACTGGCCCCTGCCAACAGACACACAGACCACCCTGTACACACTCAGGATTGAGTGCGTGTTTTTGTGCACGCATGTATGCGCTGGAGTTAAAGACCTGACAAGTAGGAAAATAAATTGTTGCAAGGGAAAATTGGGGTGGAGGGAGGTGGCAAGAGGAGAAGATGGGAAGATGAAAGTAGGCAAGACAAATTATTCCATACTCGAGTACCCATCCACTATGGAGGATCACGAATTGCCAATTATGATGCCCGCCTCTGCCCCCACAATCCCCCTTCTTCCAGCTTTCAGGCATGGGGTCAAATTTAGAACATCTCAGTCTCTAAATGGCTAAGTTTTTCATTTACGAGAGAATTCAAACACAGCAGAGAGGAAAATGACTGCGGTCCAGGCGATGAATTGCAGGCAGGCTTTGATGCTAGGAAAGCGACAACAAAGCATTTGTGGATGGAATCAATAGGGCGACAGACCAGCCCTGCTATTCCTACTACACGCCTGTGACACCTTGACACTGCAGCTTCCTGCTAATTAAGAGCCGGTAGTCGCTTCCCTGTCAACACATCCTCGATGTGTGTGTGTGTGTGTCTAGAGAGGTCAGCTGGACCGATGAGCCAGGTCCGCTGAGATAGGAAGGGATGGGTGGGAATGAACATTCGGTTTTAGGTGTGTGTATGTGTGTGTGTGCGGGAGTGACTGAGAGAGTGAGTGAGAGACATTTCTTTTGGTGAAAACATTTCTGTGTGATAGTGTAGCACAAAGCTGGTGGAATACACTGTAAAACATTTCACTATAAATCTTTCGTTTACCCCGGCAACTTCACCTACAAGGTTCTGTGTTTTGTACCGCTTTACATCATATTTTAGAATTACAATATTTTTTTTTGCAAATTAGAGTCATTTATTTCAACAACAATATTATTTTCTTTATCAATGATTGTGCTAAATACTATTCCCACTATGACAATGTGACTTCCTGTTTAGACATCATGTGAGTTCTTAAATCTCTCTCTGAGTGAAAACTTTTTCTGGATTGTTTTGAAGCCATATATCAAAGTAGCATAAAGCGATCAAACCCACTCTTAGTTTACAAGCAGGCTGTAGTGTGTGACATGGTTTATACACACATGTTCAGTTATAGAGGACATTGGTTTATATCTGCTGTATGTTAACTGTTGATTGATTTGTAATAACCACTCACACAATCACTCCCACACAACTTAACATTTAGATTATGAAGGAGAGGACCTAACCACCAACCTTCTGGTAACTAAGGAGACTTCGACTAAATAAACCACAAAACTATTGTGACCAATACTAGAAGTGCCAATAATGAATAATATGAATATACATTTTTAAAAGGAATGTAGGAGGGTTTTCAAAATTACCAATCAAATTTTGAGAAATCTTCATGGAAAACAAATGTTTTCTGATATTTTTAGGGGCCGCTGCTATGCTCTTTTGGTTCCAGATGACTTGCTGGAAAAGAAACGCTTGTCCTGTTCAGTTGTCAGCCTGAGCAGAAAGCAATGGTGCAGAAAAGGTGAACAAATAACACACATGCGCACACACATTTGAATCTCTAGTTTGGGGGCCACGGATGGAGAGGGCTTTTGATGTTTCCTCAAGATGTTTTGTTCATTGTGACGGATGCCATGCACCGCAAAATCGTTCTCCCCCTGTGTGTGAAGGCAGGGGATTAGCAGTTCCGGGGAGCCTTCTAATGAAGCCTGTTTGATGTGACGGCACATTACCGTAAGGGGGCCCAAAGAAAGGATGGGGTGCATGTTTGTGTCAGGGGGTTCAGGTTCCATGCTCTGCTTCTGCTCAGACGACCTCACCATCCACCCCTTGAACTCTCCATTGCCTTAGGTCCCCGTTTATACTTCCTGTCCTCCATACCCATATATCTACAACAATCTGTCCTAAAAATATAACTAATGACAGGTGAAGTTATTACCTTCTTACAATGGCACCTACCTGTGGGTGGGATACATTAGGCAACAAATTAACATTTTTCTTCAAAAGTTGATGCATTGGAACCAAGAAAAGTAGGGAAGTTTAAGCATCTGAGCAACTTTGACAAGAGACTAAATGTGATGGTTAGATGATAGTAGTTCCAAATACACATTCCTTTTTAGGAGTTCCTGGCCTTTAATAGTTTTTACTTACCAAAGGAGGTCTAGGTAAAGACAACCAGCGAACTGACAACAGGGTCAACAGGGTTGATTTGTGTGAGGAGTCCCACGTTACTGTTTGATCAATGATATAATACCGATGTTCTCAAATTCACATCCAAATTCCACCCCCTAACGGACTGATTACTTACTTTTACTTTATCAATGTAATGTCAGTCTTAGACCAAACAATTGTAGCTCAATTTTAAAATCTGCTTATCCTGTTTGGGTTGCGGGAGGCTAGAGCCTATCCCAGCGGACATTGGGCTGAAGGTACACCCAGGAGTCACATAGAGACAAACAACCACTCACACTTACACTTACACTCACTCCTACGGGCAATTTGAGCATCACCAACTCACCTATATTACATGTTTTTGGCAACTCTAGAAAGGCCGGCAGAGGTCGATTTGTACCCGGTACCTTGCTGTGAGGCAGCAGCGCTAACCACTGCGCCACCCACATGTTGTACATTGTATAATTCTGTATGATAATAAAGCTTCTTCTTCCAAATAAGAAATAATTTATGATTCAGAACTATATTTGTGATTTAACTGCATTTCCATTGCAATAAACACCGCTTTTTTTCTTTCTGCGAAATACACAGTTTTATAAATAGTGTACCAAAGACAAGAATGTGAGTGTGATAGAATGAAAGAGACAGCGGATCATAAGACAAAAGAAATGTTGTCCCATCATTCAGGTTCATATCTGAACAGGATCAAATATTTGTCTTCTGGGCGGGGAAGATGTTTGATATCTTATTACTGGTACTGGCGGGGAGAGACGTTTGATAGCTTAGCATTGAAACCCTGGCGAATGCACAGCATGTGAGTGCTGATTACAGAGTGGACATTAGAGCATGTGATGTCTGACTATGACTAGAGGTAAAAGTGTGACATTTTTTTAAGTTGGCATGTGTGGCAGTCTTTAAATATGAGCTTGCGTCCATAATCATGCATTACTTAAAGTATGTATGACAGTTTCCATAAAAACTGAGTTTCTTGCATTCAAAAATATTTTGTAAGTAGGAATAGCCTCACTGCAGATATATGAGTAGTAAAGAGATCATCTTCAGTAGAACACAAAACCAACATCCTCCTACCTGTTTAATTTAATACTGAGCATATTTAATCTGACAGACAAATAAGATGTGACTGTAAATTGTATAAAGCTGTTACGGCTTAATGATGATTCCAACAACGATTGTTTTGTTTGACTGATGAGACTTGCATACTTAAATTGCCTTGTTCAGTGGGAAATAGATGTTATTTCTGTCTGCATTAGGACGTTTTATGTCCCTACTGGATTACACAACAATTATACTGTATAGTATTGATTCACCTCTGAATAAAAGCGATCAGCATTGTTATTACTGGGTATTTCAACAAGGTTCAACAAAGTTAACTGCATCACTGTTTAAAATTCCAACAACAACCCAGTCTAAGACACATTCTGGTTTCTAAGATGTAAGCTGATGCTTAACAATGTGCCGCACTCATTTAGCAAAATTCAGAGAGAAATATTATAACTAATGCAGTTACTAATATTTTGAAATAAAGATTATAATAAACTCATAAATACAATGAATTGACATGTAATAGATCACAAAATCACAGTTCTAGCAAGGAGTTCAACCAAAAGTGGAGGATTACAGAAATCAATTATTTTGTAGCTTAAGCTTTTTCTTCCTTCATGCCCAATTAATAATCTCAAAACCCATCAAACCTCCGTGGAAGCCCCGACTTTAAGGTGGGAATTTAGCCAAATCTGTTTAATGTTTGAAACTCCACTTCAACAGCAAAATCAGTAAAAATACCACATATGCATTTATGCATCTGTATTAATAACCCCAATAGTCCCAATAGCCCCAACCAAGCCAGTTTAGAAATAAGTTTTGTGTTCCAATCATTGATTTGGCGTAGGATTTTGCCAGTCCTGATGCAACACTCCCCATTTATCCAGGCTTGGGACCAACACTTGAAGTACAAAATTTGTGACCCCTTCGTGGCTGGGTGGGAAAGTGGTAGATATTGAATACTGTAAATCATTAATATTGTACATTATTAATATACATATTATGTCAAAATTTTACTTTACATCAGTTTGATTTTAGTGTTGGTGACTTTAGAGGTGGCAATTTTGTCCGTTTGTCGATTGAGTGAGATTGAGGGATTTCGTAAGAAATAACAGGAGAAAAAGTAAAAGACACTCTCTGTGGTATGGCTGCACAGGCCAGTGGGGCTGATCAAAGAGAACGTGTGGATGTGGATGTATAGGAGGTGTGTGGTGCTGCTGCATGCCGGCGTTGTCCTGTTTGCATCTCCAGAGAGGTGCAGAGAGGCAAGATTTTATCTGGCGAGTGCCTCTGCAGCTGTTTCCCACAATCTGCATGCTGCATTGCTTGGTGGGGGTGAGAGGGGAGACTTATGATTGTGTGGGTGTCTGTGTGTGTGTGTGTGTGTGTGTGTGTGTGTGTGTTCGTTTGTCAGCAGAGGTTCCCTCATGTCAACTTACGCATTTTTGACTTCCATGACATAATGTCGTCAGTACAGTGGCCCCCTCTTCTGTCTCTCACATACACATACCCTCCTTCCAGTTTTTTATTCTTCTTCAAAGGTTCCACATATCAACAAGGGCCTCCTTCACTATGAATGTCCCATATTTGCCTTTTCATCAGTGACCCACCATTCCCTTTTTCCCCCTCTAAAGGCCCTTGCCCCTCCCTGTCTTTTCCCTCGCCTATATTTTTCACTTTGATTGAAGCTTTGCTAAGAATTAAGTCCCCCTAGTACCCCATTATTACCACCCTAGCATTCTTTTCTTATACTGTTTGTTATGAATAAGTATTGGTGAACCACTACATAACACATCGCTGAAGCTAAGAGTCAGTCTGGTTGACTGGAGTGTCATTTCTGACAATAAATTTAGTAAGGAGTGCACAACACTCAAGTACGGGTAGAGGTGAACTTACAGGCTAAACTGACGCAGTCTTACGTTGTCTGTACTACCAAGATTCTACAAAAAGTTTATGGACAACATCCATAAACATAACAGAAAGTCAGCTCCCCTGATTCCAAACTCATTTCCGATGGACTGAAGCAAAGTGGAAAAGGTCCTCGGGTCTGAGAAGCCCACAATTCATATAGTTTTTGGAAGTCATGGATGTCATGTCCTGTCGACTAAAGAGCACATGATCTCGTCTGCCATCCAGATAGGGACATCCCTGAATGAAAAACCAAAGTATGCCGTCTTACAACATTAGGCAATGGAGTTCTGTGTGCTCGACTGGCCTCCTGCAGTCCAGGACTGTCTCCCATTGATCATGTGTGGTGCTTTATGAAGCACTGAATACATTAACAGACGCCCGAAACTGTTGAGCAACTGAAGTAATTTACCGAGCAACAATTAAAAAAAACTTCGCCAATAGGTGTCCTCTCTTCCCAAACGATCACTGACTGTTGTCAGGAAGTAATTTGCAAACACCACATTCAGCGTAGGTTTTAATTTATGACAAAAAATGAATTTTATAAGTATGAGCATTAAATATCTTGTTTTTTCTCTTCAGGAAGTTGCATTTAATGAAGTGAAGACAAATAGCAATCATCAAATATTTTTAAATGCAAATATTGGATGATTTATAATTGCATGTGCTAAAAAAAAGTCATTTCATTCCCTCATTTACAAAAATATTCTCATGCAAAACATTTCTGCACAGATGTGCAGATATTTGTGTATTTTCTCAAGGTGTAAAGAAATTCTTTTTTTTCACAGCTTGTTGCATATTTGAATTTTTTAGAATGAAAACTCAACATGTAAATACTAAGCAGCTATATCTGTCCATGTTTGGCCATGTATTCCTGGTATTGTGTTTGTGTGGGTGCACACATGGGTTTGGACCAGCTTCCAGGGGTTAGCTCCAGAAAGACTGGGAGATTTAAGGGAGACACACCAGGCTGAACCCTCAGTCCCTTTACATCCACATCCACCACATCAGGTTACGTTTCTGTGTGTGTCTGTGTGTGCTTGCGTGCATGTATTTGTGTGTGTGTGTACATGTTTTTGTGTGTATTTGCATCCGCCCCCACAGCTGGGAAAAGATCGATGCAGCCTTCACCAGCAGGCTTCTGGCCCCCGGCTACCACTGTCTGAGATTGAGAAGCAGCAGGGTGTGTGTGAATATGTGTCTGTGTGTTTGTGTATGCATGTGTGTGTGTGTGTGTGTGTGTGTGTGTGTGTGTGTGTGTGTGTGTGTGTGTTAGGAAGGATAAATGAGTGAGTAGCAGAGGGAGCAAACATTATAAGAGGTGAGGAAGAAAGGAAGGAGGGTGGGGAAGAGACAAAATATGTCCAGGCTGGCTGACTCAATCTCTCCTTACCTCCCTCCATTTCTACCAAACACACATACAGTATGTTCTCCCCTGAGTACATACAAACATGCACAGACACACAAGCACTGATGAACACACTCCTCTCCTCTCTGCCAAGCGACCCTGTGCCCCAGCTCATCTGTGTGGGGGGGCCTGGAGGCAGTCTGGGCCCTTACATGCACTCTCTTTACACACACAAAGATTCACCTACAAAGGCACACAGAGGAGTTGATGTGTAAGACCAGCTCTGATCCTACATGCTGATGATGAAAGACAGGCAGCCGGGCTCCTGTCTTAGTGCCAGAGGGCAAGACCTGAGAGGAACTCAGTGATTCTTGATACTCCTCCACTGTCTTCATCTCTTTTGGAATAATTCTATTTCACAACAGATTGGTTTCGTTAACTGTTTTGTGCTCTCATCTTTAAACGGCTTCTTCCTAGATCCCTCAATTTTCCTTTTAAGTAGATTTGGCAGACACCAGAGATCGAGAGGTCTCAAGTTGAGTTGTAAAGTTGACAATTTAGCAATTTTCATGGAAATGAACAAGAAAATCCATTTATTTCTTTGGTGCCAAAACTGGGTGGTATTGAACATTCTTTGCATATGTGTGGTTTTGTATTAATGCTTAGCTCTGTGTATTGGAGTGCAATCGTTCATGTTTTTACGTGCATAGCCCCCAGCCTCACACCTGGACTAGCATGAGCTCTGGTCCCACCCCTCCATCTCTGATTCTCCCATTAAATTCACCACCTCCAGCTCCACCATCCTCCACCCATGAGAGTGAGGGACAGCGTAAAGACTCCTTAAGGGTTCCACAATCAAACTCAGGTCTTAATGAAACCTGTTGCCCAAATTCAAGTGCACATTAGAGAGAGGAGGTGGGATATGTATGTGTGGTACGGATGGTCTAAATAATGAAGGCATATATTAGCCTGTGCAAGAAGGGGAGATCCCCATTTTCTTATGTATTCCACACAGTGACACATAAACACATATTCATGCATCAGCACTCTGACTCTGCTTGGCTAAAGCACACTGTCTGTCATAGCCTCTTAGATCAAGCTTCCTAGAGTTTCCTGTAATCCCTCCTCTGTAACATTAATTATAAACTGGTGCTTTGTACCCTGCGGACCAACCGTGACTTTCCCAGGACAATTAAAGTTCCTCAGGAAAAGAAGACAGATTCGGTAGAAAAAGATGGATCAAGGAGTAAGTTAGAGGATTTGATTAGAATTGCTTCTAAGGGTGCTAAAATTAAGGATTCTAGTGAGACTCTTCGAGAATTGAGCTTTAGATTGCACTTGCGGTGTAGCTTCTATAAAAAGCTTTGGCCCCCAAGTAGAGAGTTGAATGAGTTGACACAGGTCCATGTGTTAGCACATCTTGTTGGTGTTTAGTTGGGCAAATTCAAGTCGGGGTGGATGAATGTAGGCTGCTACCTCTCACCCCTTCCATTGACGAATCCAAAGAATATTTATAAAAAAAATACAAAATATCTTTGACCACTTCTCATTAAAATGTCTTTTGGGCCCAAAATGGTCAAACACACGTTGTGACTTCTTTACCTACTGAGCCAGAATTTCCCTGGGGGATTACAATAATTACTTGGATAACTGTTCCACTGGTCAATGACCTTTTAACAGGCCAAGAGTCACTAAATCTTGTCTAACTGGCTTTTTCCTTCCTGCCAAGCATGAATCGCTCTATGGAGGTCACTTGCGTGTAGCTGGTTTAAAGCATGAAAAAATAGCTGAAATTGCAGCATGTTGGCTGGCTATTGAAGATATGGGCCGTTTTTAGAATGTGGCGGACCAAGTTGTGCCCCTGCACTACCCTTTGCCTTCTGAATAGCCCTGAGATGACTTCACTTCTGCAGCTCATTGTGCCAAAGGCAAAGCCTTTGATGTTGCTTCTAATCTGTTTTCAACAAAAGAGTTGATTTCTAGATAAGAGGAGGCAGGACAGTTATCAGAACAGCCAGTAAAGTGGTTCATTTTGACAAATGTTGTTATCCCAAATGGATCTGATAGGCTGCAGTTTAATCCTGTTTAGGCACCTTGCTTCAGGACATGGGCCCAGCTTCCTAAGATATGTCCATTCCCTGAACCTTTGAACCTTGTTTGTGGACAGTATGTTTAACCACTCTGAGCCACAATGTATGAATTTCTCACCTTTTTCTTCCACTTGTTTCATTCAAATAGGCATTATTGATATTCAATGGTATTATTCCATACAGTACTGGAAGGATACTTTACTTGGACCTGTAAATGACGGTGCTCTGCTATTAGTTGGTCTGATTGGATGATGAAGAAAAATGTTCATGGTGACATTTAATACGGATCCATAATAAACTTTTTCACTCAAACACAACACCAAAAGATGAGATAATAATAATAAAAATACATTTAATTTATAACGCACTTAACATTTGGATCAAATCTCAAAGTGCTAAAGATGGTGGAATCTGGAGTATACAGCTTTTACTTCTGACCATGTTTGTACTTACATTTTATCATTTTACCATAATCACTATCTTTTTAAAAATAAAAGCATTTTTGATTGCCTTACCTCAGCCATGAGGTAAGGCAATCTCCAGCCATGGAGATGTTTCTCACAATCTATCATGAGCAACATTATGAAATGGAATAGGAAAACGTGAATAAACCTTGCAACAAAAAAAAAAGGGAGCCGTTTGAAGAGATAGAGGTGGTAGAGAAATCTCCTGTTATCCTTGCTAAATGTGCCAATGGCAGAATGGCTGCATAACAACACATGGGGATACTTCATACTTGGCTAAGGAGAACAAGTAAAGGTAGTGCCTCTGTCCATAGAAACATTTCTGAATTGTAAACAAGACTGTACGAAAACCATTACCACTTGTGTTGTCTTTTGCTTTTGTGAACACACCCTTGTTCATTGTGTTTGTGTTTTTTCCTTTGCGTCTAAAGAAAAGGCTTGTGGACATTGTTGTTCTAGAACTGTTTATTTCTTTAAAATCTTTCGGTGTAAAGCCTATATCCTCTTCAGTAACAGATGAGTCTTTTTATTTGTATTCAAGGACTCTGTTCTATAACAGTTAAAGGAACATCCACCCCAAAGAGAAAATCTAACAATCGTGTCTTATGTCTCTCTGGAAATACCACTGAAATTGGGAAGGCCACTAAAGCCTCTTAGAGCCACTTCATGGTTGTCTTGCAAAGTCCAATAGGGGTTTCACCAGAAAAGATAATATCTGGATTTAATATCAATATAAAATATACCTTCACCTACTGTACATAGTGCTATCCATATCTCAAAAATGATAAAAAAAAAAAAAGATTGTGTCAACGTACGTATTAATGTGAGAGCAAAAGTGTACGGAGTACATAAAAGTAATGAGCAGTAGTTTGGGTTCTGTAGTATTAAACAACGATTATGTACATTAGATAGATATCTCTTTCTTGTTGGCCCATGCTGTGGAGAAGCGGTGCCTTTAATGGCCCTTGAGGAGATGTGGTGAGCAAACCAGGCCCTCTTTAAATTGCTGAAATTAACACTGCAGCAGCCAACACTTGACTCCAGCCAAGCTACTTATTATGTCGATGGCTTTTCCCATAATCCTTTGCTCATTGGCGATTGCATACAGACTTGAGTGGGTGGAGAGGAGAAACTGATTGCTGAAAGTATGTGGCTGAGAGTTTGAGCCAGCGGGTTTGCGATTCTACAGCGGCAGCAGTTAGCTCATCTCTTTGTTGAAAGATGAAGCTCTCTCATGGTAAACAATGGAGCCTGGGATGGGTGTGACAGGATGGAGTATAGGTTGCTAAAGTGACTTTGGCGGGGATGGGAGCAGCAAGGTGAAACCTGGAAAGTGGTGATGAGGTCATACCTATGTATGTGTTGGAGAGAGAGAGACGCCTCAGAGAGGATTTGGTTCATAGCCCTTTGGGGCCCCAGCAGTAGTGATGTCATGGGAAACCATTACAAAGCTCATCTTCGCTGTTTGTAACTTCACTTCCTCGTTGAATCTGAGGGCTACATGAAAGCCTCCATTCTGAACTTCTGAATAAAAACAATTCATGTTCGAGGAAGCTAATCTCTAACCTTACCAGACCAGAATAAAAATAGTGATAGAAAAAATACTCCAAGCTGGACAAGATGTACATCACTTATCACTTATCCTTTGATGTTATTCCAGTGTCTCACCCTCAGTCTCTGCATCCCTCTCGTCTGCATTACTTATCATTTCTCTTGACCGTAAACATTATGTACTTATCCCAGCTGCAATCCTGCAGGAAAGCAGGGCCCCTTTTTGGGTAGCACGTTGAAAACAGATCAACTTGGAGAAGCTGGGAACTTGAAAGAAATGAGCTAACTACAGGGGATAAACACATTCCTCTGTAACCCGGCCTGCTACCGTTGCTGCCGCCACTGGCTACCGGCAGTGCAGGGGAGCTTGCAGCAACGAGCATTGTTGCCACAAAGCGAGGTGGGGTGGGGGGAATGCTGAATATCCCTGAGTTTCCTCAGATCTCACAAGCAGCAAGCAGCACTTGACCTTTCCAGCACTAAAGGAATATGACAGCCGTGAAGCCGACAGAGAATATAGAGAGAGAAGAAGGGGGGCAAGAGACAAAAGCCACACAAAATGCAGGCTGCCACCAAAACAGTTAGTTTGCAATCAATGTCACTCACCCCTCTTGTCGGGACAGTTTGATTTCCACCTTTCAAATTAGGCTTTATTTTTGGCATGATAACAGAACTGGCTTAATTGAAATTGGCAACTAGACAATCCACAGATAATAGTCATCTACGCAGGAGATTATGTGAACAGCCTTTCTTTCACTTTACTGGAGCCCCCACTTTTTCGCTCCTGTCGAAGACGAGAAAGGAGGAAATGAGGGAGGGAAAGGGGGAGAGAAAGCGCTAATCTTAGTCACAATCAGAGAAGGCTCAGAAGGCAAAAAAAACTGCTGAAAATGAAGGAGAGGGGAGAGAAAAGGGGGTGTCTGGAAGCAAAAAAAATAGAGTAATGTCTCGGTGATCAGGGGAAGGGCTGGAGGGGTGGTGGACTGTGGTGGGGGTGAACAGGAGAGGTGAGGATAGAGAGAGAAAAGAAGGAAAAGAGGGGATTTCTTTAATGTTTCTGGCAGTGGACCAGCTGAGGTCTCAAGGTTATCCTGGCTCTGCAAACTCCCACGGGAAAGGTGGAGTGCTGAGGGCCGAATTGGGGGGGCTTGAGGTTGAACAGAGGAGGGAGACATGGCTGCCCTTTTTGTCCAGGAGGGAGGCTGATACTCTGGGGGAGAGTAATCCTCTGGGGCCTCTTGTCTGATAAGGTTGGCCTTGGCTCAGGTAGAAGGAAGGCTGTTGGCCCTCCCAGGGCATCCTTGCGGACAGCTGCCCTCTGCCAGATGAGCACAGGAGCATAACCTGATGCACTATTAATCAGTCTATTAGTTAGAATCACCTGTGATAACAATGTAATATGCATTGAGCCCCTCGGTGAAACTGTTTCTTTGTATTGTTATCTCCAGGGAGGTCAAAGGCCAGGGGCAGCTATTGTACAGAACAGTGAGATCCAGTGGTAAGTCAGCATCTTGCTTGAAAACACTTACATACTTACACCAATGTGTCTTGCCATTGCACATTTAACACAGTAGCTCCTCTTCAGTGACCATTTTTAAGATGAAATTCAGTTGATACATCAACCATGTATACAAATATGAGAAAAATGAGAATTTGACATATATTATACGGATATGGTATTGGGGAGGGGGTCTGCATTGGAGAGATCAGCATTAATACTCTGCAAGTGTTTGTTTACACTAAACTAGTCATATTATAGATAATGATTCACAGCAACAAGCTGTCAGTTTAGGGAGTTGTGTGTGTATTTGTGTGTGCATGCATGCCGGCCTCTTCAAAAGCTCGCCTCCTATCTTCAGTCAACAAACGGCCTCCTCAGGAGGAAATGGGGAGTGTTCATGCACCTGTAAATGAAAATGTCCCTGTGCTTAAACAAGTGACACTCAGAGATTCACTGCCAGTTGTATGTGTTCCTGATGGTTATGGATTAAAAAGAAAGGGACAGACTTGTTCAATGCCTTACAGAGAAAGTTCAGCTTGTGTTTTTTTTGTGTAAGTCTTAAAACTGGATGGACTATAGACTGATTATTTTCCAGTGGATAGTTATGTGTCAGTAATCAGCAAACCCAGATAATCAAAAAACAATGATTGTAAAAAACAAAAAACAAAAAAACAGGCTTCATGTTACCTTTTATCTTTCCGGTTTGACAGTTTTGGGTCTGTATACACATATGTCTACAGTCAGAAGATCCGGTAAATGGTAGTTACACCACATTTGCATGAATGGCACTCACCCCCACCAGCAGTACTACAGCAACAGAAGCAGCCGTATTCCCAGTCCGCTCCAGCCTCAGGCATGCTAACTGGAGACCGAGGCCAACTTGCTGGTCCTCTCCCCAACCACGTCCTCCATCGCTGCTGGCTTTGACTCACCATGACCTCTGACCTTCTATGCAATACCGACTCCCCCACACATGCAAATTGCACTGGTCTGCTCCAGGAAGCATCAGAGAAAAAGGAGAGTAAAGGATGGAGGGAAGGAAGAAAGCAAAGGAAGAGGAGTGACAGGGATGATGGAAGCTTTGGGGTTGAGCAAGAGGGAGACGGAGCAAAAGAGAGGGAGACTCCTTAAGGAAACGCGGGCATCTCAGTCTCTGAAGTGGAGAGAAGTGGAGGGAGGCAGTGGCACCTGCCTGGGGAAGCTATGGTCTAAAGCCTAGCACTACAACTTTGAAAGATCTCTCTCTGTTTTAGCCAGCCAAAACGGACCCCAGCGCTCGTATCTGCAAGGCTTACAGTGACCTATGCTGATCTTTCTGTGTGTGCGTCTGTGTGAGAAAAAAAAAGCGTGAGTATATTCTCTGTATTTATTGTTTTCCCTGCTCCCAGGCTGCTCCAGGGCACCTCAATTTGTGTGTGTCTGTGTGTGTGTGTGTTTGTAGGGAGGTGAGCGATGTGTGCGGCTGTATCTGGAGAGCCTCCAAACCCCCCCATCTCCTCTCCTCTCTCCTACTTCAGTTGTCTCTGCTTGGAGGATCTGTCAGTTCTCCTTCTCTCTCTTTGTCCCTGCTTTGATCCTGCTCTCCAAGGTTTGGCTGGCCTCGCTAACAGCAGCTCAGCACAGGTCCTACTCCACCCCCACTAACAGCACACATTCATCCCACACGGGGGACGATGTGTGCGCACAGACCCTCACACACAAACACTTGCCTTTCGCTACTCCGCCTACTCCCCCTCGCTTTTCTAACACACTCCAAAATCGGTAACGACTCGTTCTGCTATCATTTAGCATCTTCTGTAAGTTGTCAAATCTTATCGCTTTCACACAACCCTCTGTTTGTTGTAACCCAGCGCTCACACTGTAAGCTACTTGGGTGATGGGTCACTCTATTTTGACTGATGGTGGGTGGTGCTAAAATCTCTAAATGCAGCCAAATATTGGTTTATGATGAAGATCCAGTGTATTACTTTCCAAGGCAAATTTAGATAGTAAGTATTTTGCCAATTTGATAAATCCTTATCAGAATTTCTCATCTTTTAAGGATAAGTTTCATGACTTTTAAGATGCATGGTGAATGTACACAAAGTAGTTTTCAATGCAAACAAATATATTTTGACTATGTCCAATGTGTTTGACCAGAAGTATCTTGTGCAAATAAAGGCCTATCTTCATATACTGATAATCACCCATAAACTGAGTCAAAGTAGACCACAGTACCCATTTGAAAAAGTTTTTCCAAAGGTCTCATTTTGCTGTGTCCAAAATAGTCAAGTAGCACATGCTAATTAACAGCAAATTTAGGAAATAAATGTTGAATAAATGTTTAAATATTAAATATAAATATAAATGTTACATCAAATGCTTAATCTAAATCCAAATCTTCAATCTAAATGTAAATTTTATATCTTAAGGTTAAATCTAAATATTTAGCTAAAATGCTAAATCTCACTGACGTCAGAGGAAGTACAAAAATAGAAACTTGATGAAAAAAAACCCCCATTCTAACAATTGTAAATATGGCCCTATTTGGAACCAAGGGGGTTTGTGAATTACTTCTGGGCCAGTGCCTATCTAGGAGCCACTTCCTAGCATCACCATCACAGAAGATTGGCCCTGGCCCCTTAAAACAGGTATTTAAGAACAACTTAAAACTCAGAATCTCAAAAACTCTATTCACTGATCAAAATGGATACCTTGACATTAAATAGTTTCAAGCATGAGCAATATAAATAATACAAAAGAACCCATAACTGAAATAAATGACAAATACTCCAAAGAACGGAAAAAAAGGGGTAAAACACCCCAAAAAACGGGTGTTTAAAAGCAACCAAAAGCTCACTGGGTTAAAAACAGGAAGCAGTGTTATCAGAAACTGGAGGTGGGGTTTTCCTAGCAAGCCAAAAGTTTTTCTCCTCCATGTTTGAAAAGCTTAAGAGAGCAAACGTTGCGTCTACCTGAAAAACAAAAAAAAAACTTGTAACTTTACTTCTTTTGATGTCAGCGTAAATTTGCTTGTTAGCTAAATATTTAGTTTTGTGCTAAACATTAACATCCAACATTCAGGTTCACTTCTATATATAATATTTAGATTTAATATATACGTTTAGATCTAATATTTACATTTAGATTCAAAATTTAAATGTAAAATGTAAAATGTATTTTTATATTTAATAATTTAATATTCAGACATTTTATTTAACACATATTTCCTGACATCTGACTTACCTAAGTTGCTACCTGCAATAGTGTCTCAGAGATGGACTACCTGAGACTCCCCGTTTGGCCTAATTTGCATTTATATCAAATGAAGAGGCAAAAAAAGGTGCACTGGCCTCACACTGAATATACTGTGTAAATGGACAAATGGTGAAGATAAGTTATTCCCCTTTATCCCGGGAACTACCCGCTCCTAAAGGACACCTGGAGGTTCCCGGACCCCTTTTTGAAATTGTATCAAATTATTGTATCAAATTATGCCCTCAACACAGAGGAGCTTGACAAAAAATGAACAGTTTCCCTACATTTGATTTTCCAGAGTTATCAATCATACCTCACAGTATTTCTCAAATAATATTCTCTCCCCATTCTGCACCACCTGTTATCATGTGACTTCAGTTCCATATTTACTGTAGGTATTCTGATCACAAATTAGCAAAATCTTTAAAGAAGTGGGGAAAGAAATATACAAAAAAAGCTAATGAGTAGGTGTAGGTGAGAGCACCTAATAAAATCCAAGTATTGCTTCAAAAAATGAAATGAAATGTTTTCTGGTGACTTGTTGTCGACCATGCTGGTCACAGTGTGAACTGTTGGACTAGTCAAGATAGTGAGCCTCTTGGGAGAGCAGTCCGCGTCAATAGAGTGTCACCCTCAGTTTGGAAGCAGCAGCCCCATGACACCTCAAGGTTGGCATTGGTACAGTCTGTCTGTCTGTCTGCCTACTTACTTCCCACTACTCTTGCCTGCTAATAATGAAGCTCAAAAACTACCATATGTATTAAGGATTAAACCTCCCTACCTCCTTGAGAATTCACACACCCTTGTGGTACCCGCAGCACCACTGGCAGCAGCGCTGCTCACCAATGGTTTACACATTAAGGCGGGAGCAGTGGATGACAGCGGACAACATTGTTCAGTGAGGACAATATCTCACACGTTCACACACACTTTAGCTCCTTAGTCTCCCTGTCTAATTACGTTATTACTGGATTGTGGCTGTGTGTGGCGGTCCATGGTCAATATAACTCAATGATGATATGATTCCTGGGAAATACTGGGAGCGGGGAATGAGACAAAAGGAAGAGGGTTATAAAAGTAGGGGGTGTCATAAAGGAGATAAAAATGGAGAGATGATAAGATCAAGGAGGTGAGGTTGATGTCAGTGGTTGTCAGAGATTAAAAAAAGGCATGATTAGGAGAGTCAGGGTGGAGCGTCCCATATCGAAATTGTGAAATAATGATTCATGTTTGTTTTCCTGTAGGCTAGCGCAACCATTTTCCCCGGCCTAAACATCATGTGATCAAAAGCTTTTTCTACAGAGAGCAGTGTTCCCTCCTAGTCACCCTGTTTCCCATAGCTTCCTTGCTATAGAGGAGTTGATTCATAGCAACAGTAAACACTCTAGGGATGTACGGCAGCCAGGTGTGCCCAATAAGATTTTCAACACAGGGAGAAGGGAGGTACCAACTGCTCTGTGACTCAGTTCACCGCCGGAGACCTCTTGCAACATGAGCGTGAGAAAGTCAGTCATGCGGAGAGTGTTTCAAAACCTACACTCTGTCTGCTTCACATCAATACATTTGTTTTGGAACAGAGTTCCAAATAGCTTCTTTGTTCAGGAATAATGACTCAGGTGTGCAGCTCACAACAATGAGACATGTTAGTGATGTGTTTGACAGAGGCAGCATTGTTTGCACATGAGGGAAGTTTAGGATTTGCAAGTTTGGGCGTATTTACAGATCAAACCTCCATCCTGCTGAGACGCAGGTTTGTAAGGATGGATCAAGCTAAGTCAATTTACTCTACTCAAGTACTGCATATACTCATGTTCAAAGTCTGAGCTACTTGTACTTTACCCAGCTAATTCTATTTGATGCTGCATTTTACTTCCACTCCTCTTAATCCCAGACAGAAATATTTTTCTCTCTACTCTACGGTTGTGGTTACTTTTCAGATTGCATTTTTTCATGGCCTTCCTGTTGAGGGAAAACCCTGTATTTCCAAATATGTTGATTTTTAATGTATGTTATAAAAAGGGGCAAAGTGTATTTCCTCGCCATGGATTATCTGAGAAATATGTCATCACAAAGCTCATGAGATGGAAACACAGTTATTCAATACCTGCAGGGCAATACTGACTGTCGCACCTCCGCTAGGGCAGCTGCAAGGTCCTCTGCTGGGATCCCCCCTTCATAGATGTTTCACCACTTCAATCCCAGAACATGTCTAGGTACTGTGGCATCGGTAGGGACGTCTGCCTACCGTTCCCTGCATAGCCACTTGCTATGCCTTTCTTCAGCCGCTGCCAGGTATTCGTGGCTTCCTGGGCTATGTAGCAGGCATAGAAGTTTCTGAAATAGGTAGAGAAAATGTTTTGAATGCAGGTTGGGATGTGGAAAAAATTAAGGGCAAATGTGTTGAGTTGATGTTGTGTAGATCCATAATCGTTTACTATGTCCAACCAAACTACGTGACGATTGGATTTCACAGCTTTGGCTGTCTGGACCTGCTCCCAGATCATGGCGGATTATGCAACACAGCCAGGTAACCTACATTCTGAGAATTGGTGTCAATGTAGTTGTTGGCCAGAAGGTAGCCGGTCATGCGCCTTGCTACTACTGTAAAGAAAATCTTCCCTTCCACATTGAGTAGAGCAATGCCTCTGAACTGGGATATGTCCTGGGAATCTATTTTCCTTTGGAATAAAACTGGTTTTGGCTCTACATCATGTAGATGGGATTGTACCGATCTACCATGCACCCCTCATCAGGTTCTGATGCTGATCTTGACTTCTCTACAACCTGACTGATCTCTCTCCACTTGGATGGTGTGATATCAAACTACGAGCCAAGTTCTGGAGATATGGCCAGAAGAGCCAATGGGAGGTTCCTGCTGCTATCACTCATTTGTCCTTGATGTGATTCTGCAGCTCCTGTTCAGTTGCCATACGCTTTCCAGACCTCCTTTCTTCTTCTTTTTTCCAGTTGTCTTTCCAGATATCTCTTTGCCGCTTTGTAAATGATGTTCCCAAAGAGGTTGAACTTGGTTCTGGTAGGTCTGCTAAGAGGGTACAGAGCTGCAGGACGTGGAACTGTCGTCCTGCAGCTCGAAAATCAATTGAAAATCAATTGAAAATCAATTGAAATTTTTATTTTTCTTTGAGTTAGCTTCTAACTGCTACAAGCCGCTTTTTAGTCTTCCGTTGTGAGCCACACACATAATACATAGTGGAAATGTCAAAGCCACCATGTTTATACAGACATCTGACTTGCCTTAGTTACTACCTCCTACATCACATCAGAGGTGGACCATCTGGGACTCCCCATTATGGTAAATGGACTGTACTTAAATAACGTATTCCTACGCTGCTCGACCAATCAAAGCGCTTTACATTGTGAGCCGTCATTCACCCATTCACAAAAACATTCATACAGTTGAGGATAGAGGCTGTAATGCAAGGCGCCACATGCTCATAATGACCAGTAACCATTCGCGCCATCATCCACGCACCAATTGAACAGCCCTTGGGCACCAATTTGGGTTCAGTATCTTGCTCAGGAACACTTCGACAAGTGGACCAAAGTGGCCAGGGATTGAACCACGGACCATCAGATAAGTGGACAACCGCTGTGCAAAATGAGCCACAGTAGCCTCCTTGGCATTTAAACAGGTGCAGCGGCCTCACACTGAATAGATTGTATAAATGGTCAAAGCTGTCGAGTCTTGAGGTTTCTTTTGAAATATATATTTTGAAAATGTATTTAGTTATTTACTCTGTAAAATTACAGGTCAAGGTTTACATTTAAGATAATGAATATCATTATTAGTTCCACAGTGAGGTAGTGTTTTATTTTAATCTATTGCTAGCTGCTATGAAGGCTACTAAAAGCTAATGTTGAAAAACACTAATAATGATTTAGGCATCTATTCTGATGGGGAGAAAATGTTGGGAGGATTTTTTTTCCATTTTTCTGTTTTTGCTTTTCATTTAATAATGAGCAATAACCATTAATAACTAAATCTTTAAAATGTGAAGTTTGCCTGTGTAAGTTGTTGGATGACATAAAATCCAAACAGTTTATTCTTTTTGTGATGGCAGTTTTGTACTGATCTCATCACTTGGTCTTTAGGGTCCAAATAACAAGGATACATTACTGTTTTGGCTCATACAGTATATGTAAAATTGAAATCATTGTACATACATGTTACATAGTTTTCAAAATTGTCACATCCACAACTTTATGTTCTTACTTCAGCCCTAAACAAAACAAATTGCATTTAAACTGGTAGGCTAAATTACATGGACAGCTTTGGTGTCACTCCAAAAACTATGTTCCTCATCAGTGATTTCTATTTGGGGAAGACCACACCGATGTTTATCCTTGGTTCCAGAATTTGGGTTCTAAAATTTCCCAAACTTTTCACAAGAGAAATAGTTGGACCGCAACAACTTCATCATCTTCTTCTTTGTTTTTCCTAAGAATTAAAGCATGTCTTCATTGTCTCTTTGCCACATCAACCTAAGCATATGAAAAAACTTCTACAGCCAGTGTTTGGTTGATCTCTATAAGTAACTGTACAAACATGGCAGCATCCATGGAAGAGGAATAGCTGAATATATATCAAAGGTGTTTTTTTCTCCTAAAAAAGATTCTTATTATACACATACCAAAAAAAAAACACACCACTTAATCCAATACATAGCAACTTTAGGTGAAGTTTAGAATGCCGGACATTAACTTGTTGAGTATTTTCTCAGTGTGGTAATGGTAGCCTACTGTAAAGATGTGAATATATTTTGTCCAAAACTGGTTTGAAATTACAAACAAGACACGTGTGGCTTCGTGAGAGTTTCCTGGTGCCGGTTTTACAGTCTGGGTTTGATGCTGAAAATTTAACAAAAAGATGAAGGAGAAAAATAATATAATACTAATAAGATTTCATTTTTTTCTGGCTGAAATAGCAGCTAAAACAACAATAACTGTGGCTTCGTGAGAGTATAATGTTGGGTTGGTAAAAAGTTAAATGTAATCCTTTACTCTTCTGATAACATAACGTGTCAGTCAATACGCTGCTTGTGGTGATGTCATGTCGTTTTCAGACGTGATTAACTGCCGCACGCTTGAGCTCAGGCTGAGGGAGAACCTAGAACCACTTCCCCGCCTGTCTCATGTTCAGCTGCGGACTTGCGCCCTGTGTGCAGCTTCACGTTGCCTATCAAATTCATGATCTTGCGGCCAGCCGCTGGCGACGCCCCGCAGATCCAGGCGGCAAGCCGGCGAGAGGAGCGCCTTCCCCTGGTCGCCTGCTCGCCACGTGTCGCGGTCTCTGCAGAAGCTAGAGGCGTGTGAGCTCGGCCCATTGCGCGGAACTTCGTGTGTGCGCAAAGTAAAGTAATTATAGAATAATCAATGTGCCTTTCCATATTAATCAGTCCATAGTCATCACTTGTGCAATTTATTCCTCGCCCTATTTTGGCAGATAGTGGTAGAATTGCGCATATTTCGTGTCTCAGTAATTTTATTTGGGGATAAAAACTTAAAGCAGTGGGATTACAGCAACCGGGAGAAAGTAAACTCATTTAACGTTCCTCATAAATAAACTGTGATCATAGCATTAAACATAACTAGTTTGTAACACAATTTGAGTCTATGCGTCTTCTGTTTTGTCTGCAGCGAAATAACAGACTTTTTTAATGTATAGTGCAAGGGTATAGTGCAAGGGTAATAGATATAGTAAAAGTAAAATAGTAAAGACTTCCTACATGTAAATACTCCTAAAGTCGGTAAACTGTCTCATTAACTTCCGTGTTTTTTGACCACAGTCGACCTGAAACATTAAGACGCAATTATGGGACCCTTTTCTTCCTCTACTCGCGGCTCGTCTTCTCGTACATATCTGCAACGGCAATAAAGATAAGGAAATTAAATTATGACCTGAAATCTAAAAAAGCCTTGAACGCTGTGGGGCTATAACAGGCTGAGAGGAGGAGGAGGAGGAGACATCGGTCTGATGGTGAGAGCTCTCTGGGCTCAGAAATATCTCTGCTCTGGCTCACATTCCGATAAGGGAGCCCGATCCAGCTCTCTCTGTAGGCGTGGTTTTCCCAGGCTTTTAAAACAGCAGCTGCTATTTACCTTCCCCTCTAATGTAAACCGCTGCCGCCGCGGCCACATGCCCTCCCCTCACTCCTCCAGCCTCCTCCCTGGCCCGGCGGCCCCCCGGCAGCCAGGCGGCCAAACCTCCAACCACTGCTCTCATAAAACATCCTGGCACGTGCTTCACATTCACAACACCGGCGGATGATTGAATGCCAAAGTTTGCACCACAGAGTTGGGAAATACAGTGGTAAAAATATGGGAATGGAGTGTGTTCCTTTTGACTATTCTCTCCTTCTCAGAGATGACGCTCTTGCTTTAGTTTTAGACTATTTGAGAGTGTGATTTCGTTCCCTCACGTACTCAGGCGTAATTTAGAGTTTTGTTCTTTTACCAAAAGCACTATAACAGGCACCATCCAATGTAAGGTTTGGTGTTACGGGAAACGAGATGCTGCCTCATGCGCCTCCATGGCACTTGACTGAAACTGTGCCTGACATGCTGCTTACCACATCCCACTGGTGGTTTTTAAAAGACACTAAAAGTTTTACTTTTTGTTTTCCTTAATTTTTAAGGGTTTGCAATCAATTTGAGCTTAAACTGTTACCTATAAGACTTTGGAGCGAAGGCTGAAGTGTGTTCAGCTTATAGCTGAATAAAGGGGCTTTTATGGGTAGTCTTGTCGTGATTATTATTACTATACCTATTATTATTGTGCTTGCTGGTGGTGATGATTTTTATTTTTTACAATTATTTTTTATTTATTCTATTATCTGCTTTTATCTCTTTACTGGCGGATGAAAGTCCTGTAGCCGTTCCCGGTGGCGTTGGCCAGGCAGCGGTTGCTCTGTTCATATGTAAACGGTATGATGATTTAAGACTAAAAGCTGTTTCCCCGGCTGTGCCCTGAGCTCGGGCCGCGCGCCATTGGCCGCCAGCTCAAGCGGCCAAACAACCAATGGGAGGGCGCCGACCACGAGCCGTCCTCCCTCGGGCCGCGTGTCCCTCATCCTGATTGGTGGGAAGTTACTGTGGGAAAGAAAGTTTGGGAAGTTTCACACGAGCCGTTCGCGTGCAGTGTGAGATATAAATACAAGCCACACGCAAAGAACCCAACAGAGAGATTCAGAATCTGTCCGCGGTATCCTCAACTGCTGCGCTTCGCTCCGACGGATCTTAATTTGACATATATCTCAGGATTTTTTTTTGCAGGAGAGGGAACTTTTGTATATCACAAGCTCAAAAGGTTCCTAATCGTTTTTGTGCGCAAGTGGATGGTAATTTGCTGTGGTTTTGTGGGATTACACGGATAAAAAGATGCCTTCCGATATGATGGAAAAAAATTCCTCATCTCCGGTCGCTGCAACACCAGCAAGTATGAACACCACTCCCGATAAACCCAAGACCGCATCTGAGCACAGAAAGGTTTGTATAAATGTTAATGCTGATTGTATCATTAATTTCAGTCTAAACAAAGCCTGAAATTTGTGAAAATATTCATACACTAGCACCTCATCTATTTTCTATTGCGCACGTAACTGAGCTGTGTCACTTCATTTGTCATCTTCAGTCATCCAAGCCAATAATGGAAAAGAGGAGAAGAGCCAGAATCAACGAGAGCTTGGGGCAGCTGAAAACACTAATTCTGGATGCGCTCAAAAAAGATGTAAGTAGCATCATTTATAATAGATTTCAATAGTGCCCCTGTCAACCTGGAGAACTTGAGCATGTAATCCTAACCATGTGTATTTCTCATCAGAGCTCCCGACACTCTAAGCTGGAGAAGGCGGACATCCTGGAGATGACGGTGAAGCATCTCCGGAACCTCCAGAGGGCTCAGATGACCGGTAAGTTGCATTTTCCGAACCTGTCTGTCTCATATTTGTGCGTTTCAGAACCTATCTGGCTTGGTTTGATAACCTTTCGAACCATCCCAGATAGGCTTTACTTTTTTAATCACTTTGTAAAGGTGACACAAGGTGTACATTTAAATCCTGACTGAAATATGTCCGTCTGTTTTCTTTGCAGCTGCCCTGAACACAGACCCCACTGTCTTGGGAAAATATCGTGCTGGTTTTAGCGAGTGCATGAACGAAGTGACCCGGTTCCTGTCCACATGTGAAGGTGTCAACACTGAGGTCAGGACGCGGCTCCTCGGCCACTTGGCCAACTGCATGACCCAGATCAACGCCATGAACTACCCCAGTCAGCATCAGCACCAGCTTCCATCCGCTGCCGGACCAACCCACCCCTCCTTCGGTCAGTCCATGGTGCAGATCCCTAGCGCCTCCCCGCAGGTACTGCCCATGAACGCGGTGTCCTGTAAAGGACCTTCATCGCCGGCTAATCTGCCATCAGACGCCACCAAAGTGTACGGTGGTTTCCAGATCGTGCCTGCCACAGACGGACAGTTTGCTTTCCTCATACCTAATGCGGCATTTGCGCAAAACGGTCCAGTTATCCCCGTGTATGCCAACAACGTGGGTACGCCGGTCTCGGTACCGGCTGCGGTTTCCCCTGGAGCCCCGTCAGGCAACACGGATTCAGTGTGGCGACCCTGGTGAAAAGTGGAACAAATATATAGACTTTCTAAAGACACGTAATAGTTTGTCTTAACTCAATGTTAGAAAGTTTCTTTGAATCTGTTTTTTTTTCTGTAAAATGGAAAGAGTATGCACTATATTTGTACAGCTAACAAGGGAGCTAAGTTCATATTGAAATGCGATCTGTGTTGTGGAAGTCCGTTCACTGCATTTTTATATATATTTGAGTTAACTTTTTTACTGTGATGCCAAAGATATGTTCAATGCTCTTATGATGTTCTTCGTTTTGGAAGACAAATAAATTTGTAAAGATATTAAAAAAAAGAAAGAAAAAAAGATGTGCGTTTGTTCCTGCTGTGTTTGTTGGGAAAACTACATCTGATTATCTTATTTCACAGAAACAAATGCGCATATCATGGATTTACACCCATTTTTGTGGTGTTTTGTTTCTACAGCTATAAAGTCAAAACATAGAGTCAAACACTTGAGCTAATGGACAATTTTTCAATTTGTAATCAACAAGTTTTATATATTAAGACAACCTTTTTTTTTGTGCACCAATAAAGGTCATAAATAGAAAGAAACTTAGTAAAAAAGTCACACAGCAGTAATGAAATCGTTCAGCTATAAGTATAACGTTAGAGAAAGTCTGTCTTCTCTACATTAACATCTATGATGCATTCTGTGTAAAATAGTTAACTACTAATTAACATTCTCCCGAAGTGTCTTTGGGCAAACCACTGCCCATTGTAACTCCCTGTAATCAAATCTGGGCCAGACTGTCACTGGATTGCTGTCTTGATTGTAATTTTATTATCTAAATAAGTGAGTCAAACAGGAGACGGTGGCTCTGTCATCAATCAGATTCCGGCGGTGGACTTTAGCAGGGCTGTTTCCTGCTGTCATGGTCCATCTGTTTGACCTCTCCTGGTCGAAACCTCGGAGCTTTCAGGGGTCAATTACGCCATCTAGCAGCGAAGAAGTGAATTGCAAGCTAGTATTTGAAACCTCAGTGAGAGAAGCATGATGTAAATCTAAGACAATCCACCGAGCATCAGCATATCTTGAAAAATGGCTATGGAAGTCGGAAATTATATAATGCTTTATGTCAAGTCACAAAAGGATTATGTCGAAGACTCTCGAATATAATTATTTGTCAGATCATTGCAGGATTTGTCCTAAATGTATGTGGTGGAATCTCTCGTATGCAGGATTCTTACTTTTATCCTATGTCAGAAAGCGAAGTGACTTAAGATACTATGTATGTACCAGCCCAAAACAGTCAAGCAGTTATCATTGTGAAGACTTTTGTTGTTCAATCATCTTCAAGATTAACAAAGAAGATTTCTGTGGTTTAGTTATCTACAATATCACCACCAACATTCTCAGAGCATGAAGCAGAGATGAGTTGCAGGACATGTCTAGTGGCAGAGCAAAGGCTATTCATTGATGCGAGGGGGGTCGACAGCAGAAGGACATGTTAAACACCTCGCCACTGATCCATGTGGTAGCTCTCTGCTCTGCCCAGGTGTGTGTGCCCCCTCCAGCTATCTGAGTGTGGCCTTCCTTTGAAGAGTGTGTGTGTGGGGAGGATGTACAGGTGTTTGCAATTATCGGAGCGCTAAGAGGCACAAAGTGAGGATAAGTGCCATCATTTTGAGTTTCCATCACACCTTTTTACGGGGGGCCGTGCATCCCGGTTTGATTGAAGCCATGTGTGTGCTCGTGCCTGTGCGTGCATACGTCTTGTGTGCGCATTTGTAGAGGGTGCTGGGTGAGGACATTTCTGGCCAAAGGATACAATGGGTGAGGTAGTGGGGAGAAAAGTGTTGTTGTTGGTGGTGGTGGGGGAATTAAGCAGGGGCATACCACATGAGATAACAGTTGGCCTCCTCTGAGCCTGAGCTTGTCTACACAAATGCACGCAGTCACTTACACAAAATGTTCCCACAGCATTCCAGCTGTGCTTGGACCAATGTCGAGCTTCCTGCCCTGAGCCCTAGGGCCACAGCTGGATGTGGGACGTCTGGGAGGCACGTGGTGTGACCTGGACAACACCCAGCTGCTTATCCCTCCCAACATCCTCACTGTCTATCCTACTTTTCCTCCTTCATTCGCCCCCACCAGCATCTTCAGTGGTCTCTTCCCCTCTGGAGAGCAGCTTTACGAGCTTCTCCAATTACCCAGTGTAGTGGCCGAGCTGCCGGAATGACCGCACACATGTCACAACATGACCGGGGGGTTAGCTGCCATGCGTGTCCATTAACTTTTCCCACACTCTGCGTGCATGCAGAGAGCGAAAGGAGGGAAAAAAGCCCCTCTGCTTCCTCCTTGGCTCCCTAAGTGCTACCATATGGTATGCTCTCTCTCTCTCTCCCATGCTTCTTCTTTCTCTCTCTCCCACCCTCTCTCTTTTGGTCCGTCACTGGGGCTGTCTTTGATTGCAACCCAGACAAGCGAGAGCTTTATGATTTAAGCCCAGGGCTTGCTGTACCAAGCCCTGGACTCATTTTCAAGCCAAACTTCTCTCCCTCCCCTTCTCTCCACGCCATCCCCTTGTAACCCCCCACCCTCCTGCAGTTGCAGGGGAAGGCTGTTTTCTGGCAGGAAATGAATAGCTCCCAGATGAGCGCAGGAACCTGAGAGGTCGTGAGAAAGAGGCGAACCCCCCTCCGCAGGCCCGGCCTGCTGCCAGCCGCCGGGGGAATGAGGGAGAGCGCCTCTCTGACACACGCATCAAACCCTCTGCCCTCCACCACACCGCCTGACTGACTGACTGACTGCCTGCCTCGGCTCTGGGCCCTGAGCCTGGAAATAGACTGATAGACAGGGAAACCGCCGCTGAGCCAGGCAGCATGGCTCATCAGCCAGCAGAGCAGCAGAGCAGCCAAGGCAAGGAAGGGAAAACTGTGGGATGGAAGAGAGAAGTGTTGGATGTGTGTGGGCGGAAGTGAATCAGTGTGTGTGTGTGAGCAGTCTGAATCCTGACTCAACCACAGATTACAATGGAAAGTTAGATCTGTGATTTCAGTTTACATCAGTCTCACGTACGACCCTGATGGGATATTTGTGCAGATTATGTGCACAGAAAGATACAGACACTCATTCACTCACATGCTTCCCCTTCCCTCCCTTTTCCCAGAGGTTTACACTCATTCCAGAGCATACACTCACTCAGACAGGTGTTCCTTTTCAGGAGCAAAGGGGTTTTCCCCTTGTTTCCCTGTGTACTGGACTAACATTTATTCCTCATGAGATTGACACTATTATTGTTTGACATGGTCAGATGTTAAGCGGCAGTTGTCCAGATATATTTTAGGATCTTTCTAAAATATTGCTTTGCATCAGATTGACATGTTGATATCAACTAATCACTGAGAAAAGGACAGTTAGCATTAATTTGCCAAGTGCACAAATATTACACATTATTCTGCATATGGCTCAGGATCATTACAGTTCATGTGGAGTTCTGGTTTCCAGCATTTTTGGCTTGTGACACCTTTACATACAATTATTTATTAATGACCTTTATCACGGCAGTAATTTAGAGTTTGTAATAATTTTATCAAAAATGGAACATTTTCCTTACCGGATAGTTTCATTGGAAGGAATTACGGATGGGAAATGCCCTGGCAGATAATGAGAACAACCTATATAAAAGTCACAAAAAAACTTTTGAAGAAAGCATGGAAGCATCATATATTACTGTGAAAATCCAGCATATGGTATTTCACAGTAACTGTACAGTCAGTAGCTTCATTTGGTAAAGCAGGGTCTCACAGTTGAACCCCTCTTTCAATTAGAGGACGGATGTTGTCATAAAAACAGTCAGAGAGCTTTAAATTATATCTTCTTGCACACAAAAGGGCATCCAGGTGTCAAAGACACAATCTCCACACCCCTATTGCTGGTGTATTACACATCCAAGTTACTCTGTGGTCCTAGCGGTGTAGCCAGTGACTAAGTGAAAGGCAAGGAGCACACCCCACACGCCTCCATCTCCCAGTCTCCCAGTCTCTATATCTTTCTCACAGTATGTCTTTGTCTCTCTCACTGTCAGTTCATGCAAGGCTCCTATGGTAACCTGTGGGACCAGAAAACAGGACAAGCTGTCTATACACAAATCCCACCAGTGTCTGTGCCCACTTTGCTTGGCTCACCCTGTATGGCAAAAAAATAAAAAAATAAACGTCACTAGAGGCTCCCACCACCAGCCCTTTCAAATGTCAGCGTCCTTGTTTGAAGTCAAAGAATGCTATGTAAATCACAGTGTTTCTCACCAGCCCAGCCTCCCTCACACTCACAAACATGAACTCAACAGACTAGTGGAGGTGGTCCTGTGATGCCGGGGGATTGTTTCCTCTTTAGAAGTAGTCTTTTTTATACCCACATGCTATTCTCTCAATTTAGGTAAGAATGTTGTTGATGGCTCGATGGCTTCAGGGCATGTTTGCTTGAGAAGAGCAGGAGATGCCAACCATACAGAGCTGTCAGTTGCAAGGTTGGCATATCCCCCAACTCGGGCGGTGACAGTGATGACCCCATCACACTGCGCTTTTGTATGACCTGTCTCTAGTTACTCTGAGTCTATAGACCGATTGAGTGGAAAGATTTCCCTCCCCCCAGAGACCATCACAACAAACAAGTAGATCAGACAAACAAGTTCCCACCATACCAATTTCTAAATAACTGCCAACGGTGACAGTTTGGCCGACTTTGATATCACATAAAGAGGCTCTTCATTAAGCACTTCTTTCATCACTGAACAGCCATGTTTTCCAACTCAGGTTCAGGACCCCCAATATATGTACCCATAAGAACAAAATACCGCCTAGAAGAAGAAGTATTACCATAAACAACAGCCATAACATTAACTGTGTAAACTGTAAGTTCATGTTATGAAGTATTGCTATGGTATAATGTTTTTCTTTGGAGTTACTCCATTTTGTCATGATGGGTTTAACATTTAACACTGTGGATGTGAGAAAAGGTCGGCCTGCTTTATAAGCTACGTTTGCTACATTCCTTTGTCATTTCAACATGCTATTCATTTCCCACATTCTGTAAATTTACCTTTATATAAACTGGATGTACTGCAACATTCCATGAGCTAACTTTAGAATCTGAATATCAATGGAGTGTGTGAGTGTGTGTGTGTGGGTGTTTGTGAGACAGAATTGTAATAGAAACCACTTGTTCCTCAGTTCATCTACAACATGTACTGTATGTCTTCTGGTTAAGTGTGAGTATGGCTTACCCACTACTGATTTCAAACTCCATCACCATTTTTTATTGTCTGTGGATCTTTGCAGCAAGAGATTGAAACATGGCCCAGACACACTGAACTTACACTCTGGTTGACTAAATGATCTACGAGCTCTGCCCTCGCTTGGCTCGTTTAATTTTCTTGCTTTTATTAGTCCTTCCCCTTAGGAGGATTGGGCCTCTCTGAGATGAAGGGAAAGAGAAAACAGACTTTTTGACCCTTACAGACATCAAATGGGTTCGATTGTCCAGCTCCTTTTCACTCTGATGGAGCTGGGACGGACTCAGTGAGCTTAATGTCAGTAAATCTCCACACTGGCTTGGTGTTAATTATGTAATGCTAACTTTTGGGCCACACGCAGGAGCTTGAGATATGGTGAAGGGAGATGTCTGTGCTGAATTTCATGGATCAAGTTTTTACTGCGCAAATAGTTTTGTTACTGTTCTTTTATTGAATGGCTCACACTTCAGCAAGAGAAACAAGAAAACTTTCAACAAATAAGGAATCTTACTGAGGACCGTGGTATGATGCGCTGGTGAGTGTGTGCAGCCCTTTAGTTTATTTGTAGAAAGATCTACTATGATTCCATCCATACTTTATATCATCATCATTTTCACTTATGTGCCACTTTTGTTTTTCACATCCATCCATTCTACCATTCCAATGCAATGATACTGTGATACTCCCAGAAGACCACACCATCCCAGATGGTGACCCGATTTAAAACGACTGGCAACATGCATGTATAGCAAACTAACAACGGGCCGTTATTAGTTTCAGTCTGTCTGTCATAGGATCAAGGATCATTTTCTGAAATATTTCTCAAGTCAGTGCTTGAGGGAAAAATAATCAGCAGATCGCCTAATCCAAACTGCTGATGTAGATTGAAAATTATTGTTTCGAGAAGCAGTTGAAAGGAGGGAGTACCCAGTGTCTCTCCCAATCTTTTTCCAGTGTCTTAAGTTGGCCACACACTGTACATTCGTAGATATGTTGTTATTTTAATTCCATCTCACACTGTATGAATACGTTTCTTTGATGAAAAGCCAAAGCTCACGATTTGTGTGCTCACACTGTACGGTCCAATCATCAAGCACGCCTTCAGTGCTCAAACTGTAAATGTAAAACAAATAAGAAAAACGGCCCATCTGCCCCTGTGGCTGGTTCTGGCTATTTAAATTCGTAAATAAAGATTAATTTGAAAGCTCTGAGGCAGGAAGGACTTTGTTTGCTAGCACTATGCTAACAAAGCAGAAACGAGCTGCCTGGATCTTTTTTGCCATCCTGTTTGTCAAAACCTAAAAAACATATCTGGTAACGTATGTGGCTGGGACTACATGGACGGTATGACCGGTCCAATTTGCAGGGAATTGGAGGTAAGCTATTTATTATCTGCTGTATAGGGTGTTAACTTGATAGCTAGTGCTGCACTGACAGCCAATAACTTTCCTTTTTCTTCCTTGCTGTGCCACAAACTGAACTTCCTACTTCATGACTACTTGTTATACATTATTCATATGATGTTTTATGTCGCCATGGCAACTCAGACGCTCAGAAGCCACTTCGCACACGCATAGTAAGAAAAAAATACACTAACCATGGGGAATCGTCTAGAAACTCTGCATCAACTGTGCGAAAACCTCACAATGGCCTACCAAAAACTCTGACATTTCAGAAATTAAATTGACCGTCCGTCATCCAGGAGATTCTGATCAGTCTTTCAGGTTCCTTGTACACTGCATGACGAGCGACATCAGACAAACCCCGAATGCAGCCTGACTCAAAAAATTAGTTATGCAGCTCAAAATATCATGTCAAAAACAGGCTCATCGTACAGTGTATTCCCACCTTACGGTGTTGCTGGACCCAAGGGACAGTGCACTCCTCCTCCTCGACTGGGAACAATGGTGATTGATAGCCTCGAGAGCATTCAAATGAAGACAGACCCTCTAGCAGAGGGAGAGAGAGAGAGCGATTTGTAAGTATTCAAAGGAGAGCTGTCAGAAACTATTTTCACAAAACACAGCATCTAGACGGAAGATACATTGGGATAGAAGGTCAGTAGTTTCATGAGCTGAGGAGAGTTTCAGAAGAGCAATGACTATTGACTAGCTCTAAATCCATATCCACATAATTAGTCAGCCTTTAGTAGCACCTCGTCAAGAAACATAGGTTTCTTTAAATTCCAGGGTGACAGGTGAGTTTAGAGCTATGACCCATTGAAGAACTGGAGAGCATGCACTGGACGAAATGAACAGATGGTTGGGAGGGTCTGGTTTTTGCTTGCAAGGTTCGTAGAATGGCGGATTCTAACGTGCAGGTTAGGCCAATAAGTTCAATTTAAACTTCCTAAAGAACAGTGATTTTTCATCATGACAAGCTAGTTCATCTTTTACTTGAACATTTAGCCCAAACAAAAACAAGTTGGGACTAGCAATCTTGTTCCATCTAGAATCACCCTTGTATCGGGTAACATAGGTGTCTGGGGCGACGTATAGCCTCCTACGTTACCAGATACGTAGGTGGCCATGTTTGGTTAGTCATCTAGTCACCAGGTTCATCAGAATGAAAGGTATGGTCAAAGTTAAATCAGCATGAGAAAAAGTAATTACACTGCCATCACTCAAGCTCTGTGCACTCTGTGTGTCTCAACGATCCCATATCATGCACTACCAGCAAAGGACTGGGGTAGAAAAAAATTCAGGGAACACTGTAGGGGGAAGTCACGGCACTTTTCCAATTCCCCCACATTCATCTCTGGAGACGGCATGGGGGTTTGGCAGGAAGAGTTGAACGATTCCTCCAAGTTGAGTAAGCTGTTGATTGATTACCTGCTGTGTTTCCATGAAGGACTTGGAACCTATTCCAAGTTCCCAGGAAAGACTCTTTGGTTTGAGAGTCAGAGAATGCTGGGTACATATTGACCATATTGTCCCTTAAGGATGTTTAACTCCAAGGACTGGACCCAGGATGAAGACTCAGATTCAGGGGAAGTTTTAAAGTGTCTATTGTAGACATCACATATGTGATGGTGGTTGATTTTTTTGGAGGTAGTTGGCTGAGGAGGCCAGGGGGCAGATCTCAGTTTTCGTGTAAACGATGGAGGCTGACAGGGTTGGCAGGGCAGGATCACAGAGGATCTGAGGCACAAGGAGCAAACAAGTGAAAGAAGACAAAAAAAACATACACTGGGGGAAAAAAATCATTACTTAGAACAGAATATGAAACAACCGCAAAGTTTGCGGGAATGATCTGGTGAGGAGTGGAGGTTGACTCCAGGGTTGAGTTGTGCAGAACTTTATTGTAGATAAGCTACAGGTGTGGTGACTATCAGGTCCAACCAGGCCCAGGAACACACAAACACAAACACTGAGACAGAGGAATGGGGAGAGAGGAGCATAGAGAAAAAAATCAGTCTGTCAAAGGAGGAACCGTAAAAAGACCAACGGACACATCTGGACACTTTACACTGCTGCTCACCTCTGTGGCCATGGAAAAAAAACTGCAGCGTTAAATCAGAATATTGGACACATTTAGCCAGTGTTTAAAATATAAAGATGACTAAGATTGTTGACCCCCCCCCCCCCCCCCCCCCCCCCCAAAAAAAATGTCACACTTTTTGGACAAGCAATGCAACAAACATAAGCTTTTGCAGTATGAGAAACAAACAAGTTTTGTACAACGCTGATGTTCTGCCACAAAAATTTACATAAATTAGCTGGCCAATTTGAAAGTAGTGTCGCATAAAAATCAGCAGACTAAAAACACAAGTTGGTTCAACAAGCAGAACTGCATCTATCAAATATTTAATTATAAGAAAAGGCAGTTACCCATAGGCTGAAGTTGTTGAACAGAACCTAATGTGAAACGGTATTTAGTAGAGGCAGATACTCTTATTTACAATTAATTAGTTTTTTCTCGTAAAGTCAAGATTTAATTATATCACAATATGTTTTTATTGTAAGGTTATTACTTTTTTTTATAATCATACTGTCACTTACTTACCTAATTGCAAAATAATTCAAATTTTTTGGGGGATTTAAAAAAAAAAAGTTTCAGTGTGGTCTTAATACTCTTTAGCAGTTTCTCTCAGTCGGTTTTACTTGAGCTTTAATTGTTTAGTTTCGTCACTGTCTGCTCCCCTGCACTCAAGTGTTTCACCACTGAGATACGTTGCATCATGCCGGTGCTCAGAAATGGCATTATCCCACCTCTCTCTGCTTCGTCCAAAAGCAGGCTAAACTGTGATCTGGACCAGCAGCTAATCCTCTTTCCCTGTTTGGAGCCAGTGGCTGGAGCCTTAGAGGAGCTGGCCACAGAGATACGACTGCAAGACGCTACAGACACAAAGCATGCGGTTTTGTTCGTTAGTGTGTAATTGTTTTAGGGCGTGTATAAAAAAGGTTTGGTCATGTCACTTACAGTGTGTGAATGTGTTGTTTTGAGTTGTGTTTCTCTGTTTTCTGTGTCTTGTCTGTTGTCAAAGACCAAAAATAATGTGTTTTTGCAACTGTTTGTGTGTGTGCATGTGAGTTGTCCATGCTTCCCACCTCATCTGTCTCTGTAACTTCACCTTTGTGCAGCCTTTTTTCAAGCACTCCCACCAGACACCGTTATCTCGGTTCCGGTTTACATCATGAATGAGACAAATCCCTGTGTGTGTTGGGTTGAGATGCTGACAAGCTTGTCATGGACATGTAAACTCTTGGAAATGGGTCCAATATGATTATGTCAGAGGCTGTATCCACCTAAAGTAGGCAGAGGTACTGAGATGTCAGAAGAATAAGCAGTTTTGCTGGTTTTTGGGGTCAATTACTGAAAGCATTTGGCTCTCTTTATTTTTTTCTCAGTTCCAGTAGATGTTAGGGCACCAGCAGCAAGTCAATCCTTAGAGATAAGTCTTTGAATGGAAAAAGATGACGTCTATACATTACAGAGGAACTTAACTGAAAAACTGGGTCCATTGCCAAAATAGGTTGCACAATGTAGGATGTATTTTCTTTCCAAACAGTCAAACGGTTAATATTGGCTGCGATTATCTGTAACCACAATCTTTCTCAAGCATTTCATACAGTGTTTCATTTACATTATATCACCTGGGTTTAAGTAGTAAAACCTCCAAATGTCCGTTCAAATAACTGCACTGCTGCTGCAAGCAACATGCCTTAATTGATGAGTTGTAACGTTTCATAAGCTTTATCTGTGATGGTTGCTTAAATTTTAAATTCAGACTTTAAATTGCACCTGATGTTGCAGTTATTTTATTTCTCACTGGGGATGTTTACAGCTTGCTGCAGGAGAATTTATCATAATTTGAACTTTCCAATATATGAACTGAGGTGAGGTAACTGGTTTCCTTTTACACTGTCCTCAAAGTATTTTAAATATGATGGTCAAGAAGTTTGATGAACAAATTATTACTTTGTATTTTGTCTGTAAGGAAACCTCTATAGTTGCATTATATAAGCTGTATGCATTTTAAACAGATGCGCAAAGCATAGAAATCTCAGAGACCGTTACTCTTATACCTTTTATATATAATATTACATTTAGATTACTTTGTCAGTTGATGAGGTTCTGCTTAATTCTAGTATATCTCTGCTCCATAACAACTGGGATAAAAAGGTTAAGTTCTCTTTTCTTCAGTTTAATTGATCCTCTGCTTAATTGATCCCTCATGGTCCGTTGTTGGCTTCCTTAGATACCACTTATTGTTTAATGGCCCAAGTTGAAACCTTTAAACCCATTGAGGTCAGACTTGTGTGGAATCAGATAACTTACAAGATCTAAAGTTGCCATGTTCATTTCCTGTTTCTTAACCTAACTCAAACAATTTGTAATACTGTAGTGTGATAGAGGTGTAGCTTGTTGGGCTGACAGATTTGTTCTGAAGATCAAAAAATTTCTCTGTCTCTCACAAAAGCATGCGCATGCGTCCACCCGCTCTGTTTGTCACAAGTGCTCCAGAGATCCGGCCACCAGTTGCTGAGCGGTCTGTGTCTGCCCCTCAGTCCTGGTTGCCTAAAGTCCTCCACAGACGATATCAAGGTAATTGACAGTGACTGGAAATATGCAGCATCATTGAGCCCCAACCTGTGTGACTAACAGGGTTAGGGACTACCCCCTTCAAGAGCAACCCTTCCTCCATAGCCATCAGTGACATTCAATTTGTGTTAAAGATCCCTTCGTGGGGCCTCCAGGGGCCCGATTCAATTAACATATTTTATGGTGAAACCCTGCATGAAGCCGGGAGTGCTTCACGGCCCGTATTAATGACAGTCAGGGTCAATTATGACCGAGTATGTGACGCTATGGGACAGAGGTTTATGAACGCCTAAAAATTTTAATGAGGCAGTGATTCCTGATTTTTGTGATTCCTACTTGTGATTGTGAAGTCTCATTGGCAGCTCGGCCATGCCAGCTTGAGGCTAATTAGAAGTGATTCATGTAAACGAGACACAATGCTGTAATGGATTGAATTTGTTTCATCTACGGTTTTCTCCATCAGGTATAAGCGGAATGAACCGCCATGAAATTAATGGAGGGTAGACAAGAGACGCTGATTGTAAGGGCACTTTTCCCACAGTCCTATCTGTCATGAAAATGGACACACACTGACACAGGGACAAAGCGTCAGACAGACGCACACTCGAACCCGACTTCCGAGAGTGTCTACAGTAAGAACATTCCTGCACTCCACAAGCCTCGATCATTGTCTGCCGTAGCCGTGCAGCAAACAAAGCATCCTCTCTGCCTCCTCTGCTTCAATGCCACAGAGCAGTAAAAATGTAACCATGTTACCCCATAAATGAGACTCCTCTTCCCTCAGTTTTTATAGCTGGTTGATGGAATCTATATGTATGAGGAGCTCTTTTCACTGTCTCCTGGTAAAACCCCAAAGTCCTTCAATAAATGCTTCCAAGATACCGTTTATTTCAATGGTCTGACACAAAGGAAACCCCCCATTAAATCAGCGCTTTTGTTAAGAAAAAACACCCCGATAACGTTCACCGAGTCTTGCTATACTTGTGCTGAAACTGTAAGACCTATGGAGGCCTATAAGATGACCTTTTTCTCAGTTTTAATTTCCATCCCATGAAGACGGAAACGTAGAAAGCCTTTGAGAGCAGACGGTATTGGTTCTCATATGTAGGTTAGCAAGGTAAATTTGGCGAAAGCTTAAGTTTTGCCCTTGTCATGTAATGGTTTGAAAGAATCTAAAGCCCTTGGGAAAAAAGCGAGCACGAGGAAATACAGAGAACAGGTGGTCATTGCTGCTTCCCCCCCGCTTCAGTGCACAGACATGAAATCAGCCGAGGGGTTTAGATTTCACTGATAAAGACTCCGGTTCAGGTTTGTTTGCTTTTTATGTCTGCAAAGATGTGTGAAAAGATGCCGGACCTTTAACCCCTCCCCAAGGCTCCCACCAGCCTTGGGCCTGGGAATATGAGGTCAAGGATTTCAACGCAAAGCCAAAACGTCTGTCGTTGCACGTTTCGGAAGAACTGATTGGATATGTGGGTGGAGCACAAACTTCGGATTTAGTCCATCATTTTTTGTAATTTGTTTACATCCCTACTTCTTCGGATTCCCACCTGTAAGACTTGTATTTTAAATCTTTTAATTTTTCCCAAAATCCATAATTAAAATAATAACATACGGAAAAAGTTGGTAACGAATCCTAAAAGTAGGAAAAAATTGATTAAAAAATATGTAAACTTCTTGTGCGGCACTGTTGACCCACTGAATGAATCCTTTCACACATGAGCTCTGCACTCAACCGAACAAATTTGTCCCCCTGGACAAATGTATTCAAATTTGCTGATTATTCATAAGGACTTCAAATCCAGAAAAACATAAAATGCATGATGTTTTAATTTGTAGGGCATTTTATAGTGCAATGACTTACTATGCAGTGCCTTTAATACACTATCTCTATAACCGGTCGAACATTATGATTCCACGTTTAATAGTAAAAAAAAAGCTGAAAGTAGTTTTACACTTCAGGTCAGGTGTTGGATGGTGGTGTTCACTATGCGCTAATCTAAAATCTACAGAGAAAAGGAGATTAATGGTCAAGTGAAGTAAGAAACTGATTGGAAAAGTAATCACAAACTCTCACCAGCACATACAGAATGAGATGGGCAGATCAGTGTGTGTGTTTGTGTCTGTGTGTGTTCTATGGTTGTTGTAACCGTAGGAGAATGATGACAGATGAGTGGGCGAGAGGGCAGGCTGGGTAATCAGGCAGCAGATGAACCTTCAGGTGTGTCATAAAGTTGAGGTGGGGGGAAGAGAATGTGAAGCGGTATAAGAACATTTTATGGGAGTGGGTGGGTTGTGTGTGAGTGAGAGAGTTCTGCTTGGGTGATCTTAAAGAATGCTTATGTGGATCCTGGCAGGTAAAGAAGGAGCTCCTTTTATCACCTCCCAGTGACCCCCACACACATCCACACACTAACGCACACATTTTTTTCCTCCTGTGAGCTTCCTTCGTTTTATGCAGGAAACACTTTTTAAAGGAAAATGATCGCATGCGTTCCAGCTCATTCACAGAGTGCCTCATCTTTATTTTTTTCTTTTCTTTCATTCCCCCCTGCTCTCTAACCATTCCTTCCCTCCCTCTGTCTTCTCTGTAGCGTGGGAGCTGTCAGTGGCGTTTGCTCTGACACACACCGAGAGCCCCGGCAGCAAGCAGGTCCTTGTACTTTAAAGGCCAGCAGCTAATTAGCCATAATGGCTCCCATTTTGTCCCGACCTTGCGTCATGCCTTTGATGCCATGATTGGGAGCGCCCAGGGGGGAATACCAGACCAATTTTCCATGTCTGAATTGTTTGAAGGAGAAGTGCTTGTGATAACAATGATGCCAGGACACAAGACAAACCATGTTTATGTTTCCCAAGGAGCGATATGGACTTTGTCCTTGTGTCTTTAAGTAAGTAATTATTTCTCAGATGGTGATGGAAAGTGCCCCCCCTGCCCTTATTTATGTTAATTTTGAGACTGGGTGTGTTGGTGTGATGGTACAAAAATTAAAGCATATAAGTAGTACAACTTCTTTGTTTGTTAAAGAAGGTGTCTAGTCTCTCTGACACAATTCATAAGGAAATTTTGAAACTTAAATTAAGTTGATATTACTTTAGGTAGATATTAAACTGCCAAATTGCAGTTTGTGTTTTTTAAGAGCACCTCTAGGCCCTTTGTGAGCATAAATTAAAATAAATGACCATCTTCAATTCCTTTTCAATGAGGAGTCAATTCCTTTTCATCAATTTTAATGGATTACTATAGACACAGAGAAACATGTTATTGAGGTTTTAGGATCAGACTTTCATATCCATATCTCTCGGATTTATCTGTTTATCTTTATTTCACACCGAGCTCCTGTTTTAGAGCCTTTGGGATTAAATTAAATTGTCATTTCCATGCTTGCATCACACACACACATACACACACACCCACACACAGCCATGGATCACCTGCTCTAGTCATCTGACTTTGTGGGTTAACAACCCTTCGACCACATGCATAACCTCCGCTGCACCCAACCCCCACCCCCTCTGGATCAGGTTGACTGGTAACCTATAAAGATTGAAGTCTTTGAACCTCCTTAACACGCACACATGCACAAGCAGCAAAAGAAAAACACACATAAACACAAGTAATTGTACCCAACCGAAGCACTAATGATGCTTGAAGCCAGTGCCGCACAGCTCTTCCTGGAAGAAAGAGCAGGAGAGATAGATGAAGGGAGGGAGAGGCGGGGAGTGTCAGATTCCCCTTCTGCATCACCAAAATAGGTTTATCTCTGCCATGGAGGTGTCTTTTTTTATCGCCTCACCAGGGGGATGAAGAGGGAGATGATGAAGGTAGCCAGGGTAGAGGGACAAGAACAGGCAGAGGGTGGAAGAAAAAGGGAGATGGAAGATGGAGGGGGAGGTGAGCTCTGCCTTGGATGGGACCACCTGCGTCGCCTCCTTTGCTGGGAGATTATGCGGGCACACAAAGCGTTGCTGGGAGGAGGGCAGGGGTACCGGGGGGAGCCCAGCGTAGGAGAGTGAGCAGCGTGGAAAGTGGAGCTGGCATGTGTGCCAGGGGTCTGCCACATACCGTACTACCACCCCGCTGCTCTCCACACGTCCCCAAAACCGCCTGCTGTTAAGGATACATCCATTCCCTCCCTTTGTCCTCCCGTCCATATGGTTAAAACTGTGTCAGATATGGCTGAAGTTAGCTTATATTTACTGACATCTTACCGCTGCACTTTAAATACTGTAACGACTGATAGGGTTTGAGTATAATATCAACAGATTAGAACGTTAGCTTACAAATTTTCCTTCATCATGACCGTCTGGAAAATATAAATGATAGAACATTTCTCACTTCCTCAAGTTTATATAAAAATGCAGATTAAACAAGGCCCAAACAAAAACAAAAACCTTCTAAATAATAAAGCATTGTAGTGATTTTTTTTTTTTCAGTTTTGATGACTGTGCCATTATTTAAAAGTTAAAAATATATTAGCAACACAATCAATCAATGTTTCACCTGTTTGTTGAACCACAGCTGAAGTCATACCCAGCCATATCTTTTATTTCCTTTTTAAACATCATCCAACAGAGCCCCAAAAAACACCTGGATCCAGACTTAGAGACTACTATAGTGTACCCCACAATGAGTTTTTATTTATTGAATTCATTCTCAGTATTGAAATAGAATGCTTGTTTACCTCAAGTGTAATGGCTTCTTGACATTATAGACTAAATCTACAAAGTGATATTCATTTAGTTTTAGTTTTCTATTTTAGTAATTAATTGAACGATGCCATTATCGTGTATTTCATAAACAATTAAATTTAATTCTGTGTGGAAATATAGAGAAATTATGTCACTCCCAGTGGTTTTATGACATTTATTTTTCCATCACATTTCTCAGTACTGGAATTCATCCATCACTCGCACTCAGGAAAGTTGATATATTATTCTTAAACTACCATGGCGCCTCCTCCCCAGTTTCGGGAATGATTCCAAAGCGGTGGATCGAGGTACCCAGCATGGATGTTACCATCAATGATTGGTCAGTCCCCATTGTTTCAGGCACTGTCATTGGTCAAGATAAATAGCTGTTCTTGGTTAATTATTCCTTGCTTGGGAAATGGTCAGGAGCTGAACCTCATGTAACCCCCAACTCCTCCGTCACTGTACAATGACTTGAATTGGACTTCCCTATTCACTACAGCCAGTCCTTAAATCTAATAATTGCTGTGTCCCTATTGTCTTTCCGCTGATGTCAGCTATTAGCAGAGCACTGAGAGCATTTTGGGCTCGGTCTGGGCCTTGTCAATTTTGACAAAGCTGCTCTTTTAAATTCCTATCCCCTGTCTTGTCATCCCTCCTAAGAGTTCTTTGAGGAACATGCAGACCTCTGCAAATTATCAGTCCAGGGTGAAGAATGGAACAGAATAAGAGGGGGAACAGAGGACGACCAACCACCGAGGCATCCTGGGCTTCTCGAAGTCCGCCTGAATGGATTTTTTTAGGTTTTCATTGTGGCCAACTCTCTCACCCTGTCTTTATTTTTCAAAGTACCAGCAAAGCTCTGGCTTGGCGTGGGTCTCGGTGGGTTACAAGGGCTCCGTAGGACATAGTGATTTTCTAATCATAACTCTGTGGCAGCAACTTTATGTTGCGCACTGTGAGAACTGAGGACTGGCTTCTTGCCTCTCACAATCTCTTTCTCCTGCGGGATGGTGCCACAGTCAAGATTTAACTTAGCATAGTCATAGTCATCCCAAAAACCTAACCCTCTCTCTCTCTATTGTGTCGGTCGGGGCTGCTTGGTTATACCATAATTCTGTGTATTTTTTAGGGATTTAAAGTAAAAATTTTGCTTATTTTATAATCTATACTACCTGAAAGGGGGTGAGAGGGTAAGTGTTGACTCAGGAACATTTCTGAATCCAGTCAAGTCAAGCCATCTGTTTGCATGGTTGTGCTTTTTAGCAACAGTTTGCTCCCCATCTGGGGTTTTGGTGTAGTAACCCTTTGTGAACTGAGGTTGGTATGAACCCTAATGCTTAGCCTTACTTTAACACACGATATAAGGTTCAACATGAAAAGATTGTTATCCTTTTTCAGCACATCGCCAACTTTCATACCTGACATGTATCTCCTCAATTCAGCGTAATATCTGATGCACCAGTGGGTTTATGTTTACCAGCCAGTGTGTGAACACTTGCTGTCAATACACTCGAATCGGAATGATATCCATACACATGTGTTTGTGAAATAAGTCGAAAATGAAAGTTCAGGAAAATTTAACAAAGGGATACATGCGGTATACTTACATTCTTGTATATGTCAGAAGCTGAATCTAATTTGCATGCAGCAAACCTTTGACATTTTCCCTTGAATTGATGTTTCACAGCTTTTACTAGGTCGGTATATTGATGAAAATATTTTCCGAATATAATCCTGCAGATAACACCTTTTAAGTGGTATTACCTTGCTGTGACTCTAATTTCTACAAAGTGCAAAGGCTTCACACAATCATGTGACCACAAAACCTCTGGAGAATACTACAGTTCTCCGCTCGTGCTTTCTGTTGTTTCTCTACAGGGACTCACCGAGAGTAAAAATATCAGGTGAAACATCAGCCCATGATGACATTATTACACCCGCAGCAGTCAAACTACTCACTGCTGAAGAAGAAGACACAGTTCAGCGTAGATTACAAAAGAATTTAGATAAAAGTTAAAAATCCCCGAAATGATACTCTCTCTTATGTTGATTAAATGTAATCATAATGTGCATTGACACAAGGTTCAACTATCTCTATATTTGATCTTCGTTTTCTAACAGTACCTCTGTGTAACACGTGTGCAGTTGTTTTTTCCCATGACACTGACAAAGTGTGATTATTATGATGACCCTGAGGATGAGCCCACATTTGTCTCCCCCAGCACACTCCCTCACTCTCAGATGTCAACCATGCAGACCCCCAACCATCATGTAATAAATGTTCAGCGCCATAATCAATTCGCAATGCTGGGGGAGCATCTCTCTCGATTTACCCTGTAAGAAAGGGAAGAGAGAGAAAGAAAAGGATGAGATAGAACACAGAACACATGAATGATCCCTATGAATGTGGCAAGAGCGCGAGGAAAAGAAGAAGTACCGGGGGGTCTATTAGAGAAAAGACTTCCCGTGGCGTAAATAGTATTCATAGATGACAGAGTGGTCAGGGGTATAGACGAGGGTCTTCTTCTCTGTGGCGCTGGAGCTGACTCATTCTCAGTCTGGGTTTTCTTACTGACGTGACTCGCCAAGGGGCCTCTTTGTGCCTGAGCAGCAGGTAGCAATGGAGTGGCAGGTCAACTCTCGGGCCAACACTGCTACCCCCTTCTCCCACTGACCCCTGCTGAGCATTTCTCTCGGTAGGAGTGAAATTCTTTTATATATGTGTGTGGTGTATGACAGCATTACTAGGAAATCCTAAATCTACATTTTATTTAAAGTAGACCACTGCGACTTTATCTTGGGAACATATTGTATGAGTTTGGTCCTGCTTACAATGTTATTTTATTAAATTATCGCATTTATTTATTTGATACACTCACATTTTTTTTATTTGTGACAGAATTCCCTTATAGCTATTGCTCTGCTGGAAGAAAATAACCCTTCAAATGTAGTGAATATTTCTTGGAGATAACAAAGATCTCTCTTGTATTGCACATCTTGACCCACTGCACTTATGGTTTTGTTGTTATATGTCTTCTAAACGGTTGGATGCTTTTCAACCCTGACTGTTTTCTTTTTCTCCCCATGGTAACTTGAACAGTTTTCTCGGTGGGTGGTTCACTCAGCCACACGGGTGCAGAATGGAGTTGACCACATAGCACTCAGCCTAATGGAATAAGCGCCACAGCATGGCGCCCAGTGTGAGTGTCCTCCCTAGAGGGAGCCTTGACCAGAGGCTGCAGGTACCTTTCATTGCTGCGTGGCAGCCTGGCTCCTTTCTCCAGCATCCTGCTGCTAGAAATTTGTCAGCCCCCTCTGGGTCTCTTTCTTGGAGTGTCAGCTATGGGGCCCCTGATGGGAGATTTGTTGATATGATAACTCGATTATACTACAGGATGGATGACATGGTGGCAGCAAGCCAGTCAGCAGTGCAGAGGGAGGTGGTGACTCCTCTCCTTAACATCTCTTCAAGAGCCTGGCTCTCAGCACCTGCCCTCCGATAATCAGCCTTACCGTCCAGGATGGTAGCCAGAGGAAAGGTTGAGGTCAGGGCCTATTTAGTTTGGAAAGATGGTGCATCCTGACATTGATCTGCAGCTCCTTAGCCTTATGACTTTCAGAGGGGCTCAGTAGCTGGAACCTCACCTGGGTAGCTCATAACTGTTTCATGGCTCATTTTCAAACGTTATACCCACATAAACCTTAGTGCGAGGAAGAACTGGATTGTTTTTGGGAATGGTCAGGTGTACATTTCTGACACTAGGGGAAGTTCCAAAACTCTTCGGGCCATACCTCCTTAACAGTTGGTCCAATTTAATCCAAATCTGGTGCATATGTATCAACTTCAGGAGATATCACTTTCATTTATCGTATTTTATTCTAATAGTTCATATTTTACTAATGAGTTTTCTTTTTAAGGAAACACACGTTTTTCGAACATAACTTGACATTTAATTTGAGGAGTTCAGTCAGGGGGATTACTTGTACAACGTAGTGGATTGGAGGCTTTCCAGGAATTTATCATTGCTGTCGGGGATGACAGCATAGGCCTATTAATGTAGTAAGTTACTGGTGTAACTGTTAGTGGTAAAACCAATAGATGATCAATAGGCATCACCCTTTATGGTTTGACAACGAATAGATGATCAATAGGCATCACCCTCTATGGTTTGACATGCATGATATATCAATCAATTGCAAAGTTAAACCCTAATAGTGTGAAATACTGTTTATTTGTTCCTTTTAAATTTTGAACTACTAATTGATTAGATCTTGGTGCAGAAGTGCAGTGATACAAAAACAATGGTTTGATCATTTGAATAGGGATGTCAGCTTGATACTTACTTCACCAAACTTTACCACCTATATCCTTCACTCAGTTAGAAAATATGGGAGCAATTTGTGTCGCATGAAAGCCATGGGAAAATTACAATACATCGAGTATGGCATTTCCCTGATGTGCCGTCAGCCAAGATTTAGTAACAACAACTTCACACCAAAAAATATGAATGTAGTCAGGCAGCACTAAAATGATTATTTCATAAATCTATTGGGGTTTCTATTGCTGCACATATAGGGCCATCCACTGTTGTTGAAAACAAAGGAATTCAAATATTGTAAAAGTTCTCGAGCCTGAGTGTGAAATCCCGTGACACACCCACTTCAGTGTGAAGATGGTGCAAGATGTACGAAAATATGAAAATTGTCAATGAATTATCCAAGGCAAGAATGTTAATGTTTTCTGTAAATATTAGCATAATTGAATTATCTTTTCATGTAGGACATGGACAAAAGTTCCTTAATTGTTCAATAAGCTCCTTAAGTAAATAAATGGAAGTTGTATTTGTCTCACTGTTAATGCAAATCTGAAAATCAACCGATCCATACCCCATAAACTGTGGGACACTTCTTTGCAGCCAAAGGCATCACTGATTTACTGGTATGTAAAACGCTGAAAAGTCTCAAGTTTAGCTTTGTGAAGAAATGATTTGCTGTAATTAGATATGAAAACAATGCTAACAGTCATTCATAGGGGAGTCGAATCATCTCCAGCAGTCGTCTCTCTACGACTTTAGTTCAGGCATATTTCAGAGGTGACATGAGATGGTCTAATATTCTCTGGAGTTTCATTAGATGGGATCGGCGGTCCAATATAACTTTCCTCACAGGTTTTCACCACAAGTAAGACAGCCAAAACACTTTCTAATGCACAATACCTTCTCTGTATGTCCACCAGGTCATTTGCTACACGGTGCACTGGGGCCACTCAAGTCAATTAAGTTCACATCTCCACTTTGGCCAAACAAGGGATTGTTACGATATGAGGATAGCTAAAGACCAACAGGAGCCTCCCCTTCCCAGCCCAGTCATTGAGGAGCAGCAAAAAGGACACCAAACAAAGCATGGCCCCTCTGTGTCTCAATGACTCCTCTCTTTGTTGCCTTCTTGGACGCTATAAAGGAAGAGGGACACTCTTGTTTGCCCAGGAGGTGGTTTAATGGCCTTGCGTAGGACAATGGCGTCACATTCAAGCCATCCAGAGGGGCTCATTATATGAGGTTGTCCCAAAGCACAGGGTCTCTGGACGTTCCCACTGGAGCACTGGCTGAATGGCTGCAATGGGCGGGGTGGACTAGGGAGGGCATAGAGGGCGGAGAATAGAGACCATTGAGGTGACAAGCAGGTTCCATCTGCCCCCAGTGCCTCCTCACCTTGCATCACGACAGCTTGGGGCCTCTCAATGCACAAAGGGCAAATTTAGTGTGTCGGGCTGGCTTAAAACGTTCACTTCAGAAGGTCCTATTGAGAGAAATATCAACACTGTAGACCAAGCAATGGTGCATTCAGGCTCTCCTGCCCCCTTCCCATTGACCAAGTTTCTTTTACTTTCAGTTCTTTTCTCATTTTGCCTCCATTCAAGTCCCACTTCTCTCATCTCCAAAACTCTTCAGTCCAGACCATTTTTCCCATACCTTGCAAAGGGGCGGATGACACGAATTAAGTTAGTTCTGGCCCAGCCCAAAGGTTTTGTCCTCTCTGAGCTATAGCAGGTAACTGTGACAATGATGGTATGGATCATCAATCACCGGCCAAAACTCTCTGGTGATGTGACTCATCCATGCACTCAGAGAAACCAGGCTCATGCAAGTGCAGTGGCAGCAGAGATTCTCTTTGGGTGCCATGGGGTTGCTTGACATTTCAGTGAGGGTGCTCTGAAAATATTGGTTTCCCATTACTGTGCCAGTTGCCCAAGTTTAATTTTTCTGCCAAAAGCCACAACAAACCTTTGCACGCCACCAGACAGAGTGAGCACGTAACAGCTCTGTGACAGAAGCAGAGAAATCTGTAACACAAGGGAAGATGACATTGACATTATAACAACTGATAGGTGAAATCAGAATAACGGTCTCCTTACAATGGAACCTTTCAGAGAGTTGGATATATTATGCAGCAAGTGTGCATTTTGTCCTGACCGGGAAAACCAGGAAAAACTGAAAAAAAAAGAAACTGGTGAAGGGCAACAGGGTTATAGGTGTCTGAGGCTCATTAATTTGCATGGGGAGTGGGGGCCATCCTGTGTTTTTCAAATCCCATAGAGCAGGTTCTATAGCACAAACTACAGAAAAAGCTAATTCTGAATCTTATACATAGGGGTCAGAACAAACAGTGACATCATAGATTATTTTGTGGCAATAGATGAGGGTTATAATTTTACGGTTGGATCTAGATGTATGGTTCACAAGTCTGTCTATGTTTACACACCTCTGGATTTAAGAGTTTACAAAATGATGCCACATACAGGATTTACACACAAGAGGCAAAGATCAGACACAACTTTATGCAAACTTTGTGCACTTACAATCTCAGACTCTCGTACACAAACTCCTGTAGCGAGTTGCAATTCTAAAGAATTAGAAATATCCCGGTCCTTAAAATTAATCTTATATGAATGATCATTGCATTACATTTAATTAATGAGACAGAATCTGTACCTCATATTACCAAAATTGTTAAATATATAGTGAAATTAATTTCATTTCATTAATAAATGTGTAATTATAGGCATCAGAGGGAACATCATGTACTTACCATTATATCATCATAGCATAGGTCTCGAAGGCAGTTTGTGGAAAGACACTTCTGATGTATGGGGTTCGCCTTAACTGGGATAGCTGTCACTAACAACATTAGTGACAGCCATTGTCACAAACAGGGATTACTATTGGTTAATCAAATCTTTAGCTGTTTATACTAATGCTAATATGGCGTAGCTAATGGATAGTGGTAACCAACAGGACATGTTGCAGCCTCAAGACAGATTGTATAGTAGGAGGATTGCTACTCTGTAATGTGTTAGCCACAGGGTCTGACAGTCGGGAAAGCACCTCTATATTGATGGGTATTGCTACTGTAAAGTGTTGCCACTCGGTTTTGATAGCTGCTAATAGATTTCCAAAGTTAGAAACTCATACCACAATTTGGTGGCTATTATAAAAGATGACATAGGTGACATGAGATGGTCTAATAGTGGGTAACAAAAAATCCACTGATTGTGTTTGTATCATGTCTCAATGGACTACACAGTGCTGACAAGCTTGGTTCCTGTAAATCTGGACTACAGAATTCAGCAGAAACTTCTGATCAGATCACGCCACTGGTGCTCACAGCATGAGTCACAAAACAAATGAGAAAGAGAACTACTTTTATTTCAAATGGAAATCTTTGACATTTTTCAAACATAGATGGCCCGTCATGATCTGACCCAACCGCATACATGAAACAACATAACATGTAAAATAAACAAATTACCCTTTCTAAAGGCAGGTGATGAAAGAAGGCAACGGTGACTGATAGTCACCGTTGCCTTCTTTGTGTTGTGATTTAAACTGGGAATATTGTCCTGGGGTATTTGTGTTAGTTTATTTAATCAGAATCAGTACCTCAAAATCAATTCATTTCCATGAGAAATGACTGACTCACTAGGCATTCAATTCATGTTTTTCAGCAGCTATATTTGTACTTATATAACTTTTTCTTGAGTAGGCTACATTTTTGCGGAGCAGCGGGACTTCAGTTTTTTTTTGGTTCTCTGCCCACCCAGAATATCCAGTTTATAGATCCTTGTAATATCAGTCAACACATAACGAGAGAACACCGACACACACACAAATAAACACATACACTTACAAGTTGGCAGCCCTGCCGTGGATTGAAACGAATGATCTAAGCTCTCAATATTCATGACACATTTATCCAGTTCTCAGGCACATATTACTATTCAGTATAGATTGTTTTCATGGGCGTTTAACGATGAAACGACGATTAAGCGCTCTGAAATAATTTCTCAGGACCCTTCAGTTTAAGGCCATGGGAACAGCGGTTGTAAAGGAATCCACACAATCGTCCACGTCCAAGAGCATATGCATGGGCATGTTAAGCGTTCTGTCTTTGCGACTTGTCTGAGGGTCAAGGCCATCATGGTCGCCACACCACTCCTTGCCTTTATAGTCTCCTGGACCGCATCTCCCAGACACCCTACTGTGCAGCTAACAGCTAGCGCCGGAGCTCCCACTGGGTAACTCAGCAGGAGCCAGAGGCGGTGCGCAGGCTCCCTGGAGGCAGATCGCACCCAGCTTGCACCAGGTTTTAGTGCATGCATCTGGGGTTATGTGTGTTCATCAAATGTAGATCTCTGCTCACATACTTAAAAATATTTGTGTATTTGGGTGTATGTCGGTGTTTTCCAATCTGACTGCAAGAATCTGATTGAGAGGAAGGAGTTTTCAGCAGATGCTTGTGCTCCAAGAAGTCTTAGTAGCATGCCCGTGAAGTCCTGCTGGGCCATCACAGAGGGAACATATATCTCGCCGCAGGGGAAGGCCAGCCGCTCTAATGATGAACCACATCAATCTTCCTCTCAGCCCGGCCCGACATGCCCAAGTGTGTTGTTCATGGTGGCATATCCATGGCAAAAGAATGCATATGGTAGGGGTGCTTTATCGAGCCCTGTGGGAACCTGTGTTCATTTTCTGCGGTGGAGCGCATTTAAAGACTGCTCAGCTCTGTTGGAACAGTTTATTCGCTCTTGGGGAGGTTATGATCTTAGTTCCCGACACATGGTTTCCCTGCTGAGAGTGGGATTGTATAATAATTTATTTTATTTACCTTTTAATGAATGTACTAAAATACAATTATTTTTGAACGTTTTTGGTTCAATTTGTGGTTGCTTTATAAATGTGAATCAGTTCTCATACTTAAGGTCATTTGTGCAGAACTGATGTTGACAAATAAAGGGAGGAATAAAAATGGCCTGAAGTACTGGTGCTGACTTTTAGTTTAATAGAGCTTCATGAAAATATCGGGCATAAGAGGGTAGCTGGTGTACTTTGAAATTGCCTACGAAGGCGAAGCAGTCTTCAAAGGCAAAGGATGGCTGTTTTGGTATTTCAGAGATAATACCAACACGATTTAGATTCCCTCCAAAAAGACGAGTAGGACATCAGAGATCATTCTGACTCCCTAGCACACATTTCCACCTTATTGCTTTCAACATCTCCATCGACGGGGGGCAGTGTTAATATAATGACAAGTATTTCACTTCTGGAGCCAAATCACATTAGAAAATTAAGCAAACAGTGGAAAGAGATGCAGGAGCAGCGGCTAGAACATATAATAAAACGAGTGGGTCCATGCATGGCCATGAATGACTCCCGAGGTTTTTTTTTGCATTGAAGACTGCTTTTCACTCCCTCACTCTTTCTTTGTCTCTATCTCCCTCTGTCTTTCTTTCTTGCTTGCTTTGTGGAGATAGAGTGGTGCTCCGTTTGCCTCCAGCCAGGAGGTAAAACTGAACTGAAGAGCCAGGCTGCCAAATGATGAAAGACTCTGGCATCCAGGGATGCTCTGAGCCTGGACCAAAAGCTCAGAGCGAGAGAAAATGCCTGATTTTCAATGTAACATTTTTTTTCCTTCAACATTTCTTCCCTCTTGTTTTTTTATGATCAGGGCTGGCCTTTTTTTCTTTTTTTTTATAAGCGCCTGCACTGCAGCCTTGGAGCAAAGATTTCCTCCTGGGGGATGAGTGGATGGATGGAAGTAGTGAGGAGGAGTAGGGTAAAATGATGGGCTGATAATTTGGTGTTTATGTAGGTGTGTGTATATATGAAATGTTGAGAAGTGGGAATACGGTCTGAACTTGGGGATTTTATATCGCCATCATAACTACCATGCAACTCACTCACAAGCTCATATTTGAACGAGGTGATTGAAATTTCTTTAAAAGCCTTAAGTATCCCCGTAATTTTATTAACACATCATCCCGCTCATAATTGTGATTGTCAGAAAAGCAAAACTCTTCATTCACGACACAGCCATATTGGTTGAACATGCCCCCAAGCAGAAAATTTTCCCTCAAATTTCACGGCTGGCTTGAATAGCCTTTAATTATTGCCCTAAATGAAGCATTCTCCCTGCTTTCTCTCATTTGGCGTGAGACACTCAGTGTCCGAGCAGATAGACTGGAGTATGTTTGTTTGAGGGATATATGTGTGTATATATGTGTGTATATGTATATATGTGTGTATATGTGTGTACAACACAGATGAATTCACCACACACACAGAGGAATCCTCTGATTCTCAGGTCAGGCTGAGACCATTCTGCCTAGTTTCTGGTTCCCTGCCATAATCCTTTCTCAAACAGAGGGGGAATATGATGCAAGCTGTCAGCAACATCATCAAGATTGTATTTTTCTGTCTTTACAGTAAAGCTACTTCAAAATTGCAACCAGGGGTGTAATCCACCATCTTACACCATTCTCTCTATTCATCACACTTCATTTTTTGTTCCTGTGCGAAAAAGGGAAGGTGAGGAAACTGGAGGAAAGACTTGACTGTGTTTGTGTGGGCAACAAAGAGAATGTCACCAGCAGCACAGTCTGAGATGTTAGAGCGGTTAACAGTATGTGTCTGTGTGTGTTTGTGTGTGTGTGAATGAGAGAGAGAGAAAGACAAGAAAGAGAGAAAGAGAGAGAGAAGGGGTGTGTGTCTGCATCTGCAAATGTAGCACCAAACAGTGGCGTGATCCAAAATAAAATGAATCTCATATGTGTCAGTCTTTGTGTGTGCATGTGTGCAGGGTGGGGGGCTATAACCCTAGCCTGTTTATTTACCACACAATGTCAGTGGGGAGGCCTTAAATTGGAGCCATGCTGCAGGGGATAAGGTTTTGCACTTCAAAAAATATCAACATTTAGTCTTTCAGTCTAGCAATAAGTTTAACCAGTTAATAGATAACTAATTTTATATTCTGCCAATTGGGATTAATTAATTTTCAATAAATTGGAAAAACTCTATTTTACATTTGTTTTACACACAAACACTCACATACACAGCATCAGCAATCTTTTAAACTGTGAGTAAAAGGGTCATGCCGGGTCACCAACGCAACAACAAAGTGAGTTTCTGTCCCAACTGTTTACACAGCTGATCTAAAATACAAAAAAAATTGATTCATGTTTTCAGTGACTGCAATCTTGCATTTAGATGGGGTATTGGTACATAGGTAGCGGTGGGTCAGATAATGTGTTCATGTATTGGGAAACAGGCAACCAGTCCCCCAGCCAGAACAGTGGAGGCCAAGAGGGATCAGTGCAATCCTCCATGTGTGGCGGATGTTTTCCACAAGCTGAGCAGCCAGCTTGGCCGCAGCTGTCCAAACCACAGGCCCTGAGAGAAGATGAGGAAGAGGAGGGAGGGTTTGGGAAGGAGGAAGGAGACTCAGGGAGGTAGTGGGGAGGGTAACGGGCTGGCAAAGGTCAGACAGGCTGAGGCAGCCGTGACTGTGGGAACTGTCCTGGAAGGCATGTGTGAAATGCTCTGAGACGAGGTATCATCTTACAGCCAGACAGCCTGAGGGAAAAAAGTGCTCTGTTCCTGCATGTGTAAGTGTGAATGAATTTGTATGTGTGCATTTCTATGCATTCTGCATGTGTGTGATTGTGTGTGTGTTTGTGTACATTAGGGAAGCTGGTGTGCCTCTTGGGAAAGAAAAGAGGGTGAGGATTTTGATAGTGACATAAGAGGTGAAGGCAAGAAAAATGAGATGAAACATGGAGAACCCCCCTCCCCAAAAAAACATGCAAATACACACACAGCTGTGAACATTCCCTATGTTGAATAGGGTTGTCTTTGAATCCAGTCATTTCAGCACCAAAGACTGCTCAGAGGTATGCAGCACATGTGTGTCACATGATTTCCTGTCACAGAAGAATGGACAATCTCAACTACCGGAAATAAGACCACCACACCATTAATACTGTCGTGGTTTGGAGTGACGCAAGTCACATCATGTTGCTAAACCATGTGTACATTATAAATTGCTTTGGCGAGTTTCAATGAGTTCCTCAAAGCTGCAGCAGTCAGAGTCCCTCACGTTTTGAGGGAAACTGTATTCATAATAATCTGTTTTGTCTGCAGCTGAGATACATATATGGTCTTAATGAAATGCAAACATCCTCAGTTGAACTTCCCTTGCGCCCGTAGATGAGATGGGTTGTTTCCACACCCAAATGCACACGTACACATACTCTGGAAGCAACAATCTAGCTTAGCTTGGCAGAGCATTAGACTCACACACCAAGGAAATGAGGTGAATTCTAATCCTGCTGTGTAATTGTCTCAACACGCTGTGTTAATATTACCCCCAATCTCACCTCTTGAATACTCACACAGATACACACACCCAACAATAGTGCACATGAGGATGGCCTCATGCCTGATCTTCTATCTTATAAAAACCCAAACAAGCAAACAAAGCCACACCTACGAAGGACTAAGTTTAACACACCATCTCCATTGTGTGTGTGTGTGTGTGTGTTTGTGTGTTACTTTGATAACAAAGAGATACTTACTGTCTTACTATCATAACAGTACGATAGACACACACCTTTGTCTGCTCCTCCTGCTCCCAACTTTCACAGGACCAGGCCTTTGAAGAAGCCTAATCCAGGTTATTTGCTTTCCCATGCTCGTGTCAAGTCCTGCTCTGAATTGACTGTGGAAAATATACTCTGGTCTTCCGGCTGTTCTCTCTGTCCCTGATTTATTGGAATAGGATGTGGCTGATGGGCGTATATAAACAGGTTGAATGGGGGTTAAATATAATCTCACCGCTACTCTTTTCATCCACAAGGCAACACTCTCACTGTTACTCAAAAACCTTTATGTAGTCTGACATCCATTCAGGGCTTGTTGTATTCATTCTAGCTCAAGATGAGGTCCCCAAAGAGTGCCATACTCACAATGGGGCCTACTTCATTACAGTAAATAACAGAGGCAGCCGTCGCATTGTTTCGGCAATGCAAGTTGATTTAGCACACTTGAAAGAGTAATTGTTTTAGGCCCAGTGGGACTTCCTCTCCCCCTCTCCCCCCAGGAATCCAAAAATGAAGGAACATTTTGAAAATTTTGTTGTATTAGAAGTTAGAAAAAAGTTTTTGTACATGTCATTGTGTATGTGTGTGTGTTTGTGTTTGTATTTGTGTGTGTGTGTGTGTGTGTGTGTGTATGTGAGTGTTCATGTGCGTGAAGATGATCATGTGAATCATCGGCATGAATTTTTTTAATGTTTTTTTACAGTGTGCAGGTAAAACAGGGAAGTGCCCAAAATGTTGACATGTTTTAATGACATACTTCCACACTTCTTTGTACACCAATCTCTTGTATTACTGGACTGTCCCGTATTTGTTTCTCTGGATAGTTGTTAACAGCCAATCTAGTCATCCGTCTCCCACAGTCACGCGATGGCCGTGTGTGGTCAGCCGCTAAGGCTTCTGCCGCTTCAACAAAGCTCTGCAGCCTTTTCCGTTCCCAGGGGCCCTCAGAGCTCCAGTCTGGCCTCAGTGCACCATGTTTATGTCCTGTGTAAAAGCAGACCTCAGTCTGGGCAGGAGGCAAGCGTCTGTCAAATAAGGCATGTGTTACCCTCAAGCAAGGCCTAAATCATATCGGCTCCTGCAGTCAGACCACGTTTCCCACAACTTCCTTCATGATAAGGCGAGAGGCCTTCAGGCCTGCTGATTGGTTAAGAGGAAATAAATTGGGAATTCCACCATAAGCCTTACAACCTTTCTTGCTCACCAAAACTGTGGCTACAGCTGCCTAATAAGCCACTGCACTTTTACACACACATGCACTCTTTTCATGCACAAAACTCCAAACACATTATTTCCCTTTCACTGCCCCCAACCAGCCATGGGGGCCCACGCTTCGTCTCACACCTTGATCAGGCAGCCATGAAATGGGGCCCTGTCTAGGAACTGTTGGCAGGCCTGGTGGAAACAGCATAAGCGTGGTCCTCGTTAACTGAGATGACGCTAGCTAGGTTGTTGTCTCTGGGGAGCGCGCTTGGCTGCTGCTGCTGCTACTGCCAGGAGGCTGACAAAGGTGAAACATGACCAGCTCTGAGGCCAAGGACTGAAGCAGAAGCAGTTTACCAATTATATACTCAAAAGCAATTTTTAATAGTTACTTGATTAGTTGATTTTGACCCAGACAGCCCCTCGTTGTCTTGTTACGGTATCAGCAGTTGTGACAACATCTAGTGACCTCGAGGTCCCCCAACCCACGGACCAGGGCAGCTTGACCACATACTTCTCTTGACCTCCAGCACGTCTCTCCCCTCCGAACCTGTTTCCCCTCCACAGCTGGGAACTATGGGCAGATCAAGGGGTGGGTGGGGTGATGGGTGGGATGATGACAGCAGAGAATATGGAGAAGGGAAAATTCCTTAGTGCTTAAATCCCTTCACATCCACCCTGGAATGAGAAAGTCCAACTCAAAGTCTGCCCACACAAACCCAGCCCCTGTGACACTCCTGGAATGCTGAAGCTTTTTTTTTTCTACACCAATTTAGGTAATTACCGTAACGGTCACAGTGCTCAGCACATAGACCCTGACCCAGGGCGGTGCAGAGTCACAGCCAGCTTAGCTGAGGAAAAGTTCTGCTTTGTGTTGCAAAAACCAAACCTGCCTACGAAATCATCAATGACTGCACCGCAACAACCCATATTTGGAGGCCACAATGCCTGGTGAGTCATGTCACACCAGGGATTCCATTGACTGTATTGGAATTTAGGTTTGTGTGTATCATGCTACACCACTGGTTTGAGTTTTCATGTTGAACATTTAAGACAGCCATTATTCAGGCAGCTTATTTTTACGTTTCACTTAAAGAAAGACACACAATACAGGAAAATTAATCACCTTTGACAAGGAGGTTGCGTTTTTCAATCGTATCCATTTACTTTTGGGTTGGTTTGATGTTTGGCTATTTGGCTGATGAAAATTATTTATAAATTTGGTTCATAACTTTTGGACTGACAATTTTTGTGTGGGTTTAGACATACTGTATACTTTTTTTTCTTGTTAATTTTCTTTGCAAATAGTGCATTTATCATTTTGCCTTAACAACAAAAGTAATTTTCATTTCTTAGACATGCACCCTTAAAATTTGTAGCAGATCCTGATAGATAGATGGATGTACACATTGTTTTGACTTTCCCTTAGCATTGTAAGAAATAGCTTTAAAGACATTTTAGGCATGGTCCCCAATGAAATACTCTAATAGTAATGTAATAGTGGACCCTCCTGAGTTAATCTATTGTATATCTGTCTGTATTTCATAGTAAACAGCAGGATTTTCACATACATTTTAAATAAGGCAATGGCAACCCGGGTAAGTACAGATTACTTGTTTTTTTTTTTTGTATTTTTAACGATGCAATACAATACAAATTTATCGTCAGTGAACTGACTGATGCTTATTTTGCATCTTTGGGCAGTTCGGTTTAAAGTGATTAACAAGCAGGCTAAACCTATCTACCTTTAGTCTGCAGATTTACATTTAGCCTCAAAGGTACAGTGTATAGAATTTAGTTGCATCTAATGGTGAAGATAACACCTCAGCTCACCCTTCCCTATCCAAGAATCTAGGGTGGGTTTCAATTGTCAGCAAGATGTCATCATCTACGATCGTGTAGCCTGTCGAGGAAGGAGGTTCGTTTAGATAGATCTATTTGGAAATTGTATTTTGTATTTATTCTGTAAAACTATAGATCAAAGCTTTTATGTGGCGGAGGGAAACCAATTTTTTGACAACGTAAGATTATACTAAACACAATTAATATATTACTAAAGATATTGCAATGTAGTATAAAAGAAGAGAGAGCATGAAGACCTGACTCAAGAAACCTTCTTGAGGTAAACTTGTGGAGTATGCCTAGATGATTCAATCCGTCGGGTGACCAGTTGGCAGCTGCATGGTGCAAGAGACAGTGGTAAAGGCTGGGGGGCGGTGTAAGTCTCCTTTGTTTTAAAATTTTAATCTTTTATCATGATTATATCCGAAATATTGCTTATGTTTGGGTAGTTACTTGTTACAGATGAGAGGGACTTGATATCCATCACTGGAAGCAGTTTGTGGTTGAAAAAGCATCCTCCTGAAGCTGTTTGTAGATGCATTATTTTGTATAAGGGTCGCTTCTGCGAACTCAACCCTCTAATTGTTTGCTCGAGTCTGGATTCTTAAAAACCAATTAATATTACTCTTGACAAACGTAATGATGACTATGATATTTGTTTTGCTAGTTTGATAGAAAATGTGTTGGGAACAGCTGAGGCAGAGTTGTCTTCACATGATGAATAAGGATAATTTCTAAATTATTTCATTGTGACTGGAAAAAAGACCATCAGTAACATTCATTCATTCATTATGTCTTTGTCTCTGATTCAACCTAATTTTGAACTCTTAAACAATTTTAAAACTCTTATCTAGACTTGGAAAATTTTGGTAGGGCCAAAGTCATAAAAAATCAACACTAGGTATAGGTGTTGTATAATCCACATATAGTGACAAACACTTGCTCCCAGTGAACCACAGTATCAGTTACATCTATCGTTAAAATCTTTGCTGTGTCATCAAGCTCCACATAAGCAAGGCTGTTATTTAATTTGCATAAAGCTGATTTCTTGTTTTTCTATCCAGTGAGACCAGTTCATATTTCATCAAATGGGCTTTACAACACTATTAAGATTTCATCATTTCCAAAGCAGGCAGTGGGTGAACATGCACTATATGTGTATTTGTAGTTATCCACAACAATTTTGATCTGTGTCCAAGTGTGATATCTGTAGTCTATGATAAATGCATTGCCCTGCAGACCATTTTAGATGTAAACTAAAATCATCTATGTACACAAGCCAGAGTATGTAGCAAGTGTGTGACAGGTTTCCATGTACTCTGATATCACCCCTACACCCAGTGGGACCTAAACCATTTATTAACCTTGACAACAGCCACCTATAATAATCTTCAAAGGCATCTGTGGTGGTATGACTGGTGTCCAAGTCCTGCTCATGCCACTGACCCCATAGCGGGTCTCAAAACCCGCCATCTGTGTGGGTTTCAGGTTGCACTGTGCCTAGTAAAGATCTTGTTTCACTGCAGGTGTTCCATGAAAATGCTGCCTGGTGCACTTCTGGACTGAGGCCCTGCCTTCATTAAATGCCTGACTGGCTGCAAAGAGCCAGCCAGTGATTAGACTGTGTCGCGAGACACAATGGGAAGGCCTTAGCTGTAAGTACTATACATCTTAGCCACTGTGTCCACAGGTGTCATACTGGGGTTCACTCAGACTCCATGAGTGTCCTCCTCCCCTTCTCATTCCTCTTCTCCTCCCCTTTTTTTTCTGTTCCCAAGTGTTTTTAATTGAGGCTGTATTTATTGCAATGCCAGAGGCGGGATGGGGGAGAGGGAGGAACTGCAGCTTATGAAGATATAGCTGAGGTGAGGGCTGCAGGGTTTGGCTCCTCTTCAGCACTACCAACTCACCCACTCAGTCAATTTTTTTTCTTTTTTTTGGCTGCTTTCTTTGTTTACAGCGCCATCACACACTTCTCTCTTTTAACTCATCTCCATTTGCTTGTCTTTTCATTCAGTCTTTCCTTTAATTTTTGTCCTCCTGTCTCTTTTATCCTTTGTTTCTCTTTATTTTTCTTTATTGGGCGTATGAAAGGTCCATTTGAAATGCAAATGATGCGGCTTGGATTGATAGACGTCATGTAATGCCAATAGCAATTTTTTCAAAGGATATTATTGTCCATTTCATGTTTAGTCGTTCTTTAGATGTTTTTGAAGTTCTTCGACAGATATGAACCAAAAAAAATAGACAAAACCAAAGATGCACTCAGAATAGTCTGAAATGAAGGCTGTGGAATTTAGAAAGAGTTGAAAATTGAATCAATTGTACACTCAATTTTACATCTTTATATGATATGTGCAATTGTTTCATTTCGATTAATTTTGTTTGCCTGCATTATTTTAAAGGAATTGTTATTTCATAAAGAGCATGCTGTGTTCAACATTTTACCATTCAATGTTAGGTGAACCAGTGGCATTACTTTAAAAGACCTCCTGGTAGTTTTGATTTAAACATATTGTTGCTGGAAAAAATATAAATAAATAAATAAATCTATTGTTATATAGAGGTCTTCTTTCCAACACTTACTTCATATATATTAACTTAACAAAAGTACACACCTCCTACTATCGTAGAGCAGGTTATTTTTTAACAATAAGTGTGGGGGATACAGGCCCCAGAATTCATTGAAAAATAAATGGACTGTATTTCTCTAACAGCGTTTGATTCCTTACAACACTAGCCATTCACAAATACATGGCAGAGACTACAGCTAAATATGATGAGGAATGATAACCATTTACACAACCATGCAATCATGTGCAGTTAATAGGAGGGACTTGGGATCAGCATCTTGCTCAGTGAAAGGCACTTGGACATGTAAACTGCAAAGACAAGGATGAAACCTCCACCCTCCAGTCACTCGCTCACTCTTTTTATTAATTGATTGGTCATTTAACCTTGGGGAACTTATTTTGTCATATTCTCAAAACCTTAACAACTTATTTTAATATGTTTTGCAAAAAATACATGAAGTTGCGCAGTGGGATTGGAAACAATTACCTTTTTATTTAACAATTTTTAAAAATAGTTTTGGAAAACCCTTCCTGACCAAAATGGGATCGACCAGACTGTTGTTGGAAATGCCATGGTGTCTTCTGGATACCTGGAGTGTGGTCTGTGGTAGTCTGAGCACTCTGTTTTCCTTCTCCCACTAAACAGAAGCAATACTTTGAGACCCAAATGGCCTCTTCCATCAGCATACCTCTTGAGGGCCCCACATAAAACATTATTATCTTTTACAAGTTCTTATCCTTCCAAGATCTGGTTCCTTGAGGAGAACAGAGCACCAACTGGGCCTCCCTGCTATATCAGACTAGTGGACAGGGAGAAGGAGAGGAGCAAGATGTGAACAGAGATGAATGAGATTCTGTGAACTTTCTCTCCAAAATCCTCTTAGTGTTTGACCAGATAACATATAATATGAAACATGTGCCATATTTGTTTCAGTAGGCATGTTGTGAGCTATGCTCACAACACAGATTTCCTCTTAAATTGAAGGTTTTTCCAAAATGGTCAAGTCTCTCAGATAACATTTGGCACCAGCAGCACTTCAGAGCAAAGTGGCTTCCTCCTCCTTGTCAGTGTTGCGGTAAAATCTTGTTAATGCTCTAACTTGCAACGATATACCCTCTAAACTCAGTAGCGCAACCTTTTTTTTTTCTAGCTAAGCGTCTTCTGATGTTGCATTAGTGTTATATTTTCACATTTTAACCAGAAGGGATTTGTACTTGTATAGTCGGCACCAAGAAAAGCCATTGGAGCATCTTCAATCTAATTTTATCCCAATGTCTCGATTGGTTACAGTTTGAAAAAGTGAACAAAAGAGCAGGAGCCTGGAAAATGTCTCTCTTTTGTACAGAGGGTCTTGGGAGATGGGTGACCGGTATGGCATGTGCACTGATAGTAATCCAACCACAATGAGAATTAATGCAGAGCAGTAGCCTTTGGTCGGGGTTTGTTATAATTTGCTTCCGCTGGCAAGCCTCCTACATGCTCTGGCTATGACACCAACGCTCCTGGAATCCCCTCCAAATTCCAGCAGGTAAATAAATAGGAGGGATGGATGGAGTAATAAGAAAGGACATTGAAAGCATCTAATGAGAAAACTCACCCCTGCATAGGGCTGATTGGTAGCTGGCCTAGGGTATGCATTGCGGCAGTAGCGGCATGATAATGTCATTTCTGAAATAAGATAAAGACAGAATGACAGAATGACCTACGATGAAATGGTAGCTGCCAGAATTGTCTTCAGGGACGATTCTTTGACTTCTTTACGACAAATCCAACTAACACAGACAATTGGCAGACCGAAGTGGGACACTTCACACATTAGAGGGCCTCTGCAAATGAGAAGCCAAAGAAACCCCTCAAAAATGAAGCAAGATGTAACACAGCGTCTCTGTGCTCATTCTGGGCCTGTGATAGCTGCGGTGCAGTGGATTTGTATCCCAGCTACACTGAAAGGGCTCTGCTGAATTGGATGAAGCTTTAAAGTGAAGCAAGAAAGCTCTGGAAAATCGGCCCTCAAAGGCACATTTCAACTGGAAAGCATTTATTTTAAGCTGTCACTCTTTGGTAGTTTACAATCCTATTATAGCACCAACTTATTGTAATTAAGAGGGAGAGGAGATATACAGGCAAAAACACATTCATCACACCACCAGAGACAGAAAGATATTTGTCGTTGTTCTATGTTTGGGAGCAAACGAATTGCTGAGCAGCCAGATCACCTTATTTGCATTGACATGTGAATGATGTAAACAGAATCCAGAAGCCAATTTTCTTTCTCTCTCCGTCCTTTCATCCTTTCAATTGTGGGCCTTGGCACTTTAAAGAGACATAATGGAAAATAGGTTTTATTCCTTTTTTTCTCTCCCATTTCCAGAGGTCATAGAAATGGAGCCTTTAAAGAAAATCTCGAAGAGGTAACGATCCCTACCTCATCAACTCCTCCGCCTTAATACATTTTGCACTGAAGTTGTGCTAAGGGCCCAATATAAATCAGCTAGGAAGAGATTTTGAATGGCAAGTCCATACTATTCTATTTATTTGCCTGATAATAAAGGGATTGTGTCTCTTTCTTCTTCACTCTCTCACAATAGGCAGCTTTTGAAGCAGGAACAGATCACAAAGTGGCATCAGCAACCATTGTAGGAACTCAGAGATGTTCTAAACATTAAAAGCGATGACAGTAATACAAAGCCTCCCGTGCATTGTGGGTGGAAGCGTGCATATGTGGTTGTTCAGACAGCGGCTGTCTTCCCTTGGGGCAATGAAGTGTAACCTGGGAACTCTCTTTTCCTGACAGGCACACAGCACTGACGGGGAACAACATTTAAATTAACCTGTTCCTTAATAATAATAAAAACTTTCAACTGAGAAACAACAATTCTTGGATGTATATCTTTTTTTACTTAACTTATATAGAAGAGGGCTGGTATGGTACTGAGTCTTGCAGGCTGTCCATGATGTTTGTTGCATGGATCTTAGCATCTGATACTCCTCATATAACCTCTTTGATGATCTCCAGTCAATAGACCTGTTTTGTGTTACAAATGAAGGTGCTGAGAGGGTCAAAATATCAAGGGCCAGCGTGCTGACTTACAATTACATAGACATACTCCTTCATTGCCTTTGCACACCTCCAGCAGCTGTGGTTCAGAGTCATCACTCGTCCTCTGAAAGCTTGTCTACGGAGACTCTGCAGCTGTGTTGCAAATGCCCTCAACTTAATGATTGTTCAGTGGTGAATGGACCGTATGATCCTCTTTTCAGGGCTTTCATCTGTATTAATATCAATTTTAGCTTTGTTTCTTGCCAAACTTGACCAACATGTTCTTGATGGATCCGGAGATTACGCTGTGTTTGAATGTTTGAAATTTTACAAATTTGTAATGTTTTACCAACTTTTACAAGTATTGCAAATTTCAGTATGTGATTAATTTATAGACTACTAACTAACTAGATTATAGACTAAATCTATATGATAGGGGTTTCCTCATCCTATACTTAATTGAGGCACCATGACCTACAAGAATCTATGTCTATATAGTTATCTGGATTACGTTGCGCTGGAGGGCTATGGCAGATATTAGGTATGTTTGCTAACCAGAATGCTGGTTTTGTAATCTGAATGTTGAAAATAAGAAAGCACAAACAGAAAGCAGTTTGTTAATTCTAAAATAATGTTCCGCAAAGAAAAAGGTTGATAAATTAATTAGGTCTTCTTAGTTTTTCTTCTAAAGGTGGCCAAAGTTTTGATCAGGGGATATTTAGAGACAACAAAGTTTTGTCATAGATATGTAAGTCAAACCCTTACCAGAATAGGATTGTCTTTTTCTTCTTCTTTTAGCTGTTCCCTCCAGGGGTCACTACAGCCGATTGTCTGATTCGGTCCTGCCTTGACCAATGCATCTTCCTCTCTTACATCAACTGACTACATTTCCTCTTTCACTTCATCCAAAAACCTCCTGTTTTGGCCTTCCCTTTTTCTCCTGCCTGGCATCTCCTGCATCCTTCTGCCCATATACAGTGTACAATATCCCTCCTCTTCACTTGTCCAAACCATCCCAATCTGGCCTCTCTTGCTTTGTCTCAAAGATGTCTAGCATGAACCGTCCCTCAGATGTGCTCTTTTCTAATCTTGTCCGCTCATCACTCACATAACAACAACATCTTGACATCTTCAAGTTTGCCAACTCCAGCTCTGCTTCCTTTTTTTGGTCAGTGCCACCGTCTCTAAACCATACAGAATGGCTGCTCTCACGACCGTCTTGTAAACCTTTTCCTTCACTCTTGTGCTAGTTTTCTGTCACAAACACTCCTGACACTCTTCTCCACCCAATCCAATCTGCCTGCATGCTCCTCTTCAACTCTTTTCCACATTCCCCGTTGCTTTGAGCAGTTAACCCCAAGTAATTAAACTCATGCACCTTCTTGACTTCTACTTCTTCCATCCTCACTTCACCATTCACACACATGTATTGTTATTAGCACTTTGAGATTTGATCCAAATGTAAAGTGCATTATAAATTAAATGTATTATTATTATTATTATTATTATTGCTGCAACTGACCTTCATTCCTCTTCTCTACAGATCACAATGTCGTCTGTGAACATCATAGTCCATGGATACTCCTGGCTGACCTCATCTGTCAGCTGGTCCATCACCATAGCAAACAAGAAGGGCAGCAGTGACTATGCTTGGTCTCAGTCATCTTCATTGTGTGACTCATCAGCTTTATACCGTTGTAGTTGCTGCATCTCTGCACAGCAACCTCGTTCTTGAAAACCAGCACCAGTACACTTTTCCTCCATTCCCCAGGCACCGTTTCAGATCACGTTGATTGATGTAGTAAAAAACTCCACAGCCTTCCTGATGGAATTGATCTGTTACCAGAAGAAAATTTCATCTGCCCTTGATTTGATTTCTAGCATTAAACCATTATAGGGTCTATATTGGTTGCCCTTTATAAACTGATTTGAGATCTGAGATTGTGCAAAATAGTTGCAAGAAAAACCCTTCTTTGTGTTCATACACCAACAAAACATCGCCCCTGTGTATAATTTTAGATAACACGCTTGTGTTCCACAAGCAAAAGAAGCATTACAAAATAAAACTGTAGCCTCAGCATCTTGTTTGAAATTCTCCACATATGTAATTTACCTTCCCTGTTACTTGGAGGCTAATGTCATCCTCCTTTCCGAGGTTAAAGAGCTTTTGGAAAATATATATTTTCTATTGTTTTTCTTCTTCCTCCAGTTCCCTGCTAACTGCTACAAGGTGCATTTTAAATTACTTGGTTGTGGGTCACACAAACAGCAAATTGTCGAAATGCCACACCCCTGTCCTGGCCTTCTGCCGCACCCATTTATGTTAACTGTTAAAGATGTCTGTACGCTGTGTTAATTTTGTACGTATTTCTGCACGATTTTGGAGAGCTTAACAATACGAAAATAGATGAAATGGAGCGGTATGTGGGTGCTTCCACATATGATTAATATGGACATATCTATGTAAGTAATTCATTCATTCGTTTATTTATGTAATCACTTACCCTGTTGAAAATAGTCACTGATTTTTGACTGTGAAGCAGGAGGACCCTGAACCCGTGCAGGCAAGAGGAGATCATGCAAGCTCTCCACATAATCACCCCAAAGCCAGAGTTGGACTAGAACTTGAACAGAGCTTTCTTGCTGTGAGGTAACTGTGCTACTCAGTGAGCACTTAGTCCATTAGTATTAACATCGACTTGGTGCTATGTCGGACTCCTCTGTAAGCTCAGAAGCAACAAAACAATGACCCGGCATTATGCCTTTACATTGTTTATACAAAACAGTGGGGCGCAATAAACGCACAACAGTACAATCTTAATCGTACAATGTTAAATTTGCTGATGAGGGTGGGTTCTCTCAGGTATTATTGTAGCAAGCTCTCCCAAATTGTGTCTATAAATAACATGGCACAAATGAAAAGCATAGACAGAAGGCGGAAGTCTATCACAGACAGATACAGTTTTCCTTTTTTCTGATGAGCAACACTGCAGCCTCACCTGTAGTAATTTGTAACACCATAATACATTTTTCTCTTACGACATTCATACATGCTGAACCCTTCAAACCCTCAACCATCTTTCATCGATACTTTAAAATACTGAGTTGACTGCTATCAGGTATGTTCACGTACGCTACAGGTATGCAACATGCAGGTCCCCCCCCCCCAGCACCGTGAGGGAGGGAGAGAGAAGTGGCCCGTCAAAACCATGCACACCTTCACATACAGTACATTGGAGTCCCTACATTATAATAACCAATCACTAACTCCATGTGCAGCCGTCACGTCACCCACGAACGAACCACCTTTATCAGTCACTCATGCTTATGCTCACTGTCAATGGGCAAACATGCACCCACAGCGGCAGTAAATCTTTTCTACGTAGGTAAGAACTTGTAAATCCATACACCCATAACAGCTGCTGAACACATCAGAGTTGAATAAAATTCAAAAAATTTCCAATATTTGTTTTTCCTTAATGGGGAGCCTGGTGTATGGGGTTTAACACATTTCACTTGAAGTCAACTCTCAGACCCCAGCTTAAAAGTGTTTTTCTGTCGAGGTCTGATATTTATTTATATCCCAGTCAACTAACATAATCTCATGTCTCCCTACTAAATGGATAAAAATATAAAATGGTAATTTTTTGCAATTTGTACAGGAAGTTATATTATATTTTTGTGAAGTCCCATTATTCCCGTAACATGTGTTTCAGGATATACTGAATTATACATCGTAGGATAGCATACTTTTGTCATTTGGTGTGGACTTTTTGACTTTTCCTCTTGATCCAGATCAAAATTGCAAGTGTTCAAACAACTGAACCAAGATCCAGATCAAACAGCTGGAATCTGGTCCCACAAAGAAATGGCCTCATCCAGAACCAAATGAAACCATTTTGTTCAGGATTTTTAACAGGGTGAAACCTGTTTTGACATTTGGACCAATTACATAAACTTACAGCAAGCTAACGTGCTGAAAAAGAAAAGGAAGAGGGAAGACATTCAACTTGAGCTGTGATGGCACACAGAAAAGAGACTAATGACATCATCCAAATAAAAATAAAAATTCAGTATGAAAATCACATGCAGAACACTACAACTTTTGGTTTATTTTTGGTGAGAATGCGAGAGAACAAGGACAAGATACATGAGGAGAGGATGGATGTTAGATGCACAATCCAATCCAATCAATCATCAAGTATATGATGATGACAACCGGATATACAGTAGGTAAGTTATCTATCCATCCATTTCTGTAATTGTTTATACTGTGCTGTGTCGGGGCTGGGGCTGGAACCCATAAGGTGAGTGGCAGGACAGCGAAGATCACGAAACAGATTTCCATGAAACTTTGTGTGAGGATGGGTCTTTGGCCAGAATAGACCCTATTAAATTTTGGTGCGGATCCAGGATTTTTTTCACTTTCTTTAACATTGCAATCAAAAGATTTTCAGCTTTGTCTTTTGTACTCTCAAGATATAATTGATGCCAATGCATGTTTAGGCTATTGGTATCCATGGCATCTGTGTGAAATTTGGTGAGTATCAAAATAAACATCCCTTTTAGACTGAAATAAGTTTTCATAAACACCAGCCTGCCCTGCAAATTATTGTTACAGGACTATGAGTTTGATTTTGGATCAGGCTTGGTTCAATTGAAGGGGGCTGTTAGGCCTTTGAAGATGTATGCACTTCACTGTGTGGCATCCTAGTTAACATGAAGGATTCCACCTTTGAAAAAAAAAATTCTGCTCTACTTCTACAAAAATCCAAACTTAGTTGCTGGCCATAAACCTGTACACAGGGATGATCTAGATAAATGCTTTCATATTTGACTCTGTAAATAAAAAGCTGTGATCCGGCGCATATGGAGGCATGATCCCGGGACAAGGAGCTCTCGTTACACCCGCATCATCCAATAATTCCAGTACTGATACTGAGCTAGATAACCTTGCTCTGTGCTCTCTGTCTATCTCTTATGTTGTTAATGTTCAAGCCACACAGAGTAAAAGTATCTCGAGTATGTAAACGCATCAGCTTTCAGGGCATTGTTTGAGTTCACTGTTTGCTAAATAAATTTATGTTGAAAGTCAAAGTCTCTCTCTCTCGTTCTCTCTCTCTCTCTCTCTCTCTCTCTCTCTCACACACCTCACACACACACACACACAAACTCAACTACAAACACACACACACACCAAAATTCTGATAAGAGAACAATATCCGAAAAAGGACATCTGTGTTTCCAATGTTTGTCTCACTTCAGTGTGTCTGTGTATGTGGGTGTGTTTGTGTGAACGTGTGTGTCTGAGAGAAAGAGAGAGAGAGAGAAAGAGCATTCTGTGGTTCTGAATTAGCATGCCTACATACAAATGTGTGCCTAACTTTAAGCCTGTTGGAGGTAGAGGGCCAATTAATGGTGGAGTGGATGCTGTTAAGTCATTTTAGAGGCATCACCGGAGGTTTAGGGGAAGGAAGAAAGATGGCTGCCCACAGGGTGCTTTGATAGTCCTTGACAGCACTTGTGCTTCGTAGCTTTTAAAAAAGAAAAAATATTTTAAATATGTGGACAAGCTCAAAACACAACATTGCTCTTGAACAAATTGGGTTTGAAAAAAAGAAAAAAAAATCTTTAAATTAATTGAATTAGAATTTAAAAAAAAACTTTTTCTATGCACATATACAAAAACATATTCAAATGTATGAATAGATTTACATGCACATCCATTAATAACCAATTTTAAGAAAGATTCAGTAATTGTAGCCCATTACCCATGTTGAGTTGTTCTAGTAGTGCTTTAAAGCTAGAAGCTGGACCAGGTGCTAGCCACGCAAGCACATACACTTCGCCTGCCTCATTAAGGTCGGCCATAACAGGAGGGCTCTTTGTGGTTTAGAACAGTCTGACACAGTATGTTCAGCCCGTGTGAACACATGTTAAACTGCGTGCTGCTTGCCTCGAAGGGGAGGAAGAGAGGAGAGGAAGGAGGGATTTGACAGGTTGTCATGCCCGCGCTTTGCCATTTGTTGTGGTATTTTAAATACCCCCAGAAACAACCTCTGCATTTATAGTTTCTCTTCCCAACGGTAGACAGAGTTTTACAGTTCACTGTTTACAATCGTTAAGACCACCAAATGTATGTTGTTGTGTAAATGACCTTTTACTGGGGAGTCTTTCTTCTCCGTTGTTAACAAACCCGGGTGTTTCGCATTAGCATGAGCAATGACCATGTTTTTGCCGTGCAGTATTTAACACATGGTGTCGTACACAGAAGACCTAACACTGGAGTGTCTGGACAATTGAAGTGGGGGATTGTTACTGTGTCACAAAAGCAGCAGGAGACTCCATTTTCTTAATTCACAATTCTCTGAACAAAACAATAACATTATTCCATTATGAGTCACTGGAATTAAGCACAGTTGATGCAGTTCAATAAAACATTGATGAAATGTTTATTAGGGCACCTCATCAGTGTTAGTGAATGTGTGTGGGCTGGGGGGTGACATAGTAATTGTGATTTGGCAATAAGTAGCTTGAGCAACAATGGTAAGTCGGCAGGCTCCTGGATATAAGGGGCACCATGGAGGAAAGAATATAAGAGATTATCAGTTTGGAGGGTGCTGCTTCTCCACCTCTCAACCCCCTATGCACTCTCTTTTGCTCACAGAGGCCGACATTCGTTCCAGGTCAGCCATATCTAATGCTGCTGGACCTCTCCTGGCAAAGTATTAGAGAACAAAGGTGTGCTTTCCATTCATGTCCGCCACTCTCTCCCCAGGTTTGCTAATGAACATTACAGACCGATTCACTGAGAAGCTAAAGATGTTCCCCAATTGCATTAACTCCCTCCGTTGTTTCCCGGTGATCCTCGATGAAAGTGTTTTCTTTTACAAGCCTTTCTCTTTTTCGACTTTCTATCCTCTTATCGCCCATGTAACAGGAAATGGGATGTCCTGCCTTAACTGTGTTAAGCTATTGTGGGTGTGGGAGTGTGTAAGCCTTTTTTTGCAAAGGATAAATAGCATGATAGCTCCTAAAAAATCCTTCACTACAATGCCTTCATTTACATTTACACTGAATAAACCAAAGCCGGCACAAAGTCAAGTGATTTTAAGTAGTGTGCTGGTGTTCCGTAAGTAAAAGGGGTTTTATATTTGATGCAGCATCTGCAGCCTTTCGTAAACAATTCAGAAATAATGACTGAAATCACTTTCTTATGGTGGGACCTCATCCTCTGCACAGATTCAGCCCCTGGACCTTGTGCTGTATCATCGAATGTTTGAATTTTCGTCTTCTTCTTGTTTGCGCTCCCAGGTACCTTCTCCTAGCTGCTTTTAAAATATCTCTGTTGTGAGTCACACATAATGCTTTTTCAGAACATCACTCCCCCGCTCCTAGCCAACTACCTCTCCAGCTCTCTTCTTTAACTCACAGAGAACAGAAGAGGCAGAACAATGTTTTGGACAGAATGTTGAGGTGCGGTAAAGGTGCTCCAGTCCCACACCGAACAGGCCGCATAAAAGTAGTGTTAGGCTAAAACCACGTTCACATATTTCTTTTTTTCCTCCCATGTGGGTCTAATCTTTCTTCAGTGTAAACACAGAAAACTGGATGAAGCTACTTTTTTTTCTTCTTTTTTTACCTGAGACCAATGTTAAAGTCGGAATCCACTCCGGCATGTTGTCTGTTCTCAAACCACAGGGGCTGCGTTTCAGGTAGTAGGAGGAGTCCTCTCTTTTTTTGGAAGACAAGTGGTTCAATTCCCAAACTGCCTCTGTAGTTTACATGTCATAGTGTCCTTTTGAAAGACACTGAGCCCCTGTTTGCTCACCAGGACAACTCACAGGGGCTGATTGTAGCTAATGTGCTTGCAACTATTTCATCTGTTAACACAACATTATTGACTTATTATTTAGTCTGTGGACATAAACCTAAAGTTAATCACATAATATATCTCAGTGTCTAATGCTTCAAAAATTATTTGTATTGTGAAAAGTCATTCAGTTGGTCTCACAGTAACGATACTGAATGTTTGAACTGAACATGAGCTCTCTGTCTGCTCATACGGCCTCAGAACTTTGATCTCAGCATGAATGTGTCTATTTGTGTTACTTCTAAAATGTCTTACAGGAAGCCCGAACAGGATTATACATTTTTTTGAGGCGGTAAGTTTTCGGGATGTGGTTTTTCAGGAGGACTTAGATTTCAAATGATACAGTTAGCCACAGACAGTCTTTGATTGTCATTACCCCTTTCCCTTTGGTGGTTCTTGAATGTTATGCTTTTATGAATTTAGACATGAAACTATATACTCATCCTGTCCATGTTAAAAGCAGTTAATGGTATCACAACATTATGACAGTCTGACTAAAAACACATGTCATTGTACAGAGAGCAGAAGGATGATCCTGTGGGATCAGCATGCAGGGACATTCTAACTCGAATAGTCGTGACACATTCACCTTAAATGCTACCGTACATTAAGGCATGACCAAAGGCATCCGACAAAATTGTAACATCATGTGTGGGAGGGTATGTCTGGTTGCAGTATAGAGGGCGGAAGCATGGTTTGGCATGGTTCTTGCAGACATGCAGGAACATGACACATAGTACCTCCCGCATATCCTCAATAACCACAATGAAGTAGCATTAATGATAAGCACCTGGATTCCCACAAGCTCTGGGTTAGGCCCAATTGGCGGTAACTGATAAATTGGGATGAGTGGGTGTTAGACTGCAGGGCCCAGTGAATGAACGAGATGAGGAGATCCTTTATACTGGCAGTGTTTGCTCATGAGTGGAGACCACACGCTTGAAAGCCAAAGAGATAGAAAAAGAGAAAGAAGGACAGTGTCTTACCCAGACAGTCCATGAGAATCCAATCCACTCCCACACGCCTCGACTTGTGTGTGGCCACTGCACTAACACACACACAAATCACACACACGCTACACGCCACATGTGTCCGTGTTCTTCCCCGCCTTGTTACATCAACCCTACGCTCTCTCAATCCGGGCCACGCTCCCCGCCGACTTTCATGCATTTTATACTCGATGTGTACGACAATAATCTTTTCCCCCCCTCCAAAAAGAGCAGGCCATGGGAAGAAAGGGCCTGCTCTCGTGGCCGTGCTTCATCTTTGAAGCTCTCCAGCGAGACAGACATCGGCACCACAGAGCGGTTCAACTAGCGCTGAAAGGAGATGGATACCAAATCCCTCTCATACACAACAAAACAACACTGTAGCCTTTTCAGTGTGACTGCCCACAAGGAAACGGTCCTTTCTGTCTGAGGCGGACAAAGTGTCTGTCGATGTACCCACTCCCCACAGATGTTGACACTGTTTGTTGAGGGTTAAGATGCCCTCTAAAGACCATTGTTCCCCTTATATCTTCTCTGTTATTGAGTTTTTCCTCGAGGTGACGGATGGAGGAAGAGATGGGAAAAAGCGGTGAAAGACCTCCGGATGGTAGTCAGCGCTCCAGGGGGCCTTTCTGCCTAGGAAGATCCTGGCCAAAGACTTCATTATGGCTAGCAGCAGGCAGCCTCAGCTGGCTCTGTGCTCGAAGTATTGTGTTGCTGGATAGACCCAAGTCCCTCTCCAGAACAGGGTCAAAGGTTAGCCCCCTTGTGGGCTGTTCTATACCTGCTCTCCCCTGTTGCCCCTTCCACTCTGACAGACACATACACACTTCTAAGAAGACTCTTCAGATTGAGAGGTAGCAGAGCGGAGAGAGTAATTCAGTGCACTCTCCGCTTTTGGATGAATCACTAATTTGATTAATGGACCCATGAAAGGGAATAACGAGCAAGGCAGGTCAGAGGCTCCTCTTTGTGTTTTACAAGGCCACATCTCAGCACTTCAGCAGGATAAAAATCTTATCACAGACTAAAAACAAAAACCTTTTGATGGCATCTCAGCTATCAGCTTTGTTGATGCGGGAGTGAGTCATAAGATGGTGCACATGTGTGTGTACATGTGACTCTAAGTGTGCTTTTGGAGACAACTGGATGGTGAAAGAGCATGTCAAACTCGTGCATTTATGCTGAGCCAGTTCCCACCCCTATCGTCTTATTTTGACACCCCTGTGCGTCTAGGGAATGCTTGTTCCCCTTGCCTCCATGCACCATCAGCACATCAAAAACAAACAAATACTGCTCACTTAAATTCCTTGCTGACTAACAATGGAATATAAAACTGGAGTTCCTCATTGTTCTTGATAAGGCTTCTTCAACCAGTCTCCTGCTGCTGGAAAATTTGTTACCCCTTCTTAATATTGAGATTGGTATTAATTAAAACAGAACAAATCCCTTTATTCCCTCGATTGGGGGTCATGTCAAACTTTCAGCCAGGGCACATTCCAGCGAGAGTCATTAGCTACAGCACCAATGTGCAGTTTATGACAGGACTGATGCTAGCACTCATCACTGATTGGTGCTGTCTGTGGTGATCTATTAGTGTGAAGGGGCATCTCTGACCTCAGACTAACAGTATATTGACCCTCACTTGAGCAAGGCCATCATGCCTCTTAAACCCTGACCCCCTATCCCCTCATGCCACCACAGGGGTTCCACAGATGCCACTTTGCCTTCCAAACTCTGCAAGATGCCACTTTGTGAGTCCTCTAGACTATTGTGTGCAGTGCTTAGTTATGTGTCTTCGACAACCCCGAGTTCTCATGCTTACTTCCCGAGGAATGTCCAGGGCTGCAGGACTGGAGTTGTAGAGACCAGCTTGAGTGTCATCACAGAGGGGAGCTTGACCACATCTGCAGGTAGCTTTTATGGCTGCCTGACCGGCCAGTAGCTTCAGTCATTGTCCTGCTGCTTGAAATTTGTTGTTCCCCTCTGGGTGTCTTTTGTAGAATGTCAACCATGGGGCCCCTGATGGGAGATATGTTGATATGATAACTCGATAAGGCTTCAGGATAGATGACATTTTGGCAGAGAGCCAATCAACAGCACCCAGGGAGGTACCGACTCATCTCCTTAACCGCTCCTCAGGAGGCAGCAATTAGTGGAGGTAATTGGTGAATTAGTGATGCTGGTAACGTAAGTCTCTGCTTCTATCTCACTCAATTTGGAATGTGGGCTACCAGAGGTCAATCGGAAGAAGACTTCAGCAATCCAGAGCATTCTTCAGTCAAAGGTTTAGCCTCCTGTTTATCCATGTCTTTGTGTCTTTAGTTTAATTTTCTTCTGTACGTATCCGTCTGAAAGGAAGGGTGGCCATGGTCACCGGTGTTTATTTTTTGTTTGTTATTATTAAGGTCATGCTTTATATGGCTTCATGCCTGTAGTTCAGAAGAAAACATTAATTGAATGTAGACAATGCCTGCATTTCAAAACGCGGCTTTCTTCAATGATGGATTTACATCATAAAACACATGTGACATACAGTGAACGCCCGCAAACATTTCATACTTTGTTAAGATAGAAAAACTAAATTTACATGCATTTTCAAACAAGGCCATTATTGTAGCTATAATGTAGCTATTTTACTGTAGTCTGTAGTCTGTAGTTTTTATTGTCCTCTCTTTACAAAATGCAAAGGCAGAGTCTGTTTGGGCTTTTGCGTACATGTTTTCTTTAATGATTTTGTTTCCTGGAAATTTCAGTGAGTGATCCACCATCATTGCAACACTTCCCCAATCTGGGCTTTAGGGTGGATTGGCCTGAAGGAAGCCTTTCCTCAGTGAAAGACACTGGAAAGCACATTGAGAGTTTGGTCTCTCCAGGTGAGAAAAACAAGATTATTTGCTTAGATCAGGATTGAAGTGTTTGGCCTCAATTCCTGTCATGTCAAGTGTCCTGTCTGGAGGAAACCACTCTTCAACTGCCCAATATCATGCCAAAGGATGAAGCATATCGGTTGCAGCATCATGCTGTGGGGAAGTTTTTCAGCAGCAGGGACTGGGAGACAGGGAAGATCAGATAACTGATGTAATTGATTAACAAGAATATGCAAAGGTATGATATGAAAAAGATAAATAAATACATATTTAATTATTAAGTAAAAATATAATTAGGCATTTAGGCAGGTGGGAGGGTTTTGTTCAGTTCTGAAGCGGCCACTCTGGTTGTTGGAGCTTGTAGACTCAGGTGACCTCTGACCTATCACACACTGTAGGTTTAGTCTGACGTATTCAAGGTGTTACCATCTGTGCTGTGCTCACCTCACCACCCCTGTCTCTGTGTAGACAAGTCCTCTGTCCAGGGCCACTGGGCTGGAAAAGTTGCTGACTGTGAACTGTTTGGCTTTGTAAATGTCTCCGTCCTGGAGAAAGCATAGAAAGAGGAGCAACAGAGCTCCTGAAAGAACAGTTGTGCTGTGTTTTCCCTTTTTTGTAAACAGGGCTGTGATTCTCTGTATCTACAAGTTAACTTGTAATCCGGTAACCTCAGACAAAATCTGTTCCCAGCATATCACATCATAAAGACTGGTGGCTATCTACTTAGGTATGAACTGCAACAAATAAGCACAAATAACAAAAAGCAACATGTAAGTTTAGTCAAGAGTGGAGGAAAAAAAACGTATTCCATTTTTGTAAATAGTCATTGATTATTTACAAAAAATGAATAAAAATATTTTTTTAAATTATAAACCCTTTAATGTCCTACTCAACTGTTGATTTCTTAGTGAAAAATGTGTGACACTTTACTTTACCTGTTTATGACCTAGTGGCAGCATGTATATGCTAAAGGGTAAGGGGGCACGGATGGAGCCCTGGGGGACACCACTGGCCAAAGCAGCCACCAAGGAGGAGGAGTTTACTATGTGTATGGAGAAAGTCCTATTTAACTGGGATTTTTTTGGAGTGTGCATTATAGCCTTTGAGGACTTCCGAAACAGAATTATTTACCTTGATAAACCAAAAAAGTCTAATAAGGGTCAAATGTTTTCTAAAGCCATTATTTACCAAAATATTGAGAATAAGCAAATCTAATTACAGTTAGATACAGCTGAGACTGATGAGGCTAAAGAAAAGATAATTTTATTAAATCTGTGAACACTGCGTTGCTATGTAGCAGATGGAGGAGTATACATGACAGCAAGTTGACATGCTAATAGTATTATAAATTAAATGTATTATTATTATTAGTAGTAAAGGTTTGTCAGGTCCAACAAGGTGATGAGAACAGCTCCTATCTAAGATCATGGCTGTAGATAATGATGACTGGTAATCAAACAGGACACACTTGAGAGGTGTGAGTGACAAGATGGAATGAGAAACAAAATAAACTTAAGGTTTACAATGAAATAGTCGGTTTCACTTGAACTTCTTGAACTATGCATTTCTGGTCTAATGTAAGTGGTTTAAAATGTGTTTCAGAAACCTTGTGGGTATCTAATACTTTGATTTAAGATAACCTTTCTTCCACAGATTATGTAGAAGCCATCAAAATGTTATGGCAACATCCTGTGGCTAGGCAGTTTCAACAGGTTGCAACACTGGCAACAGATTTTCTCACAATGATGAGCGCACATCACAATGATGCACGGTGAATGTTTAATTAGTTTTTTTCACCGCACGCGCTCATATTACAGCTGGGACCTGGCACGACTCTGTCTGGTTGCTGTCAGCTGGGATTTCCACATCTATCACAACTGTTCTCTTTTACTGCTTGTCAACCTCCACTATGTCTGTTTGGTTAGCCTGGAGCCGTTTTTCAATAGGGAGCAGGGGATCCTATAGGATCTCGACTCTACTCTTCTAAACCGCTTTCAGTGGGACCTCCAATCCGGACTTAGGAACTTCCAATTTATCCGTAGCATAGATTTTCCTGTTCACTATTCCAGCCACTTTAGGTTATGACTATTAGTACATGCTGTCCCAGTTTTCATTTTAATTACTGAGCTATGTGTTGTACTGTCTCAGGGGTGGCTTTGGTACAGTTAGTGGGCCCCTGCCTCTATGGATCTGGTTTTCAGGACTTGTTCTTTTGCTGCTTTTGTGCTGTCCCTCAGGCTGGTCTTTTACCAGCCACTGGTAGGATTTCTTGACTTCAACGACATCCTCTGTCTGGCATGAAAACTTGCTCTCAGCAGGGAGACACTGGCATCTAGTGGATCTCTGCATAATATTCTTCCCCTTTATTTTTTTGAGTAGTGCAATTATACATATATTTAATAATAATAAATGATATGACATTTTATTTATGAAGCACTTTACATTTGGATCAAATCTCAAAGTCCTGAAATAACACTTTGAGATATATATACAGTGTATTGTATTCAGTTATTTGATACCGCCACTCCCCTCAGCCACAGCCTTTGTGAAGAGACTAAACCTGGCTGAAATATAATACTTTTATTCCAGGTGTAGTCTTTTGTTTATTGTTTGAATCTAAGGCATTATAGTTTCTCTCCCCAGAAACACCATCTCCAGTCCTGCATTTGGATCTCTACTCACTATGTCCAAGAGGAGAGCTTGTTTAGGGGCTCTGCTGCTAAAAAGATGGTCCGTGTTTGGCATTGGTTGCTTGCTATTTAATGCTGTGTTTACTGGTAAGAAATTTACCCTTTCAAATATAAAGATAAGTAAAAAATCTAAAACAGGGAATTATTTTGATGCTATAACACAAGCAGAGTTGTTTATATCTGATATATGAATCAGTTTGCATGGATATTTAGTGTGTTCATCATGTAATCAGAGAGTTTCTAAATGTTTTACAATGAAGATTAATGGTTAGAAAGAAGAATCAGTCCAAAGATACTGTACTTGCATTAATGGATGGACATATTTTTGTCTGATGTGAAGCAACTGAGCATCTTTCTATGAGACAGTTGTTTTGGGAAATGCAAATCCCAATGTCTAAATGCAAAGATTACAATTTTGAAAATTTGGTTAACATAAAAGGAAAATACTGCATGGTATGACTGTATGCACTTGGCATCACAGGATGCTATTCAACAGTCTTCCTGAAGTGTAAGGCTTTGTTCTTTGATATATCTGCTTACTGTCTCCTAGAAATAGATTTCAGATTACGTTTTTTCAGTACTGTAAATTAGTCTTTTGTGTTCTTTTTTTGTTTTTGTTTTTGTTAACTGTTTTCAGAGGTATTTATTTGTTTTAACATTCTCCAAACACAATTTTTAAGGTTCTCGGGGAGAGGGACAGCCTTATGAGAGAGAAACAGCATCCAGGTCTCTGGCAGATCCACCACTCCTGAGGGAGGACTTCACCGCAGGTTAACAGTGCTTTGTACTTTAACTCAAAAACAGAAATGGCTCTAAGTTGATATTGGAAAATTCCATCAGAACACACCTGAAACTTAAATTTTATTCAACCAAAGTGATCATATTTGAATATCCTACATTTTTTTGATACATCTCCAGTCTTGCCATTGCCGCTGAGGAGTCCACTTGGGACCAATATGACAGAAAACGATGACCGAAGAAGAAGAAGCTCTTCCGCTACTGACACTGGAGGCTCGGTTTTGCCTCCAAATATCCTGACGGCCTCTCATCTTTCTTCTCTCAGAGACCTGATATCAGCCAAGAAAATCAAAGGTGGTGGAATTTTAACACTCCACGACCTCCCTCAACTCAAAACTGCATGATTAAAAGCAAAGACTAATATCTATGAAATTATCATCTTATACCGTGTATACAGAGCACAAAATCTTCAGCGCTACTTAGCATTCAAAGCAGCGATTATTTGCCAGTGTGAGTCCACTTCTCTCAGCCCATGAAGAAAGGTGCTATCTGAGTCACATCAGTTCTTGGAATTATTAAATAACTCTCAAACAAAACTTAACAACTGCACTAGATAGTGAAAATCTTGTCTAACTGTATCTAAATGTATGCGTGACCATTTTAAAAAAATGTTTGTAGAGTTAAGCATATAGTTTGCAACCTCCCTTACACCAGTGTTTCTCAAGTGGGGGTACATATAAATCTAGGGGTACTGCAGTGGATAAAAATATTCAGTGTTCCCATTGCAAATGTACAAAAGAGGCATAGGGCAATATCATTTTTTAAATTTCCAAATGATAATGTAAATCGGGGTTCTAATCCAAAAAAAAAAAAACTGATTAATTTAACTGATATGGGCTTAAAATATGCTTTCATTTAATCTCAGTCACTGTCCTTCCTTTCCATTTTTGCGATGCTATTTTATGTGCACTGGTATGCCATTGATGCTCCCCTGCATTGCCCTCATTTGGTATATATGTAGAGGGGGCACATTGACAGTATTTTGCCACAAGATGGCAGCAAAAAACACATTTTGTTTTTTTATCTTTTACTTTTTAAATCTGATCACCTCCACGCCAGACCAACTTACCTTTATTCATTTTCTTGCATGGTTACGCTGCCAGTGTAGGTGTTGAAGTATGCATGACGCGCCTACGAATGACAGGGAACATGTTGAATTTTCTTTGATGTTGAGTTAACCAATTAGCTTGAAAGAAATGTTAAATATGTACATGTTTTTAAATAAGACAGAGAAAGTGTTTTGTCAGCTTGTGGAATTTATTTGTCCAGCTGAGTCAGTCTATCACAAAAAGATAGAATGCCAGCTAAAGGTGTTTCGGTTATTGCATTTAATTATTTATTCATACAGGAAAGAACTTTCTGTGCCATGTAGACAAAACACAGTCTAACCTGACTTCACAGAGAGGAAAGGGTGGGACACACTGTATTACTAACTTCTGAAAGTATTTATTTCAGAAAGAATTTTTAACAATCAGGTGGAAAACAAAGATGGGAAAAGAAAGACGTTGGTTTTTAATCCTTTGAAAAATGAAAATACTACAGCATATCTGAAACAGAATCAATATTTAATACCTGATATTTTATTGAGAATAAAATCATCCTAATTAAGTCAGGAGCTCCTACATTGCCACAATAACTCAGCTCAGAATAAGAACTTGTTACTCTGTGTCTTTTTAACCAATAAGGGTGGCACATGCAAACCATTCAAGATGATGTTTTGGATTAAAAATTAAAATGGTTTCAAGACTTACATTATTATTCAATTTTTCTATTTACTATTTTTGCAGTTCGCATCGGTCTCCGTGTCTCTCTTGTTGGTCCAAGAGAGCTTCTTGATCCAAAGGTCCTCCTTTCCCTTAACAAAGAGGTCAGTAAGTTAACCAAAAAAACTTAAAAGCTTAAAGCCATAGAAATGTGTATTCTGCGCTTCAAATTCAAATTGTAAAATGCACATTAGAGATGACGAATAACTTAACCGTCAATTGCCAATTGCAAGAGATTTCCCTTGTAGTTTCATGTTGAGAGGGATTATATATAACTTAAAAATCTAAATGAATAATTATTGGTGAAATATTATCTCTGTCAGTAAGTTTGACACGGGTGTAAAAGAGCATTGGGATTTGTTGAAAGAAAAGCCATACACCAATAACACCAGCCAACTAATCAATGCTCAGTCAGTCCAAAGGTCACAGACTGCCACCTCTGTATTGGCTTTAGTCAGACTTTGCTGTTTATCATTTATTCATTTGCAAAAGATGAGGCAAGGCAACGCAGACTTAGATGCTATGGTTATTCATTTGTATTTTATATCATGAGCTCAGACTTACAACACCTTTGATTAAAAAACAAATATGGATGGATTAAAGGATTAGAGTCTCAGGAGAACTTAATGGACTGCTGATTTAGTGGTTGGGGTTTTAAGGGTAAAGAGCATTTTTGATCTTACAAACACGTCAAGCATTTGTGAGGCTGCTCCAACAATTAAATTAGAATGAGCAGGTTCGACACTGAGAGTTTGGTGCTCATATTTGCTCTCTTTGTTTCTTTCTTTTCTCTGAGTAGACAAGAATCTTCAACACTGGAGAGAATGCAGGAATATTTTCACTGAGAATAGTGAGAATACAGAAGGTGACCTGACTTCATCAACTGCCCAAATCAAGTTTTCAGGTCATTTATGGGAAGAGAGAAGATATTTTACGGCATTTCGGTGTCATTAGTATGTCTTGTTATCCATTAAAGATTAACTTCATTATCTTGTAGTGTGGTTTGTATAGTTGTGACAGCTATGTCCCGCCCACTAAGCTGACCGTCCAATACAAATGGACTCTCCGTCTTCTTTCCTGCGCTCACTATTGGTCCGCCTGATGACCATGAGGAAGTTCTCGTGCACTCACCGGTCAAGAAGGTATTAGTGAAATGCTGGACTGCTAGTCCCTGTAAATAGTTGGTGTGAGTGAATGGTCTGACGGACAGTTGTTGTAACTGGGCAGGTATGGCAGATGGCTCCGTGGAGGAGGGCATGCTACCCCAGGAGGAGAGGGAGTTTCAGAAGATTATAGCTTTGATTGGAGGTAAAGAGAAGATTTATTTGGTGAGTGACCCATGTACAAATAGAGAGGTGGACGGGGATGACGCTGAAATATTGCAGGAGTTTATCGGGGAAATGTTTCCCGGCAGCGCGAAGCGACGCAACAGACAGCTGTGCGTTCCTCCGACAAACAGTTGTACAAATGCAATCGAAATAATAGAGGCTAATCCCGGCAGTGATATACCTCTAACTGAGAGGCCACAGGATTTGGATTTACAAACCTGCCCGAAAGGAGAGGAAAAGGACAAGCGGCCCACGCGCAATGGCAAACCTCAGAGAATAGCGACAAGGACAGCGAACATCTATTGCCTAGATCGAACCATTGACACTCCTGCCATCATATTCATCATCCGACAGGCCTTTCTGAGCAATATTTCCAACCAAGCGTGCTTAAAAGAGATCCTGAAAGACGTCAAAGCACGCACGAAACGTGCCACCATCGCCCGCCCAGCTTTGATCGGACTAGTACGCACCAGTCAGGAGTGCACCGAGACTCATCAGTGTGAGCGAGTCCTGGAGCGTCTGCTCCACTCCGTGTTCCACAGACACGCACCGGAGACTATGTGGGTCGGCTGCTTCGTCCCGGAGACACGAGCCAAAATGCTCGCCATCAAGAAAAACGCCTGCCAAGCTATAAACTCATCTCAAACAGCAGGTGTAATGACGTCCATGATCTTTTGCAATCATAATTCCAGAGCATCTGTTTCATCTAAGTATTAAGTATGATTTTTCCAATACATTTTAGTTATTTGTTTTACTCATATACACACCCACATTAACACCCACATTAACAATCTTTGACAACATCAAGTTTGAATGCATACAATATTATTCCCAGTATAAAATATGTGCTTCAGAACAACATGTTTTGACAATTACAGAAACTCACTTAATATATCCCTACTTTGCAGAACCTCACATAAATTTAGAACTCAGCATATTTATTACTAGTTGGCAAATCTGGTGCCTTCGGAACAGTTTGTTATAGTTCACAGTTCTTTCTCAAATCCAATTAGGACCCATTTACTTATCTAAAGGAATATAAGGAATGCTATAATGTACAATCCATTGATGTGGTGAATAAATATTAAAACCATGTAAGTTCCACCACAAATATTTGGTGGACACTGTAGTGGGTTTTGTTAATGCATTCCAGGTCACTCCACGTCATTCACAAGACCAAACATTTTCTTCCCAGACCAGGACAAAGGAGTAGGAACAAAAGGAGCATTCATGAAACATTGGGGCACTTACATAAACTGCTAATTTGTTAAATGCTTATTATTGCCCTTCAGGAAATACCCGGGATCGGGGGAACCCCCTAATCTGGCCATTCCAATGTATGTTTGGGCCTCAAAGAAGGGGAGCCAGAGCCCAAGCCAACAACTCTTCAACCAGCAGGACAAGAGGTACCAACATGCTCATTCATAGACCAAACATGTTTGTTTGGTGAAGTATTTCTATTTTTTCCAACACTTACTTAATTAAATTTTTTTCTGCCTTTTTAAATACCAATCTTTTCCAAAGCTAGTGCTGGGGGATGGTTCAAGAAGCGGCTTAGTGGAAACTCCGAGTTGGTTAAGCCTGAGATGAGGGGAAACTGGGTTTGCCATTTCAGAAAGCGGGTTAAGTTGAGGGGGGGGTCCTAAAGCCATCTCAGAAGAAAGAAATGCTCAGATCTGAGCTTCAGTGATGATTGCTTTTTATAGCCTACGTGCTCAAGTTTAACTCAGTGTTGACCGACTTTAAGTTGCTTGAATCAATTTATATCAGCTGTTCTGAAACCGGATATCCAGAGTTTCTCATCTGAGGCTTGTTGAAGCTCGAGCTAACTTGGAGTTGGTTAAGCCAGCTTTTTGAAACACCCTGTTGCTGAGGACAAAAAAAAAACCCAACACGGGCAAAAAGCTAATTTAACAAGAAGCAGAGCCAAAGACATTCGGTCTTCATTATCTTTCCTTACATGCGATATCATACAATGGTAATAAAGCATATTGGACAGGAAATGCTGCTAAAAGTGTAATTGAAGAAAAACTTGGGGACATTTAGCATCAATATATATCAGAAGGGAGTATGGCAACAGAATATATATCGTTTTGATAAAGCACAGACATATTTTGAAATCTTTTGCTCTTTCTGTCAGTGTCTGTCCATGCACCAGCTGAAAGTAATGAAAAGTCATAATATAAATTTTTTGAAATTGAATTGAACAGTGAAAATGTATTCAGTGTTTTTGTATGTTTGCTTCCAAAGGTAACAGTGGAAGTATAGAAGAAGGAATCCCTCTGAAGACAAAGTCCTTGTGTGCTGGATCTCCTGTGGATAGAGAAACAGTTGGGAGATGATGACATGACGCATCTCCTGTTGCTGGAAGCTTAGTACTGTAGACAGTCCGGTTTTTACTTTAGTCTTGCAATCCAGCAGAACCTTACTAGATTTTGCAAAATATCCTCTTGGTGCTCTGTAATCCCCTACTAAATCCCTACTCGTACCCTAAAACCACAAGTTGATAGTCAGGTCCGGTGCCATCTTTTATATTTCCACTGTCTTTAATATGCAATGGCCAGTCACATTGGTATATTCTATGATAGGGAGTGATTGAAGTCCTTCCTGATCAGTTAGTAATATGCACTATAGTCACCTACTGTAATACCTTTTGGTTTTTCTCTTGATCTGACAACAATCTTGGAGAAAAATATGTCCTTTATTGTGGTAATGCTAGGCCAGAAAGCTAACAGAAAATGTTACTTTCTTATCATTGTGCATAAAAGTTCTGCAGTGGAATAGTAAGTGGCTCCAAGAATTCCTGTGACCTAAAAAAAGCTTTTCATGTTATCTGATTTTTGGTTTGTTCGTTCATTTGAAAGCATATATCACATGATCATGGGATTAACTTCCCTACTAAGAAGGGCCTTATGTGGGATCTTGCTTAATTAATAGGGACCAAACTATTTGCAGCTAATTTTTGCCTCTCTGACCAAGTTTCACCATTAACTTATTTATGTAGGTTACTGGTGTGTACATTTATATAAACATGTAAATAAACACATAAGCTTGTGTCAGTCTGCATCTTCATTGATATGGACGCTCACTTTTTACACTTTCAACAGGCTCACATGGAATAGTTGGAGATTCAGTTGTCAATTGGGTACAAATTTTGTGTTTTTTGGGAAAAGGTTGAAAAATGGTTTGTCTCAGTATGTTAATGAATGAATGAATGAATGAATTTATTTTCGTTCATTTTCAATAAACAAATAAAAAACAAAATGACAAAGACAAAACTTAGGAATTTTCTATAATAAACCAAAAGGGTGTAGGCTGAAGCTAAAGCTTTTTAACACCCGCCTACACTTATATAACAAAATCAGGTTAATGGTAACAACAGGCACAGATTATTAATATCATCATTTCTGCTGTTTCTAGTATTGTGACATTAGTATTCATTTTCCATAGTGTATTTCATAATGAAATTAATCTTAAAAAAGTTGTTTGAGCATATTCAGAGTACAGACTAATCTGTCTAGTATTGGTGTAATCCTGCTGACAAACAAAGATGGGTATAGATTTGAACAATTAAGTAACGACCATGATACGAAAAGGCTAGTATTCAGGAAAACTGAAAACTCACCTCTCAGATTAAGCGTATCCAAGAATTTAACAAAATATTTTGGAAATAAAAAGAAATCGACATGAAGTAAAGACAAAGTAAAAAATTAGGAAAAAGTAGGTCTGCTGACTAATCAGTTGACATATGTATGTTTATGTAAACAGAAAAGGCTTTTAGGTAGAAACATATGTTTTTTAATTAACATTTATTTTTAATTAATTTGTGACTACTACAAAAAAGAGGACGGGCATCCTTGAAACTGAATTTGTAGATACATTCTGTGGCAGAAATAAACAAGCTGCTTTATTTTTTCTTCTTTTTTCCCCCTTTTTTTCATGTCCTGCTGCTGAACCAAAACTCATGTATTCTAATTTTGGTGAATGAGAGTCCTTTTATTTTACATTACCTCAAGACGGATTAAAAGTGAATTGTTCTCTGGTGGTGGGTACATCAGAGAACTACGAGAGACCATGTGAAAGCCAGTTCATAAATCTTCAATTACCGTAGCTCCGTTATAAGTTAATAAAACGAGTATTCAAAGAAAGTATTTCATAAAGTTAAGTTGAATGCATCAGATAAATAAAGATTCTGTGAATAATATTCCAAAAGAGCACAATTAATAATATTATATTTATGCACCTTTTTTTGATCAGGCGTTGAAGTGGCCTACCAGTTCTGAGGTCCTATAGAGAGGGACTTGCGACTCTAGACAAAAGTAGTTAGCGGCGGATGCGTTTTGCCACACATTTTTACAAACAGCAAACCTTTAATATTTCTCATCTGCAAGAATATCGCTCTGACTTATACCAATCAGCCAATATCGTTGGTTTGAGGAGCGAATCAATCGCCAAAAATGATAACATCTGCCGGTAAGTGATAGAACGTGTTTTTATTTTGCTAGCCTTAACTTGAGCTTCATACCATTGATTTAGCTGAGTCACATAGCTAACGTAGCCGCTGTCAGCCGTTTGACGGTGACAGCTATTAATTCAACGAAAAAAAAGGGAAAACTCATTTTGCAAGGCTTTTCTTGTATAATTAGACGACAGTTGTGTTCGCTGCAATTTTTTTTGAGTATAAAATACAAATGTATAAGTCAATACAACGTAAACATGGATAACATCACAAGATTTTAGCTATTCTCAAGGTTTGTGAGTTCGTATTAATATTGGTAAATCTTGTAATCTTATACAAATATTTGTGAAAATTAAATCATTTTTGCCCGAAATACATCATACTAATATGGAGTTGTGCGAAACGGGTTCATATTTAATAACTGAGGCTTTACTTTCTGTTACGTTACTGCTACATCTTTAACCTAAAAATTTAGCATCTCAAAGTTGTATTAACTGTAGTTTTATAATCTTGCTGCGTTGTACTTTACAATTCCGCTGTATTGCTTTGGAAAGGGCACATTTTTATTGATATAGATAGATAGATAGTTGTGTATATAAACTGTATTAATCCCAAAAGGGGAAATTAGTCGATAATATGCACATAACATCCACAATTCTTCATTAAAGCAGTCATTATGTCCAAGTCTTGGCTTGAGAACAGCATATATAAAATTCCCGAATCATGTAATCACATGATGTTTTCTTTCTTTTTATAGCCGGAATTATTTCACTCCTTGATGAAGAGGAGCCACAGCTCAAGGTAAGAACTATTTTCGAGTGGCAAACCAGGTGAGTAAAGTAGAGTTCCACACGAAGATTGTTTACTGTCAAGTAAAACATCTTCCAATGTTTCACTCAGTACTTCATTAGTTGAGTGTTTCCATTTACTTAAATAAGGACACATGTCACTGTATAGCTAACAGTGACACATGTAACCATTGATTAATACCTAATCAACTGTAAAACCTTTAGTGCCACACCCTAGCTCCACCTTTATCAGCTTGTTTTATGATGAATTCTATATTAAACTGAAGTTCATTTAAGGCTGAACTTCCAGGTTGTTGTTTTTGATTGAGGTTTGGAGCAGTATGTCTAAAAGTTTTTGAATGTCATAATCCAGTTTTTGAATGTCATAATCCAGCTTTTGAATGTCATAATCAAGTTCATTATTAAAAATGAGTATGGTTGGAGTTATTGTACGGGTCAAAGAAATGTGTCAGAGGTTTGATATGTTTTCCAGATTTGAAAGCCAGGAATGTTGAATGCCAGTGGGATGTTTGGAGTATCAAACCGAGCCGTCAAATAGTGAAAATTTCACTTTATTAGTGTTTCCAATCACACTTGCGTGTATTTGGAGGGTCTAATAACCCAGATAGAGTTAAATTAGACCAATCGGTGACTTCTTTTCTAATTACTATGTCAAAAAACATGTCTCTTCACTTTTTCTGACAGTCAATTTAAACCAGAGCCTTAATCATGACATCAAGAATTAGCCCAATCTATGAAAAAGTCAACCCACACCAATGTTACTCCATAGCCCCCTTGAGCTCCTTATATTTTGAGTTAGACAGAACAGCGATGCGTAACACTGGCAATATAAAACTGGCTACTGGTTTACTTCAACAAAGGCTGCCACTAACGACAATTTTTTCTATCAATTAAACTAGCGACTTTTTTATGGATAATTTGAATAATCTAAACGATCAATTTTCTCCAAAATATCTAAATGTTTAAGATTTGAGGTCATTTTATTATCACAAATATTGTACAAAAATAAAATGTAAACATTATAAGGTGCAAACACAAAATATTACTTACCTATGCACAGGACTAGTATTACTTGGGGACCTGTGGTAATTTGTGATGAATTATGGAGATGTCTGTGATATTAATCCAGTGCATGCGATAATTTGTAAAGTAGATATTCCACCGCAAATTACCTACCATATTTCGCCAAACACAGAGGTTTGGTGATCATTTTAGTCCAGTATGAATCGGCATCTTGGTCATATGGGGGCTTATGGCAACTGTGATGGATATAATGTAATATTGTTTTAAACCGTGTACTCAGAGTGTCGATGATCAATATGTTCTGAAATTCACATTTATTTCCGCTGCTATCTGTGTTCGTCTTCAACACATTGCCGAGTGATCCGCTGTTCAGAGTTGTAACAGAAGGGGTTTGACGCAAAACTGTCTCCTGACTGCTCTGCGGCCATCGTCTAGCCCTACCCTCTCATACAATATTCTTAAGGCCACCCTAAAGGGCTGTGCCTGGCTCGATGTATCATAAGATGCAGTTAAGCTAGCGAGTTTTGCTGCAGTTTGCTATGAATTAAAATGCTGCATTATTGTTATACTTCAGAAGGAGATTGCTATCTTTTATCGATTAATCGCCCATCCCCTACTAGCTCACTTAGCCTAGCTTTGGCTAGCTCAGTTAGATTAGCCAAAGCTAAGCTAATCCGAGGCCTGACAGACCGCATTTCTGACATCGCGTAGCGCAGGAAGAAAGAGGAGTGATAGCTTCTCTTTACTCTTAAACTCCTTCTTCAGTGCAATTAACTCACATACTTTGTCTTTATACAACTTTATTCTTCTGTTGTTTCTCAAAGGATACTCATCTTTATCTCATAGCTGCATGACTTGCAGTACAGCGGCCGGAAGTTAACACTTAAGTGCCCACATACATCTATACATATACATCTAATATTCACTCAGAGTGTCCATGTTCAGGCAGGTAGCTCTGCCGGTGCATGCAGAATGGTTGTCTCTTTGGTTTTGACACATTATGGCCCTCAGTGATGGAGATGACATAAAAGAGAAGTCCATTGTGAATACTGCAGAAAAACAATTTCAGCTCCAAAGGTACAACACCAGTATGTTAAATCACTGGCAGGGGCGGCAGACTGACACCGACACAAACACTTAAAGGAAACATGGTGTCCATGTGTTTCTTTTAATGACATCAGTCAATATAACAACTGAACAATTATTTGAACTGTACATTGAACTAAACATCAGAACATTTCTTTTTTCCACAAAGTATCCACAAAGTGTGCAGCTTTTGTCACTGCAGTGTATCTTTCTGGGCTTCTGGAAGAATATGTCCTTAATACTTATTCATTAATCATATAATCTATATAAAACTTTGAAATGATCCTGATTATTTTTTGACATCATAATCACCATGCTGTTATCTTTGTGTGCTTGGCAATGCGGTCGTCAGATTTTATATTAATGTTAATTGTCTAAGTGCCGCCATTTTATTTTTACAGTATTTCTAACGGTTTAAGATTTGTGTAATGATAGCTGAAGGCCGATACTGAATTTACCATAATAGCTTCTTTAATTGAACTAAATTTGAAGATATCTGGCAAAATAAATGTGTGAAGAAAGTTAACACAGGTATTTAAATGATGTGTCTCTCTTTTTCACTTGCAGGAGTTCGCTCTTAACAAACTAAACTCTATTGTGAATGACTTCTGGGCTGAGATTTCAGGATCAGTGGATAAAATGTAAGTATTAAAAGACTCAGCAGGGAAATTCCAAAAAAAAAGAAACCTCATTCATGGTCTGAATCCAGGACTTAATTGTTAGTCACAAAGGCTTCAAGCGTAAACTTGCCATGAGTTTCAAGATTGTGAAATGATGCCAAATGCTCTAGAAGAACCATCAGATCTGTATGATGTGAAACCTAAGTCTTAAAGGTGATGTTTCTGATTGGTAGAATTTGCTTTTACCCTGGATATCACTAAATTGTTTACATTATTTTTTTTTTACCACATATCAACAATGATTTGATTTTTAAACACACTGCATCTCTTCAGAGATGAGTGAATAGTAAGTATAAAATTATACACACTTAGGATATCATTAAAGGCCTGGCCAGGTACTGGAGTGTAGCTTTTTCTTTTAGTGCCAACATGAAACAAAAGACATTGAGTAAGAAGAGTTTTTCAGTTTGACTAGTTAAGTATTTAACATGAAATATGCAATGATGGAAACCTTAGTGGTAATTCACTCAAAACAACCCCCCCAAAATACAATATTACAATTGACTAAATTGAGCTAGAGTTACCAACTGGAACACAAGCTGCTCAAAATGTGGTCCGTTACTGGTTAGCTCCATTGATGAGCTTAGAAACAACAACAGACATAAAAGTTAAACTAAGTTACAATATATTAAATCCCAAATTGTACTCTTGCTTTGTAAGCAGTATGTGGATATACTAGGTGCTTGACGAAGGTGCATGCCTTAAAAGTGGTGAAAAATTCATGAAAACATCGAAACACAAGATGCAGATGCACATGTGGCAGGTTTCTTCATTTTCATAAATAAAGTACTGGATGATCTTTCAGTGTGTGTGATTGACTGAAAGGTTTTTTTTATGTAGTGTCTCTGCATCCCTCTTGATTTTCAATTTGCTTTTGTCCCACTCTGGGACATGACTATTTAGATTTGAAGATTTTGAAACAAATAGATCTCTTGGTTGATAAGTCAGATTTTTCTACATCATCTACAATTGTCCACCCACAGCGAGGTCCTATATGAGGATGAAACATTTCGGAGCAGAACATTTGCCGCTCTGGTGGCCTCTAAGGTTTTCTACCACCTCGGGGCATTTGAGGAATCTCTGAACTATGCTCTTGGTGCTGGAGAGCTCTTCAATGTCACAGATGAGTCAGAGTATGTGGAGACCATCATTGGTGAGTGATAAAACCAAACATTTGACTCATGTATGTGACATGTCTGATTCTTTACTTAAGTCTGTTCGTTTGTGTCTCGGACTGCTTTGAATCCAGTCATTGTTATGCGAATAACCTTATTGAAATTAAAATATGTTACCAGATTACAAATCAGGAGTTTCTCATAAAAAATGTTTTGTTTCTGCTGATAGCCAAATGTATCGACCACTACACCAAGCTACGGGTCGAGAATGCTGAGCTTCCAGAGGAGGAGGAGAAGAAAAGCATTGACCCCCGGCTGGAGGGCATTGTCAACAAGATGTTCTTGCGATGTTTAGATGATCACAAATACAAGCAGGCCATTGGCATTGCCCTGGAGACCCGGCGACTCGATATGTTTGAGAAGACCATCTTGGAATCGGTCAGCCGCTACTTTGATTCACACCTGACTTGAGTTTAGTCAGTAATATTGCTTGCTACTTTTAAAAAACACCAGTACACCTAATTGACTTTCACAAGTGTCCAGTATACTTTGTATGATAAAGAGCCAAAACTCTGCCAGTGCTTCCAAAAATCACTTTGCTCAGAGGCAGTAAATGTTTGTCTATAAGGGAAGGAACTTGTAAAGGCATAATTCTCATACAAGTGTAATCATTTTGGTTACTTGTTTTGATTGTATCACATGATTTTCCTTGTCATGAAACATCTTGATTGTTTTTTCTTTTTTCTATCTCCTCGTGTAGAATGATGTGAGTGGCCTCCTAGCTTACAGCCTGAAGGTCTGCATGTCCCTAATGCAGAACAAGAAGTTCCGCAATGAGGTATTGCGAGTGCTGGTCCAGCTGTACATGAACTTGGAGAAGCCTGATTTCATCAATGTTTGTCAGGTAACAATCAAATCCTCATTTGTATCATCTCAGTGACTTAGCGCATCAATGTCACAGACAACGTATTAGTTCTATTTTATATTCGTTATCCATATATATTTATATACTTTTTCAAAATTTTACCTCTGAAAATGTCTTTGAATCAAAAGTTCATCTATGATAATTTTTTTTTTATCTCCTCACTTATCTAGTGCTTGATATTCCTAGATGACCCACAGGCTGTAAGTGACATCCTAGAGAAGTTAGTGAAGGAGGATAACCTTCTGATGGCCTATCAAATCTGCTTTGACCTATACGAGAGTGCTAGCCAGCAGTTCCTGTCCTCTGTCATTCAAAACTTGCGGACCATTGGAACACCAATCCCTGCAGTCCCTGGCTCTACAAACACAGGCACTGTGCCCATGCCAGACAAAGACAGGTGGGCGGGCATTGAGAAAAAGGTCACACTAATATTTAAGCCATGGCACACTGTCTTATTATTGTTCAGTGCTAATGGTTCTGAATTTAGGTTAATATATTTTGGGGGAAGCAACAAAAAAGCCTTGATGTTCCATGCATAATAAAATTGTCCTCAGAAAGGATTCAAAATATTGAACACACTTCTGGCGGTTTAATGTTGAGACAATCTAATTCATACTATTTAGGATTGAGCCCCTCTAGCTTTTTTCTTTGGCTGTACATCTGTTTTTTATATCTGTTTCTGTCTTCTGAAAACAGCCTAACAAGGATGTTATATCACAGTTTGATCGAATAATCTAGGTCTAGGTTCTGATTTGTAATGAAATTATTTTACACTGAATAAAACTGTGTTTTTGTGTGTTAGTGATGCGATGGAAACAGATGACAAAGCTGGTAGCTCCCCTGCAGGAAAGCCAGCAGAAACGGTAAACTCTTCCGATACTTTTATATTGTAGCGCTACAATGATACCAGGTCCCCATCATTTTGCTAAATATTGTTTATTGTCTACATATAGTAACTGACTTGGTTGACAGATCATCAAATTGATTCTTTGTGTTTCAGAAAGAAGAGCCTAAAGACCAGAATGCCAAGATGATCAAAATCCTTAGCGGGGAGATGGCCATTGAACTTCACTTGCAGTTCCTAATCCGAAACAACAACACAGATCTCATGATCCTCAAAAACACAAAAGTAATGAAGTGTTGAAAAAGAATGGTTTGGAGAACATGCATGAATACGGTATTGTTTATATAGTGATATAAACCGCAGATTGTGTAAGGCCACTGAATTATCTGTGGCTGCTCTCGTGTATTGCTTTTTTCTGTCACGTTGAAGAGAGGGCTGAACCCTAAGTCAGAATTCCCCATTTACCAGTCAATATGCATTCAAGTCATGAACCCGTGGAAGTGACCAAAAGAATGAGATCACTGATGTTGTCAAAAGTGGCTGACATGAGCTTTGGTTATAAAAACATGGATGTGAAACAGCAGAGTTTAGTCTTAAAAGATTAGTTTAGCATAGAGCCGCTGCTCCTTCATGTTGAAAGGCGCCGGTTCAGGCATGAGATTAAGATGTCGCCAGGTTGCCTCCCTATTGACTCACTGTATGCCCAGAACTCACTGGTGGGATCACATATTTCATCTTGGCCGGTGTTTCCCTGGGATCCCCAAGGATGAGCTTAGAGAAGAACGTCTAAAATGCCCTACTTATTCTGCTGCCTTTGCAACGTGACCTCAAAAATAAGCTGAAGGAGTAATGGATGGATGGATGGATGCTCCCTTCCTTCTGAGCTTATATAAAACTATTTAATTTTTTTTGTCATTTCAGGATGCAGTACGAAATTCGGTGTGCCACACAGCCACAGTAATAGCCAACTCTTTCATGCACACAGGAACTACAAGTGACCAGTTCCTCAGGTATTTATGCTATCAGACCAGAAACATATTCAAATGGTTGCACTGAGAGCTATGAAAATATATTTACTCTGTGACATATTAAAGTTTTATTTTCTTTGTAGGGAAAACTTGGAATGGCTTGCAAGAGCCACCAACTGGGCAAAATTCACGGCTACTGCAAGTCTGGGTGTCATCCACAGGGTACATTTTATGTCCCTATGATGAAAATAAATGTTACGCCATTAAAGACAGAAAACTTTTTATTCCTGATTAATTCATGGACGTATGTTTTTTTTCAGGGTCACGAGAAAGAGGCTCTCCAATTAATGGCAACTTACTTGCCCAAAGATACCTCACCTGGCTCAGCCTACCAAGAGGGAGGTGGCTTGTATGCTCTTGGACTCATTCACGCCAACCATGGTGGCGACATCATTGACTACCTGCTCAGTCAGCTCAAGAATGCCAGCAATGATGTAAGTATTTTGAGGTTTTGGTTCATTGTAAAAACATTTACTTGAATCTGTCTCATGAATTAATTTAAATATGAAGGGATTTATCTATTTTTAAACAAGTTATAAAATAAGGAAATGTTCGAGTTTGAACGAATAAATTGAAAGCTTCACCTAAATGTTTGTAATTTTGACCATCACCTAATATACTACACTGTGCTTTTTGATAATTTATGTTTCCATACTCTGTTTTCTTCTTCACAGATTGTCCGTCATGGTGGAGCTCTTGGCCTTGGATTGGCTGCTTTGGGAACAGCCAGACAGGATGTTTATGACCTCCTCAAGTCCAACCTGTACCAAGATGATGCCGTTACTGGTGTGTAGGACTTAGACACAAATGGAATACTGAAAGTTTTTCTGAATTGCACAGTGCCTCTTTGTCGCGGGTCAGTTCTGTACGACTTTTTCTTTTCTTTTTTCTTCCCAAAAATTCAGGTGAAGCTGCAGGCCTTGCATTAGGTCTGGTGATGCTGGGTTCCAAGTCAGCCCAGGCCATTGAGGACATGGTAGGCTATGCTCAGGAGACGCAGCACGAGAAGATCTTGCGTGGTCTGGCAGTCGGTATTGCCCTGGTCATGTATGGACGCATGGAGGAGGCTGATGCCCTCATTGAAAGTCTCTGCAGAGACAAAGTAAGGCTAAAACGTCATCAAGAAACACGTTATATACAACATGATTCAGAGATGATTTATTTTCCAAATACAGTCACTGTAGTAGAACCTTGGCTTCTTTTGGCTATTGTAAAAATGAATATGGAATAACATTAGCATCTTTAATAAGTAAATACCTTTAATAATCTTTGCTGCTGTTATTTACTATGCTCATGTTTAATGTATTGGGACTTGGCTGTCCTCGTTTTAAACCTGTGTGTATATTTCATGTCATGTGAGGCTTTTCCTTTGTACTTCTGCCGGTGGTCTGTATGAGCTAGATGTAACAAATGATTCAAACTATATTGATTGTTGTGGTAGAACCAGACACAGTCTCAAAGCTCTGCTTTTCTTCAACATCTATGATAGGACCCCATCCTGCGACGCTCTGGTATGTACACAGTGGGCATGGCCTACTGTGGCTCCGGGAACAACAAGGCCATCAGACGACTGCTTCATGTTGCTGTGAGTATTTCCTGTTTGACCCTTCTCACAACACATTATTTCAGTGAGGGGAAGGTCATCATGCTGGAGATGAAGCAGATACCAAGTTTCAGGACTGCAGCGTTTCTTACTAATGTGTTATACAGTGGCCAGTCTCAAAATAAACTTTTTTTTTTTAATTTTCAAAATTCAACATTAAAAATGGTTAACCATATGTTTTGCACTGCTGCTCCATCAATCTTTCAACACTTCACGCCAATCCAATCAGCCCCCCTTCGTTTATGCAGGAATCATCAGTCAGTTCGCTTCAACATAGCATGTTGGCATGTCAATTTGTAAATTAAGCTAAAGGTTCTGAATCCATTCGGCTCAGACACCTTTTTAAAACACTAGTTCCAATTAGTGGAATCAACTGAAATGACTGTGGCAACATTTCATTTTGACAAGGAAAACGACAAAGTTAAGATTTTTGTATAAGTCTGACATTTTTCTTTCATTGACTACATTTGCTAAGGCAACAGACTTGAGAGGAGTGAGCATTTTGTTGTCCTGTAGGTGGCATTATTATACAAGAATCATTGGATTCTGGGATAGTGCAACTTATTTCCCACACAGTGTCATAAGAGTGCAATCATTTGGGTAAATAGGTAATTTAATGAGGTTCCTTATCATTTTTGCTTACTTTGATGAAGGTGAGTGATGTGAACGATGATGTCAGAAGAGCTGCAGTAGAGTCTATTGGCTTCATCTTGTTCAGGTAAGGACCAAACTTAAGTACTGTTATGCTTCTTTATCTGCACTAGGGATCTTTCTTTCTGGAGTCTCACACATTCTTACTTAACATAAATGACAAAAAAAATACTTTAACTGTTTCCTACAATCCATACAAAATATAACTTACATTTATTTTGCATTGAATCATATGGACTAGTAAAACAACTGGCAATATTTTCACATTTCAAACGAACGGTGATATTGCAGTGCATTGAAGTGTAGAAACACCACTGCCTTTTTTGTGCAATTTTCAGTGTTATTTTCAAAATTAAGTAATTTTTTTCTTTATTCTTGCTTCTGCTGCTATAGATATTTTTAATATGAGTTTCTTTTCAATGAAGATATGTGGGTAGATAATGACACTGTCTCTCTGGTATCATTGTAAAATATAGATTTACTTGTCACCTAGAAGTTACAATGACTTTATTCAGGGTGCTCAGATTCCTCTGACTCCTGTCATAGATACCTGGACATATTTGTCCATGTCGGTCAAATTTTTTATAATCACTTATATTGGGAAATGGCTCTTACATCTAGAATAGTATAAAATAGACTACCAAGCCAGTGAGCAAATATCAGGGTGTGCAAATTTTAAGTCCAAAAAAGGCTATGTGATAGTCTATGTGATCAGATGGCTGCTAAATAAACTTTGTGTAAATCTTCACTGTGTTTAGAAAGACTTCTGAAGCAGAACAATTCAGTTGGCCTCCAACGTCCAACTCTCATTGCTCAAAGATAATTCCTTTCACCTCCTCAAATATGCACAATTGCACACAAGGAGGAAAGCTTTGAATTGAAATGTCTTCAGCTTCTGCTGCTCCTTCAAAATCGAGTTAATGTTGGCCAATAATGAATGGTCGCAAATTGCTCTCCTAATCTTAACTCGCATACTGAGCTTGTCAAGACTCAGAATTCATGTTTCTGCCATGATTTAAACCCTGACTATATTTTTATAAAGCTAATTTTAGGTATTAAATGTTGGATTTTGGATGTCTGGAGGATTTCCTCTAATACAATGGCTAAAACATGTAGATCATAAGCATAGAAGGATTTAAATACAAAAATACACTGTCCCACATTGTCAACACCTGCCATTATTACAGTATTTGTTGTTCTTCTTAAACACTCATTTATATATTTAGAATCTAATTTACATTGTTTCATCTGGCTGTTCTGCTGAATTTTCTTTTATTAATACTCATTCGGGAAAGGCTGTTTCACTTGCTGAAAAAAACACTGCAAATGGTTTATTCAACACATTTAGGTTTCCATTGAATCAGTATTTTGTTCCTGTATACATTTTTGGAAACTTGTAATAAAAAAACATCAGACAGAAATACACCTACGAGAATGCTTTCCAACAGGTCAGCAAATACAATAAGGTAAATTTTTAGAGTGCAATGCAATGATGTGTCTGCGAAAGAGACTTAAAAGGTAGAGTTCTGGTTGTCTTAATAAAATAAAAGCATATGGTTCGAGATGGTTTGCAGGGTACTTGGATAGCCCAAACAGAGAGGCTCAATTGAACTTTAATGTAGAGAACTTCAATTATCATCTGTCCAGCGGCCTGAATGTCATCTACTTTGCACCTTGATTACAGAGATCTTCCCCTCTTTGACCTGCTTCAGGCCGACTAAAGTTTAGCTTCGTAACATTTTCATAATGTCTCCACTTTTATCTTGCAGTCTTTGAATTCACATTTTTGATTTGGTCTGCCTCATAGAACCACTGAGTAATATTTTGACCATTTAAATTAATGTGTATAACAGGAGCGCGACTTACAGATGAATTGTGGTTCTAAAATTAAGTTAGTTGGAAAATATTCGCACGGCTTGCTTTTTAAAAAAAACATTACAGGTGTTAACAAATGTCAGACAGCCCAAGGTTTTAGTTCGCTCTTGTCTTCTCCAAAAAGTTTGGCGTTAAATGATTTACCACTTAAATTGAGAGTAATGGCAGATTTACAATCCACTTAAAGTGCTGCTGTTTCAATTGGTATCTTTATACACGGCTAACATTTTCCTCCCGCTTACCACACTCATTATCAGTCAGAAGCATTGGGTCTAACACAACACCAGTAGATGACTGAACAGGTTGTTGTCGGCACCTCAGTGTACTTTGGTAGTTAACTCCTCCAATGCCATTCTTCATACCTCGTTTCATGAATAGCTTCGAGTTTTCTGCCATGGAAGATCTGAGTGAAATCCGTGTGAGGGTCTGATCAGCATATGATGCCCTTAAGTGCCTTCCTGACTCATGACTTGCACAGTTTTTGTAGTTACAAGTGATGTAACGTGTGAATGCTTTTCTGAAGGTTTTGTTGAATAAGGTGTAGACAAGCGGGTTAATACCTGATGACACATAACCCACCCAAACAAATATCTCCATGAGGCGTCCAATAACATTAACATCACAGCTGGCGCATAGCACAGAGGTGATATTGGTGATGAAGAATGGGCACCACATGACTACAAACAGGAGGAAGACTATGCCTAGCACCTTTGAAGCCCGCTGCTCATTGCTCAGAGTCTGCATTGACTTCTTGCCTATTGTTGACATTCTTCGGAAGGATAGTTCATCTCCTGTAAGACAAGTAGTTGTGCCTGTATTCGTTTTTTCTTGCATTCCGGGGAGTCTGCTGTCCCACATGTGTAGTTGCTCAGCTTTTGGTGAAGCCAAAGCCTGTTCCCTTTGAAAAAATGCTGAGACTGTTGGGCAGCTTAAACGCTGAGTCACCTTTGACCTCAGCAAATAAACTTTTTTGCGTAACACTTGAACTGTTAGTAGGTAGATGACCATCATGATGGTCAGAGGGATGAAGAACGCCGCCAAGGAGCCAAACACGATAAACTCATGGAAGGTGTCAGTTTTTAGCAGACATGTATGGTTACTGTTGAAGGTGATGTTGTTGGGAAGATGGTGGTTGTTAAGCCCCTTTATTGGAATTGGGATTGCAATACCTGAAAAAATAATAGGAACAGTTTTGATTATTAGATCTTGAACAATGAATCTCCACACTCAGACTTTTAGAGGATAGATGTATTAAGATGATTCATAAGACAAAATAGATCTTTGTTCTATCAAGAGGACCAGCAAACTGCTATACCAACCTCCCTGAATACTTTGTTTTGAATACTTATTCCTAAACCTGACACTGATTACAGTTACTGTAATGCATCATTTCACTCGGGAAACAATTCGTTTTTTATGTATGTGATCCTGTAGTTTTTAAATTTGGTACCATCCTTTTTGTCCAATTTATGTTGATGTGTTGAAGCTTCTTTCTTTTTAACATCGTTATAAACACAACATTGCAGCTTGCTTTAGAAACAAATATTCTGTTCCTAACAAGAGACATGTTTCAGAGGAAACTGACAGTGTTGCCTCCATAGTAAATCTACCTAGAATTAATAATGATTATATGTCATACCACTATCCCTGCACATCCCCTTCCAAAACACACAAAAGTGGACATGTTAATATTGGTTAGCGTCTAATGTAAAGAATTATGACAGTAATAATAATAATACATTTAATTTATAATGCACTTTACATTTGGATCAAATCTCAAAGTGACCAGTAATGACTCAAGGAAATCCAAACGAATATGCTTACAAATGGATATGAGCCACACCAGTGCAATCTTCACCATAGCTTTGGCTCTGGATTTGTACTGGCTGTGTTGGATTGGCTTCTTGATTGCAATGTAGCGATCTAGTGAGATGGCACATAGATGCATAATGGATGCAGTAGAGAACAGTACATCAAGGAACAGCCAAATTGGGCAAAGGGGCTCTGGAAGGGGCCAGTCAGAGTCTGAAGAGAAGATGAGAAGGAGATTAGTCCAGTATAACAGTGAATTGTTGTAAAAAGACTCCTGTGGTATAACGCACCATTGTTCCAAAAAGAATTTGGTCTTGCACACTTACAGTTATGGGAGATGAACCACATGGCAAGGGATTAGAAGTAGCTCTCATGCGAACTATTGGTGTTTGTTTATCTCAGTGAGGAATGACTAAACTGGAAAAAGGAGGGTTCATTGACTGTTTATGGAGCTAAAAGCCCTTTATGTCGATGTGCTGGAGACTATGCTCAACAGTAGTGTTTATTTTCAGTTCAAGGCATAAAATTGGCAAGTAATTGTTTTGGCTTATGTTCCGCCATCCATTAACATTACAAAAGTCTGTTGTTGAAAAATATTCCTTTACATAATTTTTTTTTATGCCACTGCCTTTTTTTCTTTACACCTCTTTCGTGTTACAACTGTAGTAATTTTGAGAGAAAATTCGTTTTTCATTTGAAAGTCTTACCCTAACCTTGAAGTGTTCAGTGGCATCCTAAATTCAATCAGAAGGATAGCTTGCAATGTCTCAGTGGCTCCATATGGAAACAATTTTTTTTTTTATTAGTAGCTTCAATTCCTTAATTTTTTTTTTTAATTGTATTGCCCGATACCACTTCATCTGCATTGGAACAAGTGTGTTTATTAGTTTCATATTCCTGTTTCTTAAAAATAGTATAGAACCAAACACCATGATAAGATGCATAAAGTTTTTGTGTTAAAATTCTGTAATTGAGAAAATGCTTTTAGTTTTAAAAAAAATTTAGTTTAATGTTATATTTGTTGTTTGCATTTGAAAATATCTTTATTCGTCCGATTGTAAGAATTTATAAATCATTTTAGTTTCCCTTGAGTGGTTTCTGATGAGACAAAGCTGTGAACAGTGCCCTCTTGTCCTTTTTTTTTTCCAATTGAAACTTATCAAAGCTATTTCTGTATTTTAACTACAAAAAATTGTGTGCCACTAAAAACGTTTAGATAAATAATACATTTGATCTAGTCATTGCTGGGTTTTTAAAAGTAAGCCTATGTATGCTTTGTATTTATTTGTCCAGCAGAAGTGGAACGGCAATGGAAGTATACATTAAGCTTTAAATTTAATCTATACTTTGTCTACCATCCATTCAATATTCAGCGCTCTGTGGCCCTTAAATAGGTTTGATCCTTTTCTAAAGGCCATTTCTGCCTGATACCTGACATGATAGTATTTTTAACATCAGGCCTTAGAGAATTTGTTGTAGCAGTGTAAAGCATGGAATTACGTTGCCATGTGTCTGTGGTTCCTAAGTTCATGTCTTTTTGTCTATAGTTAATTTTTCATGAAAACACTGCTTATTTTTATTTTTCTTCAAAACATCATGGGGACGAGTATGAGAAATTTTACTCCCCTGATACGTGTGTGTCACCTCAGTACAACATAGATGGATAAAAAAAACGTACCAACATTTGAATGCCTTTGTTAATGTTCTAATGATAATTAATTATAGATATAAATAACAATGAGATACCTGCACAGTCCTAAAAATTAATTTGTCACGTATAAAATGTTTGCATAGCATTGTACGACTGTCTTACCAGGCTGGGGACTAGCAGCTGAACAATGACACTGGTCAGAGGTAAACGTTGTGTTTCCAGCGTTAAAAGATGTCTAGCTTCCTAGCTGACTTAACATTCAGAGCCAGTCAGTTTCAGAACAACAAACCAAAAAAGTAGCATTTCTTTTCCGTCTATTTTGTTTACCCATATTTGCTTACATTATAGTTATTTTCTGGTGAGTTCCATTCGGAAAGAGGGTCGGGTTTTTTTCAGCCTGTAGTGCTGTTTATCATGTGTTTGTCTGTTAAGAGTGACACTAATGAAAATTCAGTTGAATTAATGAAATGCTTGGCTAAAGGTTTTTTTTTTTTTTAGTAGAATTAAAAGTGAATAGCAGGGTAAATCTGTTTATTTCCGGCTATATTTACACCACTATCACTGGAATGAAAACAGAACCTAATTCGTGAGCATTCCATCCTATGGGTAATGATCCCTTCACCAATAGTTTAATCCAAGCTATACTACCGTTACCATAGCACTGCCAGGGGAAGAAGGATGTTTACTGACCGTTATCTATTGTTGTATATCATCTAAATAATTTGTGCTTTGTGCTTGTCTAGTATTTCTCTGTAATTATTTTTATACCCTTTGCTATTTGTAGAATAATAATGTTGAATACAATTTTCCATTGAAATATTTTGTTTGTTAGAGCTCACTGTCCTTTTGTATCCAAGGCTGAAATAAGAATGCTCAGCCAACAAAAACACATCAAACGTAGCAAGATCTAAGTGAGATATTCATTAGAATGATGTTGGGAATCAATGTAGGGATTGAGCAAGGATGTGTTTCACCCTTAAAAAAATACATATTTACTGCTTCTGTTTAGCACTGATGTTTTTTCAAAAATAAGACGTTCTATTGCTTATTTGACTCAGGCCCGAATTCAAACTTACTGTAGAGAACAGTGACCAGGGCAATGGGCATCACCAGGAGTCCCACCAACAGATCAGCCACAGCAAGTGACATCAAAAAGTAGTTTGTTGCATTTTGCAACTTTTTTTCAAATCCCACAGCAAGAATGACGAGAATGTTGCCTCCAATTGTTGGGATAATGACCATGACGATAAGCAGAGCAGCCCATTCTAGATGAAGCACAGGCACTTCTCCTGCCTGTGAACTGTTAACCTCGTGTGGAGCCGCGACTGCATGAAACATGGTGCTGCCGAGGTTACAGCAGCTCTTATTGTTGGTCGGCGCTCTGATGTTTCTGGTGTAGCGCACACGGTCAGCATTGTCACTCGGTCCCACAGGAAAAAACACAGGGTAAGACAGGTCAGAGCACTGGATGCCTCATCTTGTTTGCAGTGTACTATCCAAAAAGGAGGAAATGCTTGATCCACTGCGTAGAGGAAAATAAACACTATAAACTCCAATTCTGCCAGTAATTCCAAAACAATGAGTACTTCCACAGTTAGATGCTAGCAGTGGTATCAGGCTGCTGTCACTCTTGTCATCCAAAGTGTCCACTTAAAAGAACCACAGATCTGCAAAAAGGAAAGCAATGCATTTTTTTAACTGGTTAGCTTTATTTTTCGTTCTGAACAAGTGAAAAGGGTTTTTCTTGTCTGGTAACCAGTATTTTTTAAACATAATGTCATCAAGAGGTAAAATTAAATGAAAATGTCTTAATAAATAATTTTTTTAAATCACATCTACTGCATAACAGTGTTATAGTATTAGTTATTAAAGAACTAACTTTTTTTTCTTTTTCAGTTTATAAAAACAATGGTTTGGTGCTTCTTGTCAAAATCTGCTTACTTTTAGACTTGACTTAGACAAAGAAACTTGATCATTACAAAAGCACTATAACTCTTCCAGAAAATATAATTGTAATTTCTTACCTCCTCTTGACTGTAATGTCTGTCATTTAATTTCCTCGTAGACGTTTCAACTGTTGGAGTAATTTTCCAAGCTGCTACGTCTTTGCAACCTTACTAAACCATAAAGTAATATTTTGTGCTGGGAGAACTCCGTAGCCCGACATCCAGTACTTTTCAGTTTTCAACCAAGCAAATCTCTTGGTTGAATATCTTTTTTAAACTCCTTTCTCATTTTTATATTCCCACCCTCCCCAATTGAGAACGTGAAAGAAAAATGCCCTCCCTCAACAGCAAAGCCTAAATCTGTCTCTGACTGAAGCAGTCCATGAAGCGGAATTTGTTATGAGTCCACATGTTGGAGGAACCCCCAGTCTTGCTTCGCATCACCTACTGCGATCACAGGTTTAAAACTTTCAGCTGTTGTGGCTTCTCTGCCCCTCTCCCATTCACGCTCGTTGTCTTACAGTATGTGATCAGCTTGCGCTCCCTCCTGTCTTTTTTTCTCTCTCTCCGTTCCCCTCCCACCCTGTCTTGCCTATGACTCAGACTCTGTACAAACCAGAAGAATGTCTTCATTATGGCAACATGCCAGTGGTTCTGGGAGGTAATTTCCCTCGGCACAGCTATCCCACTGTTTATATTTGTCACTTTCTGTTCTCCCATCCATTTAAAGCAAGCAGAGGAGGTGGATGTAGTTGTCATGTATGGGGTTAAGCCTGTTGAAATTCGTACTTTTAACCCAAAGATTTTTCTGTGTACATTTTCAGTCCGACAAAAGAAATGTAAATACAATTCTTGTTACTTTGAGATACTTAAGTTGGAAATAGAGACTGTTTTATTCCAATTGATTGCCTGTCAAAATATTTTGCTTTTCAAATCAGATGTATAACATTAAAAGATGGGGAAAATAAACGATGCATCTGTTGTAGAGTAACCTAAACGATGATGATGAATGATTCTTGTTCTCACAAATGACAGACATTCTGAGCCAGTAACCCCCATTTGGATCTAAGTACCCCTAGGACTCCTGTGAAGAGCAGTCCACAGACCAAACCTTAGCTGAAACAGGTTCACTTAGGGTGCCAATGAACTCATATGACACTTTGTCCTGTAGCTCATTTTGTTCTCACTTTTCTATGGGTTATTATCTGCACTCTAAGCTGTTATCTTAAGCTGTAGCTCTTATGTCTTTAAGGCAATCTGAAGTTGACCCCATGATTACTGGGAAAATCTTAGAGCTAGGGTAATGATATTTCCTTTCTTATAATGTTTTTGACTGACTTTTCTCTCACTGTCTGTGTGAGTCAATCCAGCTGCATGGGATTCATAGAATGATTTTGCAGCTGTATCAACCTTCTGCCGCATACATATATTCTCGCTCAATCTGAGACTTTGGCACATCTTTTGTTGGACTGCCCAAGACTGATGGGTCTCTTTGACCTGCTTAAGCAGTGGTTGGAGAATTTGGGTGACGTTTTCCCCCTACCCCACTTTGTGTTTGGACCTACATATACACAGATAAAGGGGACAACACTGTTTTTGATACAATTATCTTTACCTGTACCAAGCTAGCTATATGGACGAGCACGAAGACCCTGAGTCTTGATCCCCTCGGTCCAATCCCCTTGAATGTGGGATTGGACCACACCCACGTCATGTTGTTGATGTGGGTGTTGACTGATGTGGGTCCACGCAGTGTTTACGCATAATAACATTGGCTTCAATGGCAATATTTGCGTTCACTGCCCACTAAATAAAGTAGTTTTGAAAGTCAAACACTCTTCTCTCCCGCTCTCTTGCTGTCTCTCTCACACTCGCACACATACACACTCTCACACATTTATTCTCATTATGTGGCCCAAAATGACACATTGCTTTTTGAGTACTTTGCAAGCTGGTCTGTATTGACACTGTATAGACACTATCATCAGAGAACATTCTTAAAAATGCACTCTTTCCTGCTTTTTTCATAATTAGATATCTATGTTTGACTCATTCAAGATTACACACTTAAATGCACTAAATACTGACCTTATTTATTGAATCTTCATATTGAAAGCAGTTTGTCTCTAAATTGGATGCTGAGTGTGGCTGCTTGGCATTGCTGATAACCTAAATGTAATTTTTACATACTACTTTTTGCAATCACTTATTTATTGTGTGTACATAAATACAGAGTATAGTAACAATTACTTTGAGATTTGATCCAAATTTAAAGCGCCTTTTAAATTAAATGTATTATTAATTACATATTTTTCAGTTTTCACAGCCCTTCTTTAATAATTCCCTCAGCCTGATCCATCCAAACCCCAATGGGCCAACCTGATAATTCACTATAGCCAGGCATATAAACTTAAAAAGTAAACATTAGTATAGCGAGACAGATAAATTGAATTCAATGACGAATTGATTTTTGTAATAATGGCAGATTAAAACCCCATAATTTGTAATTTTTTATTTCTCTATAGTTTCCCAACTCCGCTTTATGCAGCATTTTAAACAAACGTTGCAGCTACAAATTTTCTGTTACCAGCAAGCCTATAAACCTGATAGTGGATGAACCAGTGTCATTAAAATTTCTTAATGGTGCTAAAAAATGTAGTTGTATGCCTTCGGTACCTTTTTAAAAGCAAATAGCAATGTAATGATAAAGGTCTCACTCTTTAAAAAGAAAAATTGTCAAAACAAGCCTCTCCAGATTGTGATAATTGTTTGTGTGGCTCTTCTGCGCAAGGACTCAAATCTCTTAATATGATATCAAACAAATTTGATTCTTTTCAACTCTTGGTTTTGATGATCAACATATAGTGCCTCTTTTTATATCTTTTTTAATTGTCTCTATTCTCAGGACCCCTGAACAGTGTCCCAGTGTGGTGTCTCTTTTGTCAGAGAGCTACAACCCTCATGTGCGTTGCGGTGCTGCCATGGCTCTGGGCATCTGCTGTGCTGGAACAGGCAACAAGGTGAGTGTTCGTCACATAACACTCTAGATTTACTTATTTAATTGTTATTGTTTTCTCTCATGGTGTTGAGATGCTGTGAATTCAGTTCAGCAATGTGACTTTAATTAAATTTATTAAAATCAACAAACATTTGTATGTTAAGGAGATGAAATCCTTTTATTTATCACATACAGCCATACGCAGTACAACATAGTGAAATAACTTCTCTGCAATTGACCCATCCCTGAGGGGGCAGTGGGAAGCTCCTTTGAAGCTCCGGGGGGGTTTCAGGGTCTTGCTTAAGGACCATACGACAAGTAGACCCTGTGGGGATTCGAACCGGCTAACTTCCAATTTGGAGACGGCCGCTGTACCCACTGAGCAATATTAGGGTGTTTCAAAATAATGGTTTAGGCTAGTTAAGTAAATGTTCGGCCATCATTTGAGAATGTACATTTCATATCTTCCAGCAGCCATTATTTTACATTGGTTGAAATTGACATACCAGACCTTAGATCAAATAACCATACAGATGTTTGACACAATGAGGACATAGCTTAGTGTGTTAAATGTTAAACTCCAGACACATGCAAGAAACATTTCAGCATTTTCAGAATACTGTCATATGTATTTAAACTTACATGAATATGCATGAAACAGGAAATTATGTTACGGTCAAGTCTGTGCCCTGATTCATTTATTTGCTCAAGCCTCTTGCCAGTTTTTAGCTACAATTAATTGAATGTGATACCTAAAGCTGAGGCACAAGTCTGAAGACTTGTATACCACTATATGGAGTACTGAGCAGCCACATTTTATGTCTGCATATCATGTTGATTGAGCCTGACAGTAAATACCCTTTGACTGAACCACCCTGCCCGGGGTTTAATTTGGAGTATTTAAATGAGGAACAGGATGTGGTTGACTGGTGTCGGTTTAATACCCTTGACTTGTCGTCCCATTTGCGTGGCTTTCTCAAACAGCTGTTTCGAGAGCACCGGTAAACCATGTTTCATTTTACCTCCACTGCCATCATGCTAGTTTGTTTCTCTTTCTTGCCAGAGCTTACGCATCCCTCTGTCTTGTAGTGTGAGTTAAACCATTACTACTCAGCTGAGAACAGAGCTGAGCTTAAATATTATAGGAGGAAAGATGTGCTCTTCCTTCAGTTTTTCATTCACACTAATTATGGGGGTGGGGAAGTAAAGGAGGCAGGGCTTGTTGCAGCAGTTGTGGGCAACTAGATATGGATAACACTAATTTTTTTTTTTTTAAATCTGATTTTCTAATTATAAGAAATTCCTGATATTAATAATTGTCAGATCACTATCAAATCATCGAAAGTTAGCACAATGACAACTATCACATATTTATGATACAAATATACATAATATACACACCATTGTTGCTTTCAATTACCATTTTAGCATAGCCAATTGCTTTCTCCCAAAATCCCATTTATAATAATAAAATCTATCCTTTATTTATCACATGTTACACAGTACTAGACATACAGTACCTAATGAAAATAATAATAGAAATTGTTACTATTGAAATTTTAAAATTACCCAGGATTCATTACTCGCTATATGAAATATGGTTTTATTTTTCCAATGTAAGCTTGCTGGTTTGCTTTCAGCAGGGCAACAAAATTCTATAATTTGAGGTTGGACTATGGCAGGCTTGGCCTTAAGAGATAAGACCCCAGGCTAAATGATAGACAATGATTGACCAAGAGCCATGTCTACATTGTGGGAAACCTGAAAATGGACAAAAGGCCTTAATCAATCTCTTACAAACATTTGCTTCAACACAGGGAAGTAACTATTTCATATTTGACTAATCGTTTTATTCATGCCTCAGATGGTTGTGCAGTCATAGATTCTGAAGTTATCCACATCTGCTCAGTGATATTTGGTCAACAAGTCTTAAAATCTATAACCATGTTAAAGCTGTAATTCTTCCATCCATTTTTATTTTTTGGGGGGGATTTTCATTAAAGATACATTCTTCAGAGAGAACTGTTGGATCATAATTCTCTTTTCACTTCACTATCAAGTAGCTTGATCTTGAAATTCAGAATTGAATAACCAGCCCTTTGTATGTTAAGGAGCAAGATTTTTCACTCCCATTCTGTTTAATATCATCCGCTATTCATTGCCAACAAATTTGGTTTTATAAATGTATGTACAAAAGATGGGTTTTTTTCAGCTAGTAAATTGTTTATTTAAAGTAAAGTTACATTTCTAACTTTTTTGACTTTCTCTTTCCCACAGGAGGCCATCAATCTGCTGGAACCCATGACAAATGATCCAGTAAATTATGTGAGGCAGGGTGCCCTTATTGCCTCTGCCCTCATCATGATCCAGCAGACGGAAGTAACATGTCCTAAGGTAAGTGCTAAACCTTTGATTTATTCTCAACTTACATCAAACAATTGGTTTATAACCAGCGATCACTGCTTCAAGCAACATTTTTGTCTGATAACCTTTCAAAACAAGAGCAGAGAAACTTTCTTTCAAATATGGATCATTTTGTTAAAATAAGGTGATGGTGCTCCGAGAAAGATTGCTTTGTTTTTGACTGGGTGGCCTGTTGTTTCTCTATGATCTGTGAACAAAATGCGCCAGTGAACCTTAAAATCGTGTTGATTACAACTTGGACCAGAGTTTTTTTGGGTGAGTGCAGTTTGAGGAAAATGAAAATGACTTGAGGGAGCTTCAGAACTGTCTCAGGGAAAGAAATCTGTCATGGAGGGCTGGAGAGTGAGTAGCCTAGGCATATGTTTATATTTTGTCATAGGTGGTTATGATCCGCCAGACACATTTTCAGAATCCTCATCTGCACAGTCCTTAAAGCTCAAGTCGGTATGAAGGATTGTGCAAGAGGATTTTTTTGGAACAGTGGAATGTCGGGAGGCATTACTTCCATACTGTTTATTTCATCGCCCCAGTCTTTGTAATTACTAACTCTGCTTCAGAGTTGTAAGCAGCAATCTTATACCTCTAGCGTTAGTGGTAAATGGTCCAAATCGGCCAATAACTCCAACAGCAAATGGTTTTCTCAGTTTCATTTTGGTTAGTAGCATTCTGAAACACACACAGCTAATATGCAGTTATCATTGTGCTGACAACTTTTTCAAAATTGCATTACAGTCTGACAGCCACATTCAAATGTGTACTAAACCGTCTTAATGTGGAGAACCAGGAGGCACGGACATGGCGCCGGCATTGACCCGCCGGCAATATTCAAAATATCAAAACAGAAATAGAAGAATCGGTTGACCGCTGTTGTCACGTCCAAAATTATGTGTAACTTAACATATTTTCTTTTCTTCACTATTTAGGTGAACCAGTTCAGGCAGCTTTATTCGAAGGTGATCAACGATAAGCATGACGATGTTATGGCCAAGTTTGGCGCCATCCTGGCCCAAGGAATCCTTGATGCAGGTTAGTGTCCACAGACCGAGATGAAGACCAAAACATCACCTGTTTATACTGGCTGTTCTTTGGAAATAGTCTATTAACGAGAAATACACCAGTTTAATCTAAACCTTAGGCTGTGGGTTTATTCAACTGTCACTGAGCAGGAGATCAAAGCAGTATGGTTCTTCTTTGTTCAGTGTGATTCTTTAGTACATGACAAAACAAGCAAAGGGCTCGAACTAATGAAATGTAGTTTTGTGGTCTATGCACATGCATCTTAATTGGGATCCTTTATGCTCAAGCAAGCGAAAAGTGACCCTCTTTTATTTACCATCATTGCACTGTGTCTCTGGAACAGATCATGCAAAGGTGCATTAGTGCCTGACGTTCCTTCCTCAGCGCTGCTTACAGCCGTATGGCCTCTTAGACTCCTGGTGTTTTCTGTTTGTATGATAGTCAGTGTGTTTGTGTGTCTATGCTTGTGTTTGTAAACACAAGCATGCAGCATGTTTGTGTGTGTGAGGTCCTAAAGAGCTGCTCATCATCACATGGAGAGTTGCACAGTCACAGTACCAGTATATTCACACGTATACATAAAACCTTGATACATTCAGGGTCCGAGACCATTTTCTTGACCCAACATAAAGTACTATGTGCTAAACTAGAAAGAGACCAGATCTGTATATCCACTGCTGTCTTGATAAACTGTAAGGTGTTCCAACTTACAAAAAAAGTCCTTCAAAGCGATTGCCATTCACAAAAATGTAAAAATGTTAACAATCAGATGAATCAATCAATTGTATGTATGTTCTGTATTACACTCTTTCGGTGGCAAGTCGTATAGTACCATTCTTCTAATACATCACATTGCTTTATGAAGGACAGAAATATATTAAGTGTTTCTGATGTCTTATTCAGAGTAATTTTACATTAATATTTGTTTTGATACGTCACGTGTAGAGGACCGACACAATGTCACTGAAGTACTCTCTACCATCTCTTCCCTCTGATGCACAGGCGGACGAAACGTGACCATCTCTCTGCAGTCCAGGACGGGTCACACTCATATGCCGTCATTGGTCGGCCTGCTGGTCTTTACCCAGTTCTGGTTCTGGTTCCCCCTCTCCCACTTTTTGTCATTGGCCTTTACACCAACAGCCATAATCGGCCTCAACAAGGACCTAAAGGTACTCAAGTTACTAGACGTGCATGATTGTTGTGTTATAAAACAAAGCAAGTGTATGTGTCTGTGTGTCAAAGCAAGACCCTTTTTCCATTACAGTTTAAAAATAATTTAATTCAAGAAAACTCAAGTATTAGTAACATCAAGCTAAAATACTGTAAAAGTTGGCACCATGTGTCAGATAAGGGTAGGTTCCATAATGAGAACTCTGCAAAGGCAAACTATAACATCATGCAGTAGTTCAACTTCAGTGTGGATTATCCTGCACTTACCTTTTGACTCCTTTAGTAATTTGAGTATAAAGTTTATATATATTTGAAGAATTGTATTGCTGCCAAATGTAATTGACCTGGCTGGAGAAATAAGAATGACAATTGTATTTGTATTTGGCACTTCATTTTGTGCAGAACCGATTAAGATTCTTTACTTGCTAACAGCTGTCACCAGCAGCTTATTCATTACAGGACACCACTGACTGTTCTGTTCTGACATGCTGTCGCATGCATACAGATTCCAAGGGATCACTGCGACATATTCAAGTTTTAAACAGACATTTAATTGGAATTAACTCTGTGTTGTACCTAAATCAGTCTCATTGGGAAACAAACATGCTTTTGAAAAATATATATGGTGAAAAGACACCAAATAGTTCACAAAGAACAGTGCAGAGGGAAGATGGGAAACCGCAGGGTTTGACAGATACACTCTCAAAGCTTGTTTGCTACAATTTCAACTAAGCAGCATAAGTATTCAGTCTTCGCCACGTTTCATTGGACAAAGGAGATCCTTGTTATTCACCAGTTTCTTTTTTAGAAACAAACTTGTAGGTCAGCTTATAATAGAATTCAATAGAAATCAGTTCACTCCTTCGGTGCTTCTTTCTCTGCCTCCATGCTTCAGTAAATTGGCTGAATTACAAGATGATAAAAATAACAAAGTGTCTGTGGTAACATATGCTTCTCTCTTGCACCATAGATACTGTTAAGTAATTCAATATAGTTATAGTTGGATGTCTGGAATTAAACATTAGGTACTGCTGGTGTTTCTTGGGCTGGAGATCTTCGTTTGTGTCTGTCCAAGCAAAGTTGGTAGAGCACTATCATTTTTACACAAGGTTAAGCCTCCCGCTATTGGGTGAAGGTGTAGGGTTTTTTCCTTTAGCTAACCAGTTAGATGTAGATTTATCTTTAAATTTAAAAAAAAAGAAACGCAATTACTAGTGATTCTTAAATCTACATACAAGAAGTGTCTTCTGCATTAGTAGCATGTCTAACGTTCCTTGTCGAGTTGACACCCATTAATGTTATAAAAGTTTTCATAAATGCTGTGCATTATAAATCTATTTTGCCGATTTGTTCTCACTATTATTAAGATCTGCAGGTGGTGGTAATGCACTATGAATTGTAACAGTGCACCTGTGACAAAAAAAAGTCTTGAATATTGCATGGCTTACAGTACTCTGTTCAGATCTGACTATTAGGTCATAAGTATATTTAACTTTGTACTGAACATGTATCCCCGATCTTCCTCGTCAGATGCCGAAGGTACAGTACCGTTCCAACTGCAAGCCCTCCACCTTTGCCTACCCACCAGCTCTGGAGGTCCCCAAAGAAAAAGAGAAAGAGAAGGTGAGAACCTTGTGATTAAGGCGCCACAACAGTTGCATATTTTTTATTTAATTTTTCGGAGTTTAGGAAAGTTCTTTTCAATTTTGAAACCTCGCCGTCAGACTTGATATTTTGGTATGCTTGTTATCCTTAGAAACTCTGTCCTGTACTAACAGTTCTAGATATTCCGAGTGAATGTAAGGAGTGGAATAAGTAGTGTTTGCTTTGAAATTGACTAGTTAGTCCATTTTACACCATTCATGTAGACTATAAATTACATCTCCGCTCTCTCTGCATGACAGGTGTCTACCGCTGTTCTCTCCATCACAGCCAAAGCCAAGAAAAAGGAGAAGGAAAAGAAAGAGAAGGAGGAGGAGAAGATGGAAGTGGTGAGTGGAAATGCTAAGCTCTGTCTAGTTTTCTGTTAACTTGCTTATAAATTTTGCAAAGCACTTGAAGTATTATTTTAGGCCTCAAATAGATTCAGGTTTCTCTTAATTATACATACATTCATTCCATGCTATAATGTGCATATGAAACCATAAAGACTTCCTCCATGAAACAAAATTAGGTTTACATCCTTAGCTTTTTCATTTGGGACATCATTTGCATCAAAGGTTGCTCCTACTTTTTCCCTCAACAAATGAGCACGTGGGGTGAGTAGACAGAATATAATGTCAAACATCTGCAAAGGGACAGGCTTATAGGTTCGATCCATGTGCGCCTCCAGATAATGTTGTGAAGTGGGATTGAACTGTGATGTGAACAAGTGACACAGAGTAAACACTAATTGAAAAGACCTAGTTATTAATCCACAATATTAAAGAAATAGCACCCTTTTAAAATAATATTTTAATTTAAATTTGGTTGAAAAGATTTGTGTACATTGAAATAAATCAACAAAGTGCTTCTTGTGCTGATTATGATAAACAATAACATCATTTCAACATGCCGCGTTAACTATACCAACAGTTGCGTTAAAGTGAAACTGTCAGTGTTCATGTCTGTGTAGATTGTCATTCATCCAGGTCATGGTAATCCATGTGGGATGAATCCAAAGCAATAGACGTCCAGTTGCTAGCCCAATAAATTCCTGAACATTTAGCATTTTTATTTGCATTCAAGATATCTTCAAAGTGAGAGTTAAAAATGTATAGATGCGAAATTAAGAACAGTAATCGGACTAGTCTTAATTCAGAATGTGATGCTCTGCTTTCAAAGGAGGTCCAGGAGGGTGACAAGGAGAAGAAGGATGAAGACAAGGAAAAAGAGAAGAAGAAGGAAGTGGAGCCAAACTTCCAGCTGCTTGAGAACCCGGCCAGAGTAATGCCAGCTCAGCTCAAAGTCCTTACCATGCCTGAGACCTGCCGCTACCAGCCCTTCAAACCGGTAATAAAACACTTCCATCAGTGTGACACATCTGCCATATGTGTGTCCGTCTCATGTGACAATTATTGGTTCCATGTTTGCTTAATTGTTCATAAACACATGTATGCTGCTTATAACAACAGGATAGAGGAATAGTACCTCACTTCAGGATCGTCATATTGATTTGGTAGTGATTTAGCTTTCAAACCACTAACCCCACCAGGGCACTTGGATAAGCCCACTAAGAATACTTAATAATGTTTCCTTTCAAATAGAGGTGTAACAAACATTTTTCTTCGTAGATCCCGGATGTTTTTTAAAGTCTGACCAGCCGATACTGATTCGCGTTTTTTTCTTTAAAGTTTTGGAACCATAATGAGTAGTATATTTTCAGTGCTCTTAGGAAGTAGGGGTGGTCGGCATTGTAAATGTATATATACATACAAATTGTATATTCTGACCTGTTGAAATGAATGTACCCTTCCCCAAACAAGTGTTTCTTAAACTACTACCCAGAACTACACAGTATGTTGTTATATGTTGGCTTTGTTCAGGGACTTCTGGCTCGTGGCTGGTTCCGTGTTATCGTTAGCTTTAGCTTCTTTGCCAAGGTTAGCTTATGGAACTTGGTATTTTTCTCGGGATGATTAATTTTGAAGTGTCTGATTAAGTTTGTTGTGCCGAACACTTTGGGCTTGTTCCGCCGCACCTTTTTTGTCCTTAATGTTTTAAAACCACAATTGCAGCATACAAACATAGATACAGCAGGCTCATGGCTGGCTCTGTACTATCGCTTGCTTTAGCCGCTCTGCTACCGTTAGCTTCTTGAAACATGTTCTTCGGGGTGATTAAAATTTGGAGTGTGATTATTTTCGTTAGGCCAAGTGTTTTCAGAGTGGTTCCTCAAAAGCTTGTTTTGTCCTCAGCGGGCCAATGATCGTTGCATCTCTACTTTCAAAAAATTATCTTTCTATCAGATGTTACTGACTTTGAATCTGAAATGCCATGCAAAAGCCAGTTAGATGTTTTGGTAATACAGTTTCTCTGATGTAGTGGTGGCTGGTAATCTCTTGTACGCTCGTAGATGTACCCTGTGCTCTAGATGGTCTGACTTTCTAGTGCACTGGGTACTCCTGGGTGAGCACTCACCATTATGTTCACAGATGATGGGTTGTCTCTGGACATTTTCCAGTGTTTTGCCAGTGAATGGATATATCACAAGTGGATTAAAAAGATGAAGGAGCTTCTACATAAAACAAATATCCTTTCTGTCCTTTTTTCTCACATTTTGGATTTAGTGAAGATAACGACAACAAAAAAAAAAGGCAATCAAACTTGAACCTATTTTTACAGATCTTTGGAGGCAAAGTAAAAAAAACTAAAATACACAAGATACTCATTCTTCAATTGTAATAAAGGTGAAATAAAGGTGAAGTATGAAATAAATTTGACATTGGTTTGAAGTCATATCATCAAAATCTGTTATTGACGTTGATTTTTACAAGATGTTGCTCGTTAATACAGAAACATTAAAAATAAAGACAAAACCATCAACTCAGAAATGTTTCAAAACTAGTAGTCCTATCACAATTATTATTTGAAATAATCAGTTATTTTCCATAATTGTGATTATAGTCTCATCTGTATGAAACAGTTTGATGTGAGAGGTGTCCTTTCTTCCCTATCGCCAAATCATGTTTCCATTGTTTGATGTTTGACTGACGATATCATGGACAATATCATGGATCATTTAGTTACAAAATCAAGGTAAAAGGTTGTAATTATTTGTTTAACAATCATCAGCTAAAATGTCATGTTCTTGACCACCCTAACCACTAGAAGCCAGAATAGAGTAAAGGTGATGCAACATGAGACAATAGCTAGAGAATGTGAGCCAACTGTGTTAAAACTCATGCATTATTTTTTTCTTTTTAAAAAAAATAATAATTTCAGTCAAAATCAAGCCTGTTGGTTTATTTTGGTGTCTGCTGAACGTCTCCAGTCCAGAAGCTCGCCTCTCCTCAGGCCTATGAACCTGACGACTGCACTCCTTTCAATGTTAATGGTTTTCTGTTGTAAATGCTAAAAAAAGAGTGCAGTTGCCAAAATGTAAGCGCACAAACATAAAAGCGAGTAAGTAGGGTTACATTTTGTGTTTATTAAGAGCTGAGGACTGGATTGACTGAATGACTCTGTCTATGCTCATTCCAAGTTTTAACATGACTCTTTCCTTTTAAGGGTTTGTTCCTAAATTAAAACACAAGTACAGGAAGAAAGGAGATTTTATAGATTTATTTAGAAATCTGGTTATTGTCCGGTTTAATATATGACTGTAATTTGGATCCACTTGGATTTGTATTGTTTCTGTCTGAACATAGTGAATGATTCAACATATTTTCTAAACTTTTTTTATATTATAAATAAATTAACATTAATATTGTTCCCTGAAATCTAGATTTGAAAACATTTTTAGCAGTTTAATCAAGTTGCCGCAAAATACTAAGGTACTAAGAGACACAGAATTTAATAATTGGCACAGCCAGTGGTGAGGTCAGGCAAGTGCAGGTATTAACCTCATACGTCGAACAATTTTAGCTGGACCCAGTCTCAGTACTTACTGTTAGTGGAAGTAACGGGAAGATTTGTTACAAATTTCCACTTTTAGTTTGCTCCCTCCCCTGCTTTCTGCTGGGTCATTGAAGTTTATCCTGACAGTAGTGTCTGAATGATGAGTTCAGTTTCTATCTTGCAATTATTATCAAGCACGTTGGCAACAAAGAAGAATGAGGTGTAAACAACTGTACTGCAAGTCTGTCTGTTTGGATCAGAGATAATGTTAAGAGATAAACATAAATATTTAGTGTCTCTCCAAGTTTTGGACACTTAGCTTGGTGTTTTTGTCTGTCATTAGCTCCATACAGGCGGGATCATCATAATGAAAGACACCAGTGAGGAGGAGGAGGAACTGGTGGAACCTGTCTCAGCTCACGGACCTAAAATCGAAGAGGAAGAGCAGGAGCCAGAGCCCCCTGAGCCCTTCGAGTACATCGACGAGTAGAAATGCTCTCACAGGAATGGTATGTCTACAGAAATACCTCCTTAACCTTTTTAATCATTCACTACTGAAGCAAGCTTGAATTATCTGTTGACCATCACCACGCTCGTCTGATCTCCACATTTTCTGGCATTGGAAATGTGGCGACTGTTAAAATATCTGTCCTACCTAAAAGTTTAAATTTAATATCACTAGATCCATCAATTCAAAAGACATGCCCGAAAGGTGTTTTGTCTTTATAGAGAATTTAGATCCAAGATTTTCTTATTATTAAATGTATTTATGTATTTCACATTTTTTGTTAACATCTCGTAGGTAGTCATTCATAAGTCGAACATTCAAATCACAGATGCCATAACTCATGGCAAATCAGACTATTGAACAGAAGACTCTCAAGTATCTGGCAGGCCATTTTAGTTGAATTTATTCTTATGTGCTAAGATACAATGCAGTACTGTGCTGTTTGTTCCATTCCTTACCCAGTTTCACCCGCCACTGTCGCTGAGGAATGTAAATATTGCTGCCATTTTCAGCGCCAGCTCAGAGGGCAAACCTCCTGACTGTGTTTGCCAATAAAGCAGGATTCTTAATGATTTCTGGCAGCTTGTTGTGTTTGTGCTGGAGTGGCCGCAGCCCACCTCCCATGTAGGAACTCGCTGTGGCGCGTTATGAGAGCGATGAGGTGTCAAAGACCAAATTAGGGCATCTGTATGTACTACGTCACCCCTTTATGAGGCTGAAGTGCTGTGCGACAGATTCAACCTACCAGAGATCAGTAAGATGTGCGTGCCAGCAGTTAGTAGGGCAGCCATCGTGTCATATTGACAGCGACGTTATCCGGATGGAAATCGCCAACCTCCAACCAAACATTCAAATATGAAAGTAGTTAAAAGATTTTTAGATCAAAATAATAATTTGTGAGTTACTCGTGAGTTTTAACATTTATAGGATTCCTGATACCACTGAAAAGCCTAAATGACTCGTTTAACAATACTTCAAAAATGATTATTCAATTGCTTCTGTCACGCTTCAAAATAAAATTGATTTTGAGAAAAAACGCAAACAATTCTGCAGACAAAACATTTATTTTGAAGGAACTGGGAGTCTTATTGTCCCCTAGGTCCCCTTGGGCCCCTGTTGTGCACTCTGTGTTCCTACACCTTTCACCTTGTAACCTTTTCAGCAATTAGTGTAAGCGCAGGTGTTCTTTGGGATTGGACAACATGGACTAACTTTTGCTCTCCAAACGTATTAGGGATTCTATTGTGTATTTTTTATTGCTGTCTTTATCCATATTTATTTTATTTGTACACTGTTCTTTTTACTTGTGTGTTACTTGTTAATGTGTGTTGCTGCTTTTTCTTGCCAGGTCACCCTTGTGAAAGAGATCCTTGATCTCAATTGGTTAACTTTCTTGGTTAAATAAAACAAAATAAATCAAATGATCTTTCGGTATTGGTGGCTTGTAGACACGAAGTTTTAAAAGTAAATTTTTCAACCTTGTTAAGAACAGTGGAGTCAAAGGTTTGATTCCCTGAAATAATTAGTTTAAGTAACTGTGATAACTGCCATGACTTGCAGATAAAGTTCTGTAAGTCTTTTGCTTACAGAACAGGTGTTTTCATTACATACACCTGAGAGGTGCCTGGTTATGGACCGATGTAGACTTTAAAACCAACAAGAACCAAATAAAATTCAGAGTTAATTGACTGATTGACTGACTGTTAATTGTCAAATGCTGTGAGGTTGTCTGTTAATGTCAACACACATAATTAGTCATGAGATTTGGTTTGATATGTTTCTTTTTCTTCAGACTAAAGAAGACATGATGTCTCAGCATGTTGGTCCGATATCTCCCCATCGTGCACCCAACTATCCAACCACCTCCCTGCCTCACCTCTTCCTCTTTCACGTGTTTCTTTACCGCCCTTGCTCATCGTTTGCCAGACAGAAACCCTTTTAAATTCTTAAACTGTATCATTTTCTTGTCCGTACAATAAAAATTGAGGTCTATAGGAGACTCCAGTGTGTGTGTTTATTTGAGTAGATATTTTACCACTGAGGGAATATATCTAATCATATACATTTAGACTGGGTTACATGTTCAGCACTCAGCAGCAGTTAACGTCCGTTTGTGTGCAGTCAGTCACTGTCCACCATATCACCACGAAACAGCTCTGGGTGGCACTTCAAGAAGAGTCTGCCATCAGGAAAAGGACTTTGGGAGACTGCCTAGAAGGTGTAAGGCGAGCAAAACCATAAAAATCCACAGTTGATTCAATGTCAAAAATCTGTCCATCAGAATGCTACATTTTATCACTTTCAACCATCCACTTCAGATGGATCCAGTCATTTATTTCATCAGACACTTCCTGTCAACTAAAGCATGTGACGTCATCATAATCTGACCCAGGTGTGAAGATAAAGCCAGCCAAACAACAACTTTTTAAAAATAATTAGTGAGAAATGGAATGCAATTACATAGAAGTGGAATTAAAGTAATAAGATAGACAAGAATAAAATATTCATGTTTTTATAGGAGGGTAATGTATTGTGTCAGAGTACCTTGATGCTAAGTTTTATACATAAAAGGAGCAGTAAAAACCAGACGCGGAACTGATGAATCAGGCAGGCTGCACACTAATTTTATTCCAGTCACTAATCATTCAGCTGAACAGTTGGGCTGATTGCCTTGGCAGGTGCTGATGTCTTCATTAAACTGGCTTCATGCCAGAATTTTTAATTTTTTTTCAATCAAGTACCATGTGTGCAGAAGATAAAGTGGTTTTCCTGTCGTGTGATTTTGAGGTCTCCTTATCAAAGTTCCCATACATGACTCGTTATTTTTTTGGCCTAAATTAAGCCTTATGCAGGAACTTGATTTGAATAAGGTTGAGTAAATTATAACAGGTTATTTTTTAAAAAGGTGTTGGAATGTGTTATTCTGTTGGAAAAAATGTCTTTGCTGTCAAGGTGGAGCTCAGTGGAGATGATTTGTTGACATCAGCTTCTTTCAAAGAACCAGCATTTGTACACATTTAGTCTAATCAGCTCCTCCTTGCGCATTCCAAGAAAGTTTGTCATGGAATACTCTTGAACAAGTTTATCAACTGAACTGCAACTTTCCACATCCAGAGGAACACAGGCCTGAGTCTGTTAGATCTTAAATCCTTCACTCCTCATGTGAACCATAGAGGTTCACATTTCCACTCAAGTAATTATCTGATGTAACTCATCCAACTGTCCTCTATGTAGAGGCTGTTTATCCACAGAGGAGACTCAACCATCTTTCAGTCACATGCCTGGAGAAGCACGGTCACCCTGTTGTCCCCACAGGGAATGTTTAGTCATGCTGTAGCCTCCCCTTCTCCTTACTCCTCATCTTGTTTCCATGCCCTCGTCCAGCTGAGATGAGCCGTGGTCTGCTGCCGTTGTCTCTTCCCGTTGGCTGCGGTGAAGGAATGGTGGGATGTCAGTCGCTGTGTGGAAAATCTGCCTCTGTGCACAGACACGTCTCACACTTCAGGCCATTCATAGTTTCTGTGAACGAGTAGGCTTCCTCACCCCTCCTGTTTCTGCGTAGAAAAACTAATGTGAGATATTAGTGAATTATTCAGCAAAGAAACATTCAGAAGTTTCCTGACTGACTTTGATTCTGCCGCAGGAGAGGACAACCTCTGTGGTCCTGGAAATGTTGGTCTCAGTGAGTTCTTGTTCTCTGTTTCCATCAGCTGGTCAGACCTCCAAACTGAAACATTTCCACATCTATTGGATGGATGGGTTACTCTGAGATTTGGCACATATGTGTGCCAAGAGGCCCACAATGCACTCTGTCTGCCTCTCCGTTCTTTTGACTATGAGGGGGCCCATCTGCTGCTCAACATAACCAGGAAAACCAGTCTGTTTACTGTTCTGGTTACCGGATCATGGAACGTGTTCTGTATCGACATCAAGAGAGCAGAAACTCCCCTGACGCACATCCTCCTTTGAAACCAGAGACCCACCTGTCCGGACCACACCTTAACTTGTAAATGAGACCTTTGAAAACATCTTTCTTTTTTTCCTCTCTCTCTTATTCTCTCCTCCACAAAGGAAGTAAAATTTTCACCTGTGTCCGTTGGTGGGTTCATCTGATGGATTAGGGAAAAAACTGCAACACATTTCCATGAGAGTTGGTTGGCGGGTGGGTCTTTGGCCAGAATAGACTCTAGTGCATTTTGGGGCCCATTACCCGTAACCATAAATAAGAGGGAATAGTCCGTCCACATATCTAAACCTCAGGACAGAATTCAATAACATTTCACTGGTGCTTCGTGGGGGGGCTTACACTCATGCCTCTCATAATGGGCTACTTCAATTAGCATATTATAGCATATCTGAACTTTGAGGGGAGGGGGTGGCTGTTCGTTGTACCTTGGCCATAAGTCGCTGTGGGCTCTGCTTCCCCGGTGTTCTTGTGGCATAGGGGTGCGGACTGGGCTTTCCGGCTTCTGTTGTACTTTGGAGGGGGCCCTTGTTTCCTAGTGGGGGTCTCACTTCATGATCCTGGCCGATCACACCAGCATCTACTACGACCCGATCTTCAATGGTGATTTGGGCCAACTGTGGCAGGTGAGCCAGTGTCTTGGGCAAATATCACCGCTCTGTGTTTGGTTTTAGGGATTCTCTAGGCTCTGGGCTGGCCGGGGAATCACGGAACACAAACCTCTAGACTGCTCACCAATGTTGCTTTCCATCTTTTCATCCTTGTTTGTTTTGTCTTTTCACACAAGGTGGACCTTGCCCTCTTTTTGGTTGAGAAATGGTTAATTGTTCCAAATAAAATGTAGTAGGCTAGTCTTTTAAAGAGGAATGGCATGCGCACATTCACTCGCACAGAGAAAAAAATTAAATAATCTAAATAAAGTTAAATTAGCTGGATAGTTAAGACTCAAAATATATTTTCAGCTTCATTAATATTGCTTCTGTCACAATGTGTGAGTAATGGTGAATGGACTACTTATATAGTGCTTCTCTAGTCTGCTCGACCACTCAAAGCGCTTTCACAGTCAGCATTCACCCATTCATACAAACATTCATATAGATGATAGAGGCTGCCATGCAAGGCATCACCTGCTCATCAGGATCTATAACCATTCACGCCATCATTCGCGCACCCATGGAACAGCCACTGGGAGCAACTTGCTCAAGGACACTTCGACATTTGGACCGCAGTGGGCAGGGATCGAATCACCGACCTTAAGATAAGTGGACAACCGCCGTACTAACTGAGCCATCGTTGTCCCTGTGATTAAAAAAAAAAAGGACCAGTATTTCTATCCTTGAAGGCTATAATATCACGATGTTACAGAAACACCATGAGACAAAACAATCAGTGAATTTGCATCAAAACCTCTTGATAACTACAGCATCAAATTTGATAGAAGTGCATCCCGTTCTTCAGAGTTTTTGTGGGATAAAGGACCAGGATGGCTCTCCATTTGGAACAGTTGGTTAGCCAATAAACTCAAAATGTGCCAAAAATGGGATATTGACCCAAGTGGGGGAGCCATAAGCACATAGTTGTAAATTTTCTTGTTTCAAATCTAGCAGTTTGCACTGTAAAAATGGCAAAATATAGGAAGACGCCCAACTACAGGCCTTTGAAGAAAAACGAGTTCAACTGTTGTTCCAGGGCTGTGGGTTACATTTTGGAAGAAGCTCAATTGAATCAATGGCGACTCTGAGGCCTTGGCAGAGTTACATTCACAACTGAGAACCTTTTTAGTGCAAAGTCGAAGTAACTATGGATGGCTTGACAACTGTGAAGGTAATCATGATTATTTTTCCATTCTTCAGTTGTTTGTGGTTTGGGTGATTTGTTCAGAATGAACAAATCACCCAAACACTAGATGTTTAGTTTTTGTTGTGGTATTTTCCATCGTTTTAAGATGAGTGTTTGTTTGTTGCATACTGAAACAACACCACTAAATCCTATGGACTAGAACTTTATTTTGACAACCTGCTAACCTGACGATTCCAGTAGCCTTGGCTGTTCTTTGTGATTGTAGTTCTGATTAGCAAATATTATCATGTCAAAACAGTAAATTAAGAAGGTGGTCAATAACCTTCTGCTTGTTGATGTTGTCATTGCATTTATATAAGTTCTTAGGAGCATTTCAGCTTCTAGCAGACATGGCTAGACTCTTCTTCATCTTAAATGTCTGAACAGTTTGATGAAGAGTCACACTGCATTTAATATCTGCACAGTGACCAATGCTGCACCAGCTGGTTAAAAGAATGGGAAGCTGCCTGGCAGTCACTTTTCAACAGTTTATTGTATCTGCTGCTCTTAACAATGAATCACTCTGTAAGTCACTGGGTTTTTTTTCAACTTCAGATGATAAACCTGTGAACTCTAAGCTCAGACGTTTTAGGAGGTGTGATGGAAATGTGGCAGCTGCGAAATCCCTAATGAGGAGGACTATGAAGCACCATACAAGGCAAAGGGATCTCTTGGTTTAATCCTGTCAAACCACACGCCAGGAATGGAGGAAGAGGAGAGGGCTGATGGTTTGTGGAGCGTGTAGTCACCGTCTGTGGATGCAGGGATGGTGGTGACTCTGGTGATGAAAGGATGGAGGGTCAGCAGGGCTGTTAAAGCAAACAAGGAGGCCCACCGGAGAGCTGTTTAGTCAGGTCAACGAGTATGTGGACTGCAGAAGGGGTTGAGGTCTCAAAGATTTCTTGGCTGGACTGGAGGACTAGCGAGTGATGTGTCTGTGGTCCATGATGAAGCTCTGGCTGAAACAGACTGTTCTCTGGATGAAGGTCGGCGCAGAACAAACTTAGGATGTTGTGGATTTTGGCGTCAGTGAGCCTCAGGCTTGTAAGTTTCCTTCTATCTGTGACGGTGACAAGATAGAACTCTTTCAAGGAAGCGGGCAGAATATAAAGCAGCGAGGAGGAGATGCTCATCTGTATGATCATCTGTATTTATGCAGTGCATTCAGGAAATATTCAGAGCCCTTCTCCTTTTTCACATATTATTATGTAGCAGCCTTGTGCTAAATTCATTCACATTTATTTATTCCCGATGTGAAAAAAGAATTTAAGAAATGTTTTCAAGTCTATTAAAAATGAAAAAGCTGAAATAGCACATTGGTATAAGTATTGAAACCCTTTAATATAGAAATTTAGCTCAGGTGCCCCCCAATTACTGAGGTTCGAGTCCGACCTCGGTAAATTCAGTTGATTGGACATGGCTTAGAGATGCCAATTACTGTCTATACAGGGTCACAGAGCTGAGAATGCATTTAAGAGCAAAAACCAAGCCACGAGGTTGGAGGAACTGCCTAGGGAGTTCAGAGGCAGGATTGTGTCACAGATCTGGTTCTGCTGCATAGAAGGTTCAATCATCCCATCGGAGCCCTCCATGATTTTGATTGTAGCACTGATTCATGGTTTTTGCTGATATCCGATTTTTTTTGCGTGGTTGTTCATATTATAATTTAAATGCGACCGCCATCAGACTTCACGCTCCTGAAGTGGCCCGCATGCGCAGAAGAAGACGTGACGTCACACGCAGAACGCTGTGTTTATGGAAGTTAATATGGATGCTATACATGTCAGCGTGTGTGTATCAATTTTGAAGTTGTTGTGCAATCGGAGCCGACCGAACTATGACCAAGTGATAAAGGGAGGATACGATTAAGAAAAAAGAGAGCACAAATTGATCTCAGCAGGTGCGGAATTGTGACGTCTTTCTCACTTCAATGACGTTAAAGTCGGATGAAACGTGACATGACCGTTCAGACTGAGGTCGCTTTGAAAAACATCAGATACGTATCTGATTTGTGCTGTCAGACTGTCACATATGACGGTCTGGGTCACATATGGGCAAAAAAGTCGGTTTTGGGCCACTTTTTCCTGCAGAGTGAACCTAGCCCCAGTCATTACTTTTGTAATTGCATGTTATTACATATGTATTACCTCTTTGTTATATCACTATTACCCCAGTATTACCATCTTATTACCGTGATGTATCGTAAAATCCTACGCAACATCACATTAGCGAAACAAGGTGGTGGCAGCTTCATGCTGTGGAGATGATTTTAAGTGGCTGGGAGAGAGGTACTGCTGGTTAAGGTAAAGCTGAACGGAGCAAAGTACCAAGATATCCTCAATGAAAACCTGGTACAGAGCACTCAGGATCTCAGACTGGGATGCAGATTCACTGTCCAACAGGACAATGACTTCTGGCCAAGATAATGTAGGGGTGGCTTAGGGAGGACTCTGTGATTGTCCTTAAGGGTTTCAAGATGAGCTCTGACTTCAACCTAATCAAATATATCTGCGGACACCTGAAACTGTCCCCGTCCAACCTGACAGACCCCGAGAGGATCTTCAGAGAAGAATGACAAGAGGAAGACGTGACAATGTGATGTATGAGTTTTTCTTTCTTAACGGATTTGTAAACTTTTCTAAAAAAAACTGTTTTCATTTATTATGGGTATGGAGATTAGATTAATGAAGGAAAATTACTTTAAAACAATTTAGCCTTCGGCTGCAACTTTATAAGATCTGAAAAAAGGAAAGGGTCTGAATACTTTATGAATAAACTGAACGTGTGCCAAAGTTTCAGTTTATTATTTTAATAGCTATTATTATTATTGTTAATTGATTCATGTTTTTTGATGAATTAATCCACAAGTCCTTCGCAGGTTCCTCTGGTGCACTGGAGCTGATCCCAGCTGACACTGGACAAGAGACAGGTCAGCTTGCCACAATGTAAACAAATAATGGAAAAGACAGCATTCAATCCACAGGTCACAATCCTCCTATATTCCATTTGTTTTTGCCAATGGGAGGCCAAAGCATCCAGAAAGAATCCGTGCAAACTCCACACTGAAAGGCCTCAGGTCAGGATTTGAACCCTCTTGCTTTGAGGTGGTGGTGCTAACTCTAGGAAGAAATGGATTACGTCATTTTATAAATGATTAGGTTGCGTCATCTAACCAGCAGATGGTGTGTTTAGGATTTATCTGAGCAAAAACTTTAAGGAATCCAACCTTATAGATAGATAGATACTTTATAAATCTTAATAAAACTTTATTTAAACTAAATTTAGTCGTCGGCAGATCTCCAGCATACAGGTATTCTAAAGTTGACTAAAAATTATTATATATATATATATAGGTGTATATACATACATACCCCCATAAATACACTCAATACAAAATTAAGAAATACAAAAGAAATTCATATGTAAGTTAAGATACAGGAATAAAATGCATGCAACAAAAAAAAAGAGTCCAATCTCCAATGGCATATATAAATATTATATAAAATAGTCCAGCTGCAGATGTGCAATAGTTGTCCAGGTGCAGATGTGCAATAATTGACCTGGTGCAGATGTGCAATAGTTGAACAGGTGCAGATTTACAGTAGTGCAATTTAAGGAACACACATGGTGTGTAGTCAGTTGATGATTATCAGATACACATAATGTTAGACATTTCTCTGCCTCTCATGTTGCCTGTTTAGCCCTACCCTGCTGATTAAAGTTCACAAGGCCCCTCTGAGCCCAGAGAGGGTGACTGATAGTATGAAGAGTTATCTCACACTTTTTGTCATGGGCAACCATCAGCAGCTGACCACGATTCATTTCAGCATTGCTTTTGATTCCTGAACACTTGAGAGATTAATTACCTTCTTAATACCTCTGAGCTCTGCTGGAATTCTACAAGTCCTGAGAGAATGAAATCTTTCCAGCTGCTGGTTTGCACGGATAGGACGCTCTCTGTGTTACGGCCAGAGAGGCTGGTACATTAGTGTTACAAACTGGCCCTTTGTTGATGGTCGGGGTCTATAAGTCAGTCAACTGATTCGTTATCTGACATTATTATTCACCAACTTTTTTGAAAATAGATATAATAAGTCTACAAATCTGTGGGCTTTGGACTTCAACCCAGTCGGATTTTTCAAATCAACTTTTCTAAATTATAAATTGTTCCTACGTTCAACTACAGTCTTGTTTAGGTTGAGGTGCCTTGCTCATTGGTGCTACAATAGTAGCTATTTTAGGAAAGACAGTAATGCACTTCCTGAAACATTTGGCATATTGCTGCAGGATGAAGATGTCGATTATGTGTTAGGGACGGTTTACTGTGACTGTTTCAGACACATGCAGACGCTCCCTCGATCTGCGATCAGTCAAGGGATGACATGAGTCCTGACGGCTGCATCATTGGAAAGAGAGTGAGCACAACAAACAGATTTATGCTGAAGTGGAATTCAATCATTTAACTGAATTATGGCCGGAGCAACAAACGGTGTAAACGGCTTGTTGCAATTCATGGAACCATTGTTGTCACAAGTCGACCTTTATGAAGGAGGACCTGAACACAACCTGTGACATTGGTTTTTACCCTGGGCGGGGCAAAATGGTTCGATAAGAGAGTTTTGCATACATATATAAAAATTGTTAAGCACATCTATCAGACCCAGATCTACAAAAAAGTCTCTTTAATAGATGACATCCAAAAGGAAGTTGGCCATTTCAAATTTTGTGCCCATTTTTGGCTATTTTTTCTCGTTGTAGCTCGATAAACCCCTCCAGAAATGAAACCGGGTAAACTTCAGAATTGATCACAACCTTCACAACATGAATGAAAAATTTGCAAAACCCTGAGTTTTTGCTGAATGACCTAGATGTGGCAGTCAATATATCGTTTGACATGACAAGGGAAATTGTTCACTGTCTGTAGTTCGGTCTGGCCCAAACTTCACATGTTTGAGTCCAAGGAACCCACAATATTCAGTTATGGTGAAATGCTGCTGCTACCAATAAGGAGGAATTCCTCTGTGAAAATATCATGCCACTCGTATTTATAATTTATGGTGAGATCTGATCATTACAGAGTAGATGGATCTTCTGTAATACCACAGAGTGGATACAGGAAGTGACCAAAGTCATCACGCTGTGTGTTAAACAAACAAAATGTCTTATCAGTGGTGGCTGCTGGGTCTAGTTTGAAGCAGCAGTTGAAGGGTCCACAAACACCATTTGAAATGTTCCACTAGAGAACCTGGTTTTCAGCAGAAAGATGAATATTTAAGAAATAAATGTCTTAATTGCAGAAGTTAGTTTATTCTGGATACATATTTTACTGTGAAATTGGAGGGTGTAGAGCACTGGTCATAGCAGGGTTTGTGAGTTCAAATCATGCCAAGGCCTCCACACCCAGCTACTGAGGTGAACAAACTGGGAAGGGTTTCATCATCAAAGCACATCCAGCATTAAAAACCTGAGCCGTAAAAATACAGGGTTCTCGGAAGGGGAACAGTATCTAAAAACCAAATCAGATAGACTGTCTGGAAAACTAAAAAATTTGGTTTCACATATTTTATAATAGTATATTGTTTAGGAAAGAGCTGGTCATTAATTCCTCCACCCGTTCCCAGCTTTCCGTGTAAATCAGAACTCATCTGTTGCCACAGCTCCTTCATCTGTATTTCAGGTCTGAGCAGAGGAGGATAAGAGGAGCTGGGAACTACTTGGTCTCCCTGCAGGTGGCTGAGTGGAAGTTTCTGCTCTCTGGGATTCAGAGCAGCTGGACAACAGACTGCAGTCGGGGAGAACCGTTGGAAAAGCTGACAGCTCACTGTGGCGTGCAGCACTGCTCGCTGGGGAGGCATCACTCAGGGAAAAAAAAAGTTCTCCACAAAATGAAAGGGGAAAAAAATTGAAGGCCGCTCTGCCAGTTCTGGGAATACAGGCTAGTGAAACTAAACAAGCATTAAAACATAGAATGAGGCGTAACTCTGTGGGGTGGTGAGGGCGGTGCACGGTACACTGCATGCTCTCTGACACCTTAGCCGCCATCTTTCCTCTCATCATGCTCAGAGTGTGGTGGAGGAGACTGTGGAATGAAAATGTGCTTACAACACTGTGCCTATTCATGCAAGGCTTCCATTCATCACCAGCATCCAGGGGATCTGGGCAGAACTGTTAGGATTACCAGCACAAACATGAAAGCTGTACCTTTGTGATGAGTGCGCAGTAACGTTAGCACTTGTGGTCGTGTATGCACGTGCGCATGTGTGTGTGTGTGTGTGTGTGTGTGTGTGCGCAGGATGATTCCTCCCAGGATGAAGGCTTTCTTTACTTTTACAGATTGTTGTTTGAGAAACAAAAACGTCTCTGCTGTAAAAGAGCCATGTTTCTAGTTATCTGTGTGTTTTGGAAGTTTACTGGAAAACTAACCAAAAGAACATTTACACAGGTATTGTACTTTTTTATCACTTCCTCTTCATAAGTACTTTTTACCCATATTTAATTTTATATACAGAAGATAAAGTTTATAAAGTAACATTCTTTGTTTATATTAAAAAATAGTTTTGTAGAGGCTAAGCAAAACATTTCATTCAGTACAGCTTCATGACAAGAATTTACTACAGCAGGAAATATATTTTCTTCTTTCTAATGTGCCTATGTATGAGTCTATGGTGTGCATGTGCGTGTGTGTGTGTGTGTGTGTGTGTAAGTCATAACTCAGGATACTGGACACTCTCCGCTTCATGAAAAGAATAAATAAAATGTTATGGATAGGAGAAAACCCTCCAAAAGTACCTCAAATTATAATAGAGCAATATAATTTATAGTAATATAAGAGAGTGTTTTGTTCTACATTTGTTTAGTTAACAATTTGATATCATACGGGATCCAATCCCATTATGGTCTTTTGGTGCCGAGGCTGTTGTGCTAGTTTGAAGAATTCTTATCCTTCTGGGAGAGATTGTTGATGTTGTTGCTCAGTGCAGCAAATATATTTAAAAATATTTGAATTATAGGTAAGAATATTTTTGCTTCTTTCTGGTGTGGATATCTTTGCAGTGCAAAGAATGGGCTGCCATCCTGCAGGATGACAGTAACCATGAGGAGAATTACTGAAACTAATTTGTGACTGTGTAAAACGTTTGTCTCACTGGTGCCTTATTTTAATCAGATTCCTCTATACTAACCGGAACTCCTTGGTCAAACTGTTTTATTGAGTTGTGTACAATAGTACAAACATTCTGTACTCAAGTACAAGTGCTTGAAGTTATTTGTGTTTGACAAAGCATCTGGTAAAGTAGCAGTATTTATTCAACTCCTGCACTCAAGTGAAAGTACAGGCTCTGAAATGTGCTCAAAGTACAAAAACGGATCCTTTGAAGGACTCTTCTATCAGCAAACCTAAATGAACTTCCAGATAAGAAGATTAAGCAGATAAGAAGATTAAGCAGATTAAGGCAACTGCTTCATTAGTGCTGATCACAGACAGTGAATGTCTTCAGCATAAAGGAACATGATGTGTGACAAAAACAAAAAAGACACATCACACCACTTCTTAGGTGGATCCAACTCAGTCCCACGTTAACATTAAGTGTCATGGTGAAGTGAGCTAATCCACAGAAGTCACTTAATTCATGAAAGTGTACTGTTTGTGGCGCAAGAAGTCAGGGAGATAATTTCATGCCACTGGTATTATCTGTCTGTGGAGAGGAACTCGTTAACGTGGATTTGTAGTGTGGTTCTGTCCGTGGCGGTCTGAGTGGCATCAATGGGGCTTGGCCCTTTCATGCATTCATTCACATGTTTTTTATGGAGGGAAATATCTCCAGCGGCGGCCCTTTATTTCTCCACGGGCGAGCAGACAGCAGACTTCCTGGAAAAGACCTGATGGCTGCTTCGCAGAGCAAAGGCCCTGAGCCCGGCTGGGTACAGATGACCTTTAAACTAACATCACATATGAACAGGAGTAGACATGAAGCATCTCCAAAATAAATACGACATGCTTCAATCTACACTAAGAGTTAAATCTTGTTTTATATTTTTTAAATCATGCCCTGCTTCTGCATACGTTGAATAACTCTCTTACTTCTCCACTTGAGAGGGACTGAAGAAATATGAATATTTAACATAATTCAGATGAACGAGCCTTTATGAAGCGTACGAAAACTGACACATATTATCAATATTTTAAATTAGGCTTTCATTCATATGACAAATTATGAACAAAAATAAACCTTATTTCTGTGTATAAAAAGCAAATGTCAAATGTTGACTGTAGACCTAAAAGAAAGACTGCTGACTTTTTAAAGTACTCTAGTTTTTGTTTTGTGTCACCCTGGGTTGGACCATCTCAGTGCAGACACATCTTGAATGCTCCTTCTATCTTGTCTCGTGGGTGCTCTGTGTGTGTGTGAAACATGTCAAGTATTTTGAGGTGAAATATGATCGTGCCATCGTTGTTGAAATCATCATGTGTTTCCAGTAACATTTTATGCAACGGACTAAACACACACAGACGGCCATCAGTCATGTGAAGTGGAGGGCAGTCCTGCCTGCGTGCCTCGCGTTTAAACATGCTGGGGGAACCGGATTGGATAAGAAATCCACAAATTTGTGTGTCATTATTGGCACCAAGTAAGAGGGAGATAGTGCTGCTGTGGTTTCAGGCTGGACAGCACCAAATACAAAATAAAAAATGTAGGCCACCATCGGAACAGACTGATCCCACTGAGGTTTTATGATTAACAAGCCTGTGATAAGGGCGGAAATAATGAAACTAAATGTTGCACTGAATATCCAGTGACAGATTTGATTCTTGTTTAATAAACACAGACGTGGAGAAATAGTTCAATCAGTGATCTGTCTCCATCTGTTCCCTTCCCAGTTTTTAACTAGCTACTCCTCTGATATTCTCGAGGCATTTCAAGACAAAAGAAAATTAATTTGACTTTTTCTTAATCGTATTTGAAAAATCAGTTCCAGTTCTTGGTGTTTGTCTCTCTCTTGTCGTTTATGGAGGAAAAAGCCCTGAGTCAAAGGAGCTGGAAGGATCCATTATTGTTTTATGTGCTTTTATAAGCATTTTATTTTGTTGTAATAGTATCTTATACAGAAAAATTATCTTATTTATGGTAGGGAAAAGTATATCAGTCCAATTTAGTAATTTTGTTCACTTAGAGAGTACATTGTTCTGGTCACAAATCATTGCTTATTCCAGAAAAGTCATTTGTGATTGAAAGGAGATTTTTCTGTCTCTGAAAGAACATCGGACAGCCTGACAGCCTTTTTGAAACTGAGAAACTAGTGTAAAGTTTTCTGTTTTTAACCCTTCCTATTTGTTACTACCTCTGTCATGGACGTTGTTTTGACACCTGTGCGATTGTGTTTGTTTGTTAGCACGATTACTGATAAACATTACTCATGCGTGAAATATTACCCAGAGGGGGGTTTTGGCATATCATAGAGGTGATTAAATGTTGGCGACGTTGCGTGTTTTATAGCATTTAAAATAAGACGAAATAATAAGCTGCTTGGAGTAGTGACACAATGTGGCTATTGATGCCTTTGTTCCTTTGATGTTTCTCTGTTATGGTGACTGTCTGGTGTGGAGCTTGGGGCTAAGTGGGCTGAAAAGAGATGCTGAAGTGTAACGTCCGGCTACAGAGTTTTTGGGAGATACTCCGAGAGCTTGTTGGAGTTGTCGGTAAATCAGGAGGCTGGCAATAACGCTTTCTTTTTTTTATTCTCAAGGCATTAACTGATAAATGGGCAGAAATCTTTCCTAATTGAAGCCATTTGACTCTAATCACAATAATGTCTACCTGAGTGTACTGTTATGCCTTGGCGGAGGTTTGCGCTCTCGGACTACATTTTCTAGTTTTTCTCTTAGAAACTAAGGCGCCCACATAGACGTAGTTGTGATGCTGTAGTGGGCGTTGGCTCCGTCGACTTCAAGATTGTAACGAATATTGGAAAACAAATGAATGACTGGGAACAGAAATGAGCTGAGGGGAGCAGTGAAACGCCTTTTCCTTCACACACATCCATTTCTGTAATCACTTTAATGAAGACAAATGAAACAAAGAGGTTGTAATTACACCTTAAGACAATCAAAACAAAGAATCAGCATTACACATTGATGAATACTCAGTCCATATGTGTTACAGATATCAGATAAAATACAGTACAGGTGCACTGGTGCACGTCCAGCTGATATTGAACTGGTTACTGAAGGATACAGAGAACAGCATTTACATAAGCTTATTTCATGATTCAAGTACCACTAACTCTATACTTCACTTCTCTGGAGAATTAAAAGCATCCGTACAAAATGTACAACAATTGCATCCCATAATTCATAGGCTAAAGGTTTCCTCTGCTTATTACATCTTACTTTATACCGTTACTAAAAGTGAAGTAATGTTTATTCAGTTTTAAAGGCCACAATAACACTTGATATGGTCTGACACACCTACTGTACAGCAGGACAATTCTACCGCAGGGGAAATAATCTCAATAATGACAACTGTATAATAAAGTCACTTATTCTTTTAACTACATTAAATAGAATCAATCTTACATAGAAATGACAAATCAAGTTATGGAACAAATATTTACACTCACATTGGGGCGTATTATGGACTAAATACAGGAATTTCTGTAATGCTTTTGTTTAACAGGTCAGTCATTTCCTAATAATTACCTGAGAACTTTCCTTGAATGTTTTATGTGACTATATTCTGTTATTAGACATTTATATAGTCACTTCATTGTTAGTGGCAGGGCTAGGCATTCACAAACTAGATTGTTATGTTTCCTAAATAGAGGGATTTCACGTGAGTAATCCATCATTTCTATTGATCACTTGATCAGACTCAAAGGAACAGGGAGCAGTGGACAGTTTGAAGAGCTGCAGGTAAACTCATCTGTTGTCTTAGACTACTCTCCGCACGTGCATCAGTGAATCAGATGGCTGCATCAAATTTATCTTAGTACTGCGGACCCACAGTGACTCATCTTTGTCATTCCTACCAACACTAACTGTTTCCCGAGGCTTTATCCAAATTTCAATATCATGCCAGGGCCGTTCTTTTTTGTTGCTTCTAGTAAAACAACTCTTTGGGTTTATGTGTTGTCCGATGCTCTATGAAACACACTTAACTCACACAATCGGTCCACTGCAGAACATTTCAACTCCAAAAAGGAAGGAGGGTCAGCTAAAACTAACATTTCCTCTTGTCAAATGTCAGGTCAGGCTGGCCATCCTCATGAAGAAGTTCTGCAGAAGTTCAGAGTACAGAATTTTCTTATTTAAGTCCACTTGCTCTTACGATAAATACAGCTGTCACCAAATCAAGTAGCTTACAATTAGAAAGTAGATTTACTTGGGTTTAAAAGAGTTATTCTGTAAGGGAAATTTTTTATTCCCTAGGATTGAAACTAAATAGCATAAAACCAACCAGGAAACCTCACACTAAATAGTTATTAAACTATTAAAACAGGTATCACTGGTGTTTCTGGAATCAAACAGCAGTATTAAGGCTAATTTACTAAATGTCAAAACTATTGTCGAGCTCTTAACTGAACATTATGACTTTTTAATGTCATATCATCATGCTACTGAATCTTCACTGGGACACAGCTACAGCCATTTCACTAAATACCTCACTGATCTACACAATTACTTACTATTTACATTTACTGAGGTGCTACAAACATGGAAACTGTAAATGATTCAAATAAACGCATTCAAAACGTAAATGGATTTCAAAAATCACACAAACTATTCAACATTACAGATGCGAGGAAAGAATGTTTATGATCCCTGTACATGTTTTGACATTTTAAAATCTTACCATCAAAACTGGTAAATATAAGGGGCAATTTAAAAAGAAGGAATCTGTGCAAAAGAAGTCAAAGCATGTTAATGTGAATTTGCTGCTAAGAGTTCTCTAAACAAACAAACTTTGATTTAAAAATGATCCTGTAACTCATGAAGAGAATCCTATTAAAAAAAGGAAGGGCTTGAAAATTCAAATAAGCCTTTCAACAATCTGCCATGCACTTACCTCTTTACAGCTCGGACGCATCACATAAGTTGTTGATTATATTTAAAAAAAGTCATCTTTTAATTTCTTTCTTTCTCTAAATTTGGTAAAAATAAGTGAGAGCCCTGAAGGCAGCTCTAGATTCAGATCCGGTTCAATCATCATTGGACTTTTGAGTCCTTTCAAAGGCTCTAACACTGTACCACTCACGTACTGTGACTCCTGCTGGGAAGCACAGTTTGAAAGAGACATGCGCCCCTTCACAGGACTGAAATGCCTGCAGTTTTCACAGTTCAGGTTAAATGAATAGATTTGGATGAGAGAGAGCTTCAGCCACGTCACACATTCTGACATGAGTCTGACTCTGTCGGCACTGACCAGCTTTAATACTCAATGATGATGGACGGCGAGTGGACGGCGTCTGTCCAGACATGTCTTAAGTCTACCTTGGGTGGAGTAGGCAAGGTCTGCTAGTTGATGGCATTCTTTTTGTGTCAGGGTCTTTGTGGATCATATTGCTGATAACGGTTTAGTTTATCTGGGTCGTTGGAGGCCATGTGGGTGAAATCCTGGAAGATGTCCTGGTAGGTTTCATCTCCTGCAAGAGGAATAAGAACATGCATGATCCACATTAAACAGAGTAAAGACAAAAATAAATAAATAAATCAGACAGAGCAATCACTTCCACTGCTTTAACATATATTTTTGAATGAATCCCTAATGACTAACTCTTTTCAGGCCTGAATGAGTTTGTCTGTATCTGTGAGAGAAAACAGATAAAGTGTTCAAAAAGAAATGACTTCCTTATAAAGGAGCCCCACAAAAACTGCGCTCAATGGGCTATGTGGAAGTGCTGCATTATTTAACCCATCTCAGGAGCAATAACTGTTGCTGCACATTACAAATAATGATGTCAAAGTTTGTTTACTGCTGCTGCAGCATCATTCTGGTGTTTTTTTCTATGTTTTTGAATATGCACACAAACTATTATTGTTACTAAAATATTAACTTTTGTCAGAAAAGTCTCCAAATAATTGTGAGGGTGGCAAATGTCAGGCAGGGAAATATGTTGTTATTTTAATAAGTTAAAATCAACCTATAATAGAAAAAATAATCATGCTTCATGCAACAAATGTGACATTTTGAGTCTGAGTTTGACTTTGTTATCATCACAACCATCTGCTGCAAATAAGTCAAAGAAGATATTGTAGAAAAAATACAAAATTTTGAGTAAACTTTGGCCCAAACAAAATGAATGTGGCGATCATGAATGTCTGGTTATGCAGCTGTGCACCAGCATGAAATGTCTGCAGAATGGTGAGGGTATCATCAGAAATAGAATGAAAAAGAAAAGGTCAGCCATACCTGTCAAGGGTGTCATCAAGGCGCGACATATAAAAAACGGAATAAAGCAGAGGCCGAAAAGATAGGGAAGAAGAGAAGCAGCGAAAAGGCAAAAGTTGTAGAAAATGGCCAAAGCTGTATGTTAGGAACTGGAGAACAACTCGGAAAGAAAAGTCAAGGCCACAGAGATCTTTTTGGTAAGCAACTGTATTGTGTTTAAAGTGCAGGAGTTTATGTACAAAAATACAGTAGTGTTGGCCTCAGCACCCCCAAAGAACCAAAAAGAACAGAAGAAAGGCACAAACTCTGGGGAAGAGAGTGAGAAAAAGCAAAGTAGACAGAGAGAGAGAGAGAGGAGAGGATTGAGAAGTTAAAAAAGAGGGGGACAGATAAGACGGAGTGAGCCTTTTCTCACACAGGGGCAGCCGTTTTAAATTTGTTTGAATTTGGAATATCGAGTGTAAATTTTCCCCCTTCTGGCTTTCCTCCACTGAGCAAAGAAACTCATACTTTAAAAAAAAGTCTCATTATTAAAAAATATTATTATGTTTTCAAAAAGTACATATACTTGCAAAGAGTTCCTGAATCAACATTTAAATACCCACAGAAAATCACAGAAAACCACAGCTCTCCACAACTCTCTCAATCAGGCTGAAACCCTGGAGAGGAGGGAGATAATAAAGAAGGTGGAGGGAGGATCAGTGATTTCTTGTTCACCTTCACATTCATTACCCATGAATATTCATCATCAGTGCAATCATTCAGCAGCTGATTGTAAGCACTGATGAAGAGGCTGCTGGGAATCCAAAAAAGGGTTGAGCTGATGAATGATCCAGATGATGTGAAGATCATCGAGTGACTGGACTCTATTACACTATTATTTCTGTTACACTATTTTCCTCCCTCTGCTCCTCTCACCATCTCTGTGGGTGAGTCTGATATTGACATATGAGGCAGAGGCAGCCAGCAATCACCATCTCTTTGCCATTCCCTGTCAACAACCATAGTGAATTCTGAAGAAAATTATGTGGCAGCAAAAATTATAACTATTTCTTATTGTTTCTCATTTAGGTCCAAAACATTCATTTCTTACTTTTTAAAAACATAAAAACTTCCACTCAGAATCTTCCAACATGTAGGCTGATGATAGTCTGGAAATCTTATGTTGCACATCTAGCCCTCAATGTTAAAAAAAAAAGTCAGGATCCACCATCTTTACGGGTAATGAGTTCAGTTTTAACAACAAATTTGTCATAACAGGGAGTAAATAGCACACAATCGCATAAAGCCCCTCACGACACTCATCCCTGTTTAACCAGTCACTATCAACCGGTCTCATTCTGTCAGAAGGTCCAGAAAGGTATGAAAGCACATCATTTACAACTTGTACAGCTTGTAGACTTAACATGTGGATCCTAGAATTACAGCAAGACAGTAAAACAGCAAGATGCATTCTTTTTGGACAAGAACAGTCTGAATCAGAAAACATGGTGCAGACTAGATAATCACAGCTACAATAGTTCCATATCCATTATAAAAGGAATGTACTATGAATTTCTTCTTACGGGTAAATTAATGACCAGATGAAACCTAGTGATGTATAAACAAACACTATACCTCGTCTACCTGATCAGATGAGTCATTCAAATCGAACTATTGTTGCCAGATAATGAAAACTTAAAATACTCTGAGGTCTGACTGTCATTGGATACTGGTGTAGTAACTGGGTGGATTTTTATAAAGCTACTTTGACTGATGTGCTTTCATAATAACAATCATTAAACAATTTTTAAATCAAAAACAACTTGATCCCTCAGCTGAAATATACTTCTAAAACACAGAATCAGCAAAAAGGGTACAGGAGTAAGACCATGAAATAAAAAAAATGTGATCAGGTTTTAAAAATGCCATGCTGTCAATCATTTTACGTTGGTTAATAGTCACTTCATTGAAAAATAATGGACGATCCACTTATGAGAATGACTATCAGAGATGTCCAGAGTCGATGGCTAAATTCCTGTCATACTGATACAGTAAAGCACCTGACAGCACACCACACCAGGGTGCAGCACCCTTTTAGATGATAGTTAACACTCACAGCACAGCAGCAAACAGGAGCACAACTCCATCTCACTTATCTGCCCCTCATCTGGAAGTCTCCAATTTCTCATGACACCACTTAGAGTTAATTTCTGGGTTATGATGTACTTTCCTGTTAATTTAATAATAAATAATAATACATTTAATTTATAATGCACTATATATAATTATATATAATATATATATATATATTATATATAATGCAATTTGAAGGTATCTAGTCGATCCAACTTTGAGACCTGGATATTACATTCACTCTAAATATCCTGCTGCCACAGCCGGTGTTTGACCAGAACAGATTGTTATAAAGTTTCATCCAGGTGCAGGTTAATAAACTCCTGCATGCACTTCCTGTACTGCATCTCGGTGGGGCTGTTGGTGTTATATTGACCTGACTGGCTGTAGGGCCCCTCCGCTTCTCTCATTTCTTCATTCATCTTAGCCAGCCGCAACCTGAGGAGAAAATTAAGGAACAAGAATGCCTGATCATAAATATTCAAGAGATACAGTCAATGAGTAAAGTATTTAAACTCAACACACTACCAGTGAGGAACTGTCCTCACACACACAGTCACACTCAGCTCTGTTCAGGTAAATAATCTAGAAAACTGATAAGGTAGTGCCACCTTGTGGAAAGAGTAGCTATATCTTGTTTAATTAAAGTTCAGATGGGTGGTTTAGGTTGAGACTCTAAACATAAGCATAAAATAAATCTGAACTTTAGAGGCAAGCATACAACTTGTTTGGACCCTGTAACAAAGTCATAAACAGCTCACACCAAAGCAAATAAACCATGTTTAACGTAGTTTATGTTCTATTGAGCGCCAAACCCAGTTGATTCCATATAAACATTGTGATTATTGTTTTTATTTAAAAGTGTAGGAGATTGGAAAACTATTCCACGATAAATGTTGATAAACCCACATAAATAATGCTAAGAATAATGATAACAGGAAGAAAAATACTCACAGTGTGACAATGTCTGCATTGGCTGCCTCCACAGCTATGGTCAGTGGTGTTTTTTCATCAATATCTGCAGCATTTTGATTTGCTCCTCTTTTTAAGAATAGACACACTTGCCTGAAACAGAGAAGAGTCCGTCATTTCTGGAGGATAAAGCATCATGTCTTGCTGACATCTAAGAATAGACTGGGGAAAAGAAAAAAATGCCTTTCTACACTACTTTTACCAATAATGATGCAATGCAGAAAACAAACCCTGTGTGTCCCAGCATGGTGGCATGGTGGAGGGGTCCTCGGCCTTGAGCATCCTGCCGGTTCACATTCGCTGCATTCTGGAGCAGAAACTCACAGGTGACCAGCGAACCCTGTAATTAACCATTAGTGCCATTAACGCCTTTCCTGGGACATATGATAAAAGCCTCATTCCTTAAAGTAGTTTAATCTCTTCTGTAACTTGGTTGATTGTATTCAAACTTGTATTAATTATTATATTCACTTAAAATTCAAATACAACAAAACGTAAATTCTATCACAGACTCTGTTTTCATCATAACTATGCACATAGTATTGACTTTTTCTTGAATATATCAATTCAAATATGATGTAATAAATTATTAAATTAGTGAAAGTGTTTTAAGGAAAATCCACTTAATAGTAATTTAAACGGTTGTGTTAACATAATAAATCTGTGGCGTCTCACCCCCAGTACTGCCATGATAAGCGGTGTCCTCTTATCTTCCACCGTGTTGACCCAGTTGACCTCTGCTCCATATGCCAGAGCCTCTGCCATGTCTGGCAGGCTGCGGGCACATGAGGCCCAGTAGAGCTGCAGACCTGGGCTGTATTCCTTGGGCTCATAGAAAACCAATTCTTTACATGTTGACGGAGGAGGAACTGTAGCAGGCATCGCCATGGGTGGAGATTCAGCAGCCTCTGAAAAGCGAGCAAAAAGAGATAAAAGTGAAGTGGGCGAAGGCCGATACTAACCATTCACCCAGTGACATAAACACCAGAGATACATTTATCAAAGATAGATACAACAACAAGTGGTTAAAATCCATCTGAGTACATGAATCAGTTTTCCTGTCTATTGATCTTCAACCTGTTTCCATTCATTCCAAACTTAACGAGGTTTGGAAAATGAACATGTTCCCCCATAAGATCTTTGCAGACCTGTACTGGAAAAAATTGTTCATCTCCAAAATAGTTCAACATTAGAAAAATAGTTATTTGTTAAAAACTGTAATGCTTGGATGCTGTTTACAGAGAAATCTTTGTCTTTTATAACAACTGGCGGTCTGCATCAGCTCTTGTACTGGTAGCACATAGTTGCACTCTGACTCACCCTCTTTTGATCCCAGCAATGACACAGAAGAAGGCCGCCTCTTATGATGACTTGATCTGGAGGTTTGTGGTTGAACCAAACTACACTATGCAACTGTGGTTCATCAACTTGGATTTTTTTGTCTCATAAGTTTTTATATAAATGATGCTTGTGCAAGATGTTATATTACCTGGTTAATCTGGTGATGGCTTTATATAAAAGTAGAAAGGGAACTGCTGTGAAAATGACAGAGATGTTGTGTATGTGTGAGTTTTACCTGCGTCGGCGAGGCTGTTACTGGACGGCTTGTTGGCAAGCATCTCCCTGCTCCCATCGGCGCTGTTCTGGATGCCACTGTCTGCACTTTTTACTGTAAAAATTTAAAAAGTGTGAATTATTTTTGATGGAACAAGAGAGGCATCCCTTAAACAGTGTCTAAAATAAGAGGACCACCTTTCTTGTTTTTTGGGGTAAGTAAGCAAAAACAGTTTGGCAGATCGTCAACCGGCTTCCTCCTATATTCCCTCACAATCCTTTTGATCGGTGAGTTTGTTTTTCTGTCAAAGGAGTTCAGAATATGTTTTCCCTTTTTCAGGTTAACGTGTTCAGGGTGGCTACAAGAAACAACAGGTGGTCCTAATATTTTACACAGTGTACAAGTTGCAACAGAAAGTGAACTGGATGACAGATCACCATCACCTTGTGTTTCAGTTCCTTAAAAACAAAAATATGATGAGACAGATACAAACACCGATCGAACCCATGTGTGAGAAAAGCAATCCCTGCACCAGGGAAAAACAAACACAATGCACACTGTATTGCTCCTAACATGATGTTCCAATGCGAAGACTTGAATGAGGAGGAACAGAGGAGTAGACGAAGGGTTGTTAGACCACAGCCCCAAAGCAGTGGACAGGAGGGATGGAGAAGTGAGTGAAACACTGAGCTGATTTAGTACTTACTGCTCCTGAGCTTGGAGGAGTTGTCAAAGTAGGAGAAGAGCGAATGAAGCTCGTCAGGACAGAAGAGAGAGTCGCGTCGGACCTCTGAGCTGCCAGCAACAGCTATGTTAGGGACAATGGAAGTTTGGAAGGTGAAGGGCGTAAATTTTGTGGAAGGGTGGGGAGGTTAAACATTGGCAGTGACAGCGAGGGTCAGTCCAGAAGCATTGAACAGTCAGGGGAGAAAAGAGATGGTGGGAAGAAGAGATTGAGGAAAAGGAGAGAAGAAAGCGGGGTGAAAGCAGAGATAGTTAGACATCCAACTCACTTGACGCTGGAAGAGACAGACTACGAAAAGCAATGGTAGGCGAAGAGGGCTGAGACAAATGCACTTCACAGCGAACACACAGTATGCCGATGGGTGGAGACAGATTTCCACAGCAGTGCAAAAATCTCAGAGCATACAGTAAAACAAGTTGCCACAATCACAAATGACACTGGCTTTGAACTAATGAAAGGTACAGCAAGACTTTTCCTCATCCATGTGAGAATCCAAAGTAGTCCATTATATTTTGGAGAACTACAGGATAATTTGTGCTAAATAAAAAAAACAGCAACTACGAAACTTGTGTCCAAGGAACAAGATTAGTCCACTTCTAACATATCCATCATTGCACACATGGTACTACTTAGCAAGCATTTTTGAAGGGCAAATGCATAAACCAGCTCCAACTGCAGTAGAAAATGCAGAACGACAAAAAAAATTCTTATATTCAAATGTTTCTTAACATGTAATATTAAACAAAATTAATAAACCAAGTATGAGATGTGCACTTTCAGGGCCCCTCAAAAGAAAAAATGTAATTGGATTCCGCCCATCTAAGCACATTTGGATGGACCATATCCCCTTTCAACGGATAACCCTTAAGTCCCCCATGGTGGGGGGATATATATTACTCATTCAACCGGAGCTAACGCCATCATAACATTAATCTTAAATGACATGTTAAAATTAAATTTAAAAGTGATTGTAACATTACTGTCCTCAGCACATCAAGTCACACCGTGATTATAGCATCAAATACGGCAATTCACACAAGTTTGTTAGTGAAAGAAAATCCAACCCAACTGCATTCAAATAATAATGTCATAATCAGAGCTTGGATTTTTCTCATTTCTGACGCGTCAAATTACATCAATTGGTCTCAGAACCAGCAGCATTGGTTCTGAGACCTTGTTTGGCTAGTGACATAAAATTTATTTCACCATAAAACGTCATGCCATTCATGACGTTCAGTGATGAAGGAATGAGCCAAGAACTCTAGAATAGAAGCTATGTCATTTTTGTACTGACCTGATTGTTTGGAGATGTTTGAACCGGGTCGGAGTTTTGGAGTGGTTGATGGCGGTCTTTGGGGCAGATTCTCAGAGCTGGTGCTCAGCCTCTTCTCCTGTTTGCTCAGAGAAACCACTTTGCAGCGGAGCTCCTCGTCTGATGGCTGGCGAACAAACCGGCGGTCCACGTATTTGGCTTTGATGTAAGCTTCTACTTCATGTCTATGAGGAACAAGAACCATGGTGCTCTGAGATATTTAAATGGTTTTCAGCTTTCTACTGTTAAATTCTAGTGTTGTATATTGACTACAACTAGGCTCAATTTGATGTCAAAGATGTGAATGAACTGCTAACTGGGTGTTTAATATAGCACAATTAAGCAAATTTTATATACATGATATCGGAATAATACATTTATTCCGATAAACTATCCTCTGAAATTTATCACTATTCAGTCGGTTCGATACAAACAAATTACTAAACTCTAGATGATAATTAAACATCGAAATTAGTCCAGTATATGTTTTCTTGAAGAACATAAGAGCAGATTTTTCACTTTTGTTCTTAAAATACCAATTTGACCTTTATACCTTGGATCTCCTGGCTGTGGTTTTCTGGCTCCTAGCTCCTCTCGCCGAGCCTCATATATCCGGTTGATCACTCCATTTCCCAGCTCACACATTAACTGTGCAAAGTAATAAGAATAGTTACACCAATCTTAAAAAAATTAAAATAAATCATAGTTGAATAGTTAATCAAGTTTTTACAGCTACAGCGACACCTTCTACAGAAGCTGTGTGTAGGACAACAGAAAAAAAACTAAAAACTTTTGACAAATTACACCAGGCTTTCCTCACTCACCTTCAGTAGTTCTGGCTCCCATGTATCCAAAGTCAAAGACCGGACCTTGGAGAAATGAACTCCCAGACTCCTACAAATAAAAAAATTATTAAAAACGCAAACATGGCTAGAGAGTCATCAGTACACTTTTCAACAAGTGTCGTTTAGGTTTTAGCCACAAGGTGGACACTGGTGTCTGCAGTTTTGTGCGCTTAGCAGCATAAAAAAAACAAACTGTTTTCAAATAAACATACATGTATATAGAGCTACCAGACTGCTGTGAAAGTGGAGGGATTTGCCAGGGAAGTCACTTAAGAGGAATAAAATCTTTTTTTAATTCCCGAGTCCTATTGGCCATCAAATCACAATAGAGAGGAACTTTTTTAGGTGGCTGATTTATACTGATAGTATGGGGAGAAAATTCATTCATTTCGACTGAAGTCAGAGTTTAATATCTTAATATGTAATGCAAAGGATTTCAGAATCAATAAATCCCCGAAAAGCACTCACAGCGGAGCCAGATAGAACTGATTTTTCATGAGGAAGGTAACATGCAGTACCTGGCTTAAACGGAAAAATTTAAAGTTAAAAAACTCTTAGAGCATCTGAATGTTAATTTTTATACTATAGAAATTAAGAGTTTTATGAATCTATCCTTTTTTGGGTTTTTTTCCCTCAATAGTTTGAAATGTAATGTATCTCTCCCTCATCGCTATTGCAGGATCTTTTTTGTAGCCATTCCCATGAGTCTAGATGTTTGTAACCTCAGGGGTCCAATGAAAACCAAACAACCATACCTGTGGATTCCAGAGCACTGTATACAGAGGGTTATGCCCAGATTGATGCTGGCCCAGCGCGGGTCTGGCTGGCCACAATCACAGCAGCAATCATTTCCGTGGATGACCAGGACCCTCTGCAGGGCACTCTCCCCTTTCAGCGATCTCTCTTTTGGCTCGCCACCCGAGTCCAGGCTCCCTGTTGATGTGGAAGACTTCCTATCCAGCTTCTGCCATGAGGGAGAAAGAGCTTTAAGTGATGCCAGCTGAAGGAACAAACTAAATGATCGATTGTTAACAAAAATTGAAAAAAAAGTTATCATTTTGGTTCGAACATCAATGTTAAGCTTTAACTTGTGATTTATTTATCAATGTATTATCCGAAGAGTAGAGCTTCCCCTCAACTAGAAAATAAGTGTCAGAATCAGTGGGTTTGATTATTACCTCCCCTTCATCTCCCTTGTCACGGAAGGCGGTAGCGATACTGTTCTGAACGGCTTTGATCCAGGCCTGTCGCAATTTCTCTGAGTCTGCCTGCATCATACAGCTTCTGTTGGGACAGATAAGTGTGGGTTTTTGTGTGTGCATATGGTAGGATGTGGGTACAATACTACACCACATTCACTAACACCTTTCAGTGCTCATTAGATAGTGACAATGACTGAAGACTCAAACTTACTTGGTGGGTGACACCACCTCGAAACAGAAGCGACGCTCAATGTCCTCACAGTGTTTGACAGTGCAAAGTCTCAGGTCTTCCACCACCACTGTTGGGTTATCCTGAGATAACAACATGGCATGTAGGTTACAACATGGAAAAAGGGTGTGTTCAATTTAATGCAACAGTAATTACAACATTTAAAACAAATTCAAGACCAGATAAAGCACTGAAATTTTCACAATGTAAGACAGTATTTTTATTAAGCAGGCAGAGTCAAGTTCAACTATACTGAGTTTATCATTAGTTGATGTGGGAATCAGAATGTCAGTATTTAGATTTGGACAAAAAATTTGACAATTTTGCCCAAATGTGTGTTTAAAACTGGAAGTCATACAAATCTATATTTGATTGTTGTCTTGACAAACCTTAAATTTCTTCTGGTAAACAAGCTGATTGTTCTGGATAGAGAACCAGCGCCTGAAAGGAAATCAGGAGAAACATAGGATCACATGCATGTTCCAGGGAGTCCTAAAATAACAGGTTTTCACATCATTTTAGTGTGGGTGGGCTCATTTCAATTTCCAGAGAGCGATAATGAGCAGATACATCTACTGACTTCATTGTATCAGCTCATGGGAGAACTGATGCCACAGACAGATTATATGAGGAAACCAATAAAAGCCACATTAGTACTGAGGTTTTGGTGGGTGCAGAGGTCGAATACTCTGTAGCTATGCTATTTATGTGGCCTTTTTAAAAGAAAGAGGTTATAGAGTGGTGTGATTCAATCAATTGGTTCTATATCTACACAAATGATATGTTATGACCATACATGTTATTTTCACAGTACTTGCTGAGGTCAGACTATAAGGCACCTGAACTATTTCAATCCTTCATTCTGATGACAGCACTTGTCCACAATAAGACCACAAGTGCTACCTCATATCATAAAATTGACATTTCAATACATTCATCATGATTGTATTGAATGTCAAATGACTTTATCTGTTTTACCTATTCCATGTCTTGAAGGCATTGCTGGCCCTCTTGAAGAGATACCCCTCCATAGCGATGCCATTGTCTGCATCTACATTGTACTCCAGTTTGGTATCGTCATTCGAGAAGTCCTGAACAATTGAGACAAGGGAGAGAAAGGCCGAGAGGAAGTAGACATTTCAAAAAGACAAAAGAAAGAGAGGAAAATATAGAGAAAGAAAACAAACAATGACATCATTAATATCGACAAACTCCAATTTATTTTAGCGCTGGGGATATTTTGGCGTAAAATTACATGGTTTATCATGACATTCATGCTACTTTTATTTCCCTTGACAACTCATCTTCCAACAATGTATATTATATAGCACACAATATAAAACATTTTTTTTCTTAATTTTACGTTAAATTACTTTTACTTTTTTTTTTTTATCATTAATTGATATTTTTTATTTCCCAAGGTCTAAATGAGTCTCACTTGGACTAAGTGACTTGAACTTGGCTGCTCACTGCGACCTGAATAATGTTTCACACTAAGTACCGCATGGAGCACAAACAACTGCCATAGCTTATGCTTACTGTGTAATAATATTTGATAGTAAACGTTATATCTCGCCTGAAAAAGAAAGCTCAAACTAGGTCTAATAAATACTTAATACAGACTTACATGCTACTTCTTTGAGATTTTTAACTATTTTCATCGTCATTCTACCACACCCACATTTCCACTGTCTTTGAATTGACAAATCGAATGGGAAAAAATGCTGAAAATGGCCTTGTGTTTGATGCAAAACGTTTTTCATTTATGCAACAAATTAATAAAACAGAAAAAACGCAACACGCAAGAATAACTTAATATTTCGGATGCAGAAATAGCTAACTAGGTTAGTGTTTTATTCCAAACCTGATCCACTAACTGCTCCTCTCGTTTTAAATATGTACCTTTGTCTGAAAAGTGATATGTAAGATTTATCTAGCTTTAGATATTATTTTGTTGATCATTTACAAAATATCGTTGTGAAGAGACTTTCATGGATCCTTTGTCTGCCTACTTTTCTTCTGTTACCCTGGACCATGTTTTCATGAGACTGTCCCAATGGCCAGCTTAGCTGCAACTACTTGAGCTATTTCAATCTTCCTAACACCCTATCAGCTTCAAGTTTCATTGAACACAATGATGTGTGTCTTGTGTGTCTCCTTACAGAGTCATCTTACAATGTCACCATTTCCGAAACCAATAACAGCTTGAGGTCTGCGAAAGCAGTAAGTTGTGGAAACATTTAGTTGTCATTCTAAAACTGCCAGAAGTTATATATCAGCTTAATATTCATTTCAAAAATGACTTTGAGGTAAACATTTCTGTAGTTACATTAAACCATGGTTAAGGTTGCAATTCCATAATGATTTAAAATCGTTATGGAAAAAAAAGAAAAATCATTTATTTTTGTAAAAGTACAAACTGCTGACTATTTATTAAAACACTGACTACAGAAGAAAGACATATACAATATCAGAGAAACCAAAGTTCAGTAACTTGGCTAAGAAATATGTGCTACTATTGTAAATTATGTGTGCTTAGTGGAATTTAGCTAATTAAGTTGGTTGTGACAACGACTTCTATTTCCTGTTTACTTCCTAGAAAGCACCACTGTTTAACATGCAGACCAGAGGGGACACATCAGATAAACAGTCTAAAGGTTTGACAAACTCTTATTATCACAGGCGCAAGCTTAGAAAAATGTTGTTGCACCCTATTAAATACTTCTGTCGGATTAATATGTTTCTGTCTTTGATGACGTCAGGATTCTCTTTAATATGTGATATTTGTGTGATATTTGAAGTAGCATATTTTACTTTAAACCCATCTTATAAATTACATTTTTCCCCACAGACAATGTAATTATATGAAAAAAATTCCCAATACTTACATATTTTCATTAATCTATGCTGGTATGCGGAAAACACTCTCAAATACAATTCAAATCCAAAAATAACAACCCTGAATTTACATATTGCAAACCGTCATAAAGTAGTGTTCCACATATAGAGACACCCTTAAGTCTGCAGATTAAACGAAAAACAAATTCATATCACTGCAGTTGTGCAAATAAGAATAACCACACATGTAAACACACACAAGCACTAATCCCATAGAACCATAAACAATCCTTAACGACAACCACCACTGACAGTGGGATGTTCCATGATCAGAGCTGTTTGTCCCTCTGTTTGTAAGCAGGAGAACTGAAAAACATGTGGATGGATTTCAGTTTAAATAGAGAGCGGAGGCAGACCCGGGGGAGAGGAAAAGATAACTCGATTTTGAGGCTTATCCCAGAGAGAGATTGGATGCAGGACAATATTTATTTTACAACTCCTACAATGGCAATACTAAGACCTGCCTGTGCTGGCTGGGTACGATGTTAACATTTTTCACACAGTGAAGGTTATTTTTTAGTAAAGAGGTACATGGGAAAAGTCACTGTCATGCCATGCCAATCAGACGTTGAGTAGGACTGGTCATAGAATCACCAAGGAAGAACTTATATATTTGCCTGGCAAAAATATCCACTCTCCGAGTGGCCTATTGTTAAGAAGACTGTGGTTTTGTAATAGGTTGAGGAACATCTCTCACCACTTGCTGCTGAGAGAATACTGTCCACCATGTTACATGAATGAATAAAAACACAGGTAACTGTCAAACTGTTGTAACTCATTTGTTGTTATATCCTGAAAAGAGATTCAAAGTCGATTGCAAAGAGACACATCATTCACTGACTTCAAACCCGCAACCCTGAGTTCACTCGAGCAGACACGGACACCAACAATGAAGCAATAAAAGAGATGCGTGTGATCGAGACACAGCAACACAGATGCATGTTTAACACTCAAATGAGAAAAAAAGTCGAGGATGCAAGCATCGACACAAAAACTGCATTGCAGAGGCCGGGTGGATAACACTCTACGTACAGAGGATGACCTCCAAGCGCAAAAGTTGCGGAAGTCTGGTAAAGAGTAGGCTTCAGTCACCTCCTAGAATGTCACACATTGCAAGAGAACATAAATATCTCCTAGAATCTAAATGCATAGCACAGACTTACCAAAATAATGATTTAAAATTAAAACCCAAGCTAAAAATCCACAAATATGAAGACAGAAACTACTGGAAACATCCATGGGCATAACGTCACTGTCTCATGCATGGACAAACACAAATAATGACAATGTCCCCCTTTCAGCTGCACTCACCAGATACCAAACGTAGTGAAAAAGGCTGAAAATCTTCATTTTCCACAGATTTTTTGACTGTCTATGGGTAGTGTTTCCTCGTGAGGCTGATGAAAAGTCACATGTAGTATCTAAAAGCTGCTGTGTCTCTCTGCAATACGCTTTGTTTATGTCCTCTTTTCCTGTTGCCCTGTAAGTCTATCAGAACTTTCGTCCCTGCCTCTGGTGCTCCTTTGCCCAGGGCCTTGTGCACTAGGCACGCGTCACCTGGATGTATGCGTGTGTTTCTATGTGTAATTTTAGTGTGGTGTTGTCTTTGAATAATCAAGTGGACCATGCAGAGGGCATCAAAAATTTATATCAACTTCAACCTAGCAGAAATGCACTCAGCTTTTCCCCTCTGTCTTAAGCATGCACATTACAATCCTTTAAACATTCTAAATGTCTTAAATGTTTGAGTATTTAAATTGTGAAAACTTTTAAACTGCTTATGATTTAGACTATTTTAATACCATGTCCATTCTAAAAAACAGTGACACATTTTGTTATATTTTGTTTATATCAGTAAAGACAACAAAGTCTTCAAGTCATCTTTTGGGATTTGGGGACGAAGTAGCAACTCATTGTAGTGTGTTTCTCAAATCATTCCTGAACCATACATTATATCGGCAAAAAAAAGAAGCCATTGCCCTCTGGCAAACACTGTCTCCTCCCCCAGCCTTTTCTTCTTCCTACAGTGCATCCTGGTGCCATCTCTCTGCCTAGGTAAGCGATGCACCCGAACCCAGGCTTCTACATGATATAAAATCATTTCTTATCAGATCAGGCCACCTTCTTCCATGAGCCGGGGAGTGGTTCTGATGCTTTCATCAGAACCACACCACATGGTTCTCATGTAAGCATTGGAATGTATCTTCTTGTATCTTCGCCCATTGAAAGAAGTTTCGACAGTGGACAGGGGTCAGAATTAGTACTCTGATTGACAGCAACAATACCCGATGCAGTGCAAAACTGCAATGCACTGTGTGTTCTGACACCATTCTATCAGAACCAGAAATAATGTTTCTGGCAATTTGAGAGCAATACAATTACTTTTCTGTGGCATCAGACAACACGGCGAGCCTTCACTCTCCACAGGCATCAATGTGCCTTAGGCCCTTTTGGTCCTCTCACCTGTTTGTGAGTTGTAAATATTAAGATCAGGCAGGCTCTATTGACAATCATCAATCAACCAATTATTTTCAAAGTTAATGTGTCTGAGCAATGCATTTCTGTTCTGTTGAACTCATAGAATATCACACCTACACCGAGTACAATTAGCATCACTAACCTCCATTTTATGAGTGACATATACATACATTGATTGCAAATGCGATACACTGCAAATACATACAACACTGACACATGTGACAACCAAAATGTATCAAGCCGTATATCATGGATATTGCCAGTTTAAACTTTGTAATGATCAAAATCCATCTTCTTACAACAAATTATGAGCTAAGAAGTTGGAGACGAAGCAATTGGAGCAACCATGCAGGCATGATACACAAATGACAGAAGGGAAATAAAAAGAGAAACAGACCTTACCTTCAGGGCAGCCTGAAGTGAATATAAATAGAGATGAGGGTGGGAAAGAGAACGCGAAGAAGAAAAGAGCAGACAGTTGGTTAGGATTGTCAGGGTATAAACAGCCAGCCAAGAGAGAACAGTTGGAGAGGGGAACTATAAAATTAGCATTGGAGAAATTGATGGAGGGGAGGAGGAGAACAGGTGGTCAAGGACAGGTGGAAATTAAGTCATCTTCAGCCAGGGGCTCTGCGTTGTGGTCATACTGTCAATAAAATTGAGACTGTGGGCACATAGCGCGCACCCAAGATGCTGAACCCACTGCTCGTCTGCTCCAAGAAAGTGAAAGAGATGCACCTCAGAGCAAAAGATGCAGAGCTTCACCTGCAGGTGTTAAAAATTAAAGTCTGAAGGTCAAATTAATTTCATATTTCACCTCACGTTCCATCACAGCATTAGACAGAGAGTATTGTCTCTGCCTGAACTTGTTTTGGACATTAATTCATTCATTTTCTGTAACTGCTCATACTGGACATCAATTTAGCTGATTTCCCAGCTACAGTCTTTATTGTTATTCATTGATGTTTGTCACGCTTTCTTCAAACTGCATTCATGTCTGACGAACAGGAACAGCAAACTCAACAGCTGCTGGTCATAGAAATTGGATTTATTTGGATTCATAGATTTGGGACAATTTGCCTCTAGTTGTAGTCAATTTCAACATTTTATCTCTTGTAAGTAATATATCAAAAAGTATGACTCACTGGGGTTTCTTAGGGATGACATCGGTCCTAATTAACGGGAGGAAACTGAAACCCATGTCTTTGTAAATATGTATTTAAATCTAAGTGAAAATGGGCCTATATTATGAGGGTACCTTTTGCTGGATGGTGGAGTGTTTCTGCTCCATGTCCCTCTTCTCCTTGGCAGCGTCAACCACCAGCTGGTCCAACTGAGAAAGACGGAAAAACTGAATAGTCAAGCCTACTGATATTGCCATGTGTCCTTAACTAACCAAATTGATAGATAAGACATAAAAAAAACAGATAATCATCTTATTCAAAATAAAATCCATTGCAATATTTCTTTTGATTTTTCTATTTATTTAACACAACTACAGAAAAAGCAGGTCAAAGTCTCTACTTTTGATTGCAAAAATGTGCGCACTAATGCTCCTGCATTTCTCTTTGCAATCTTTAAAGAATAAATAATTCAAGTAAATAAACATTTTGATGGGGTATATCAATACAAGACTTGTTTCATGGGTGAAATTGAATGATGGTGGATTGATTCTCCCCATTAAGAGTTTTTTTCCTCAATAGGCAGCCCGCATCCGTCCCGCGAGCTGCCTATCTGAGGACCCTGAGCTGAACGTGTGACAGGTGGGTTTACATGGACAGCCTAATTCCAATAGATTTGGGAAAAAGACGTCTAATGGTAAAGAAAATATTGCATGGAAATACCCCTTTCCGAATGAAAAGAACATTTCCGAATTAGACTTCATTCCTTTGTAAGGAGGTAGTCAAAATCCTTTCGGAAAGCCTTTCCGATAGCCAGTCGCTGCATGTAAACGCTGTATCGGAAAGCTTTCTGTTTGAGTTGTATCTGTGCATGCCCAGCGCCGTGACGTAATGCGGCGCATTTTTCAGCACCGCATTTTAAACACGGCGACTTCAAAACAGTACCGGTCTGCATCAGGGATTGAATTATTCATTGCAACTTTGAAATGTTTTAACATATTTGAACGGTTAGATGGGCAAAAAGTCAGTTCCGCGCACGTCCTCTTTGTCGTATTCTTCTTCTGGGCACTTGTTGGCGGTGGGCGCCCAACTCACCAAAGCATTATTATATTATTATTTGAGTATTTATTTGAATTTATGTCAAAATGGAATTGGCAATTTATTTTATTTTAGTATGTATTTTTGTTGTTGTTTTGAATGAAAAGGAAATTTTGCTTTGAATATAAAAGTATTATGGCTTCTGGCTTGACCAACTATAATAAATGAACCTTTGACTAGTTGAAACATTTTTTTGTGGTCCTTTAAGAATTGTATTTGAGTACCCCTGGTCTAGTTATAGCATAAAAAAGGCTAATTTGCTTGATAACAGGCTTGTCAAGAAACCTCCAAAGTTGTTGTGTTATGTCTACTACATATCAGCTTTGTTTATCATCTGCTTCTTGTGAAGCTACAATGGCCGTACAATCACCACTAACTGTACCACAACCTCTAACTAAATCGTAATTCGTACTTGGGAAACAGGGAAGCCTGTGAAAAAACACACATTTTACTTCCTTTATGATGGCACATAAATTGCTCTTATTCCCTGCTTGTTTTCACATTCTTTTCAGGAAAAAAAACAAACTTGTAGGAAAATCTGGAAATGGGGTCATTCAAAAGTTTAAGGGACAGAAGCATTTTAGAGAGCCTATCGTGTGTTTTGTTTAGAGAGGAAATGGGTGGACGGCAGAGCAGCAGGCTGATAAAATCAGATAGGAAATGTTTCGTCTCTCCCATCATAACAACAAGTCCAGTCAGGTTGATAAGGTGTATCTGGTTCTATCTGTATCTGCAAAGGCAGCGGTATGTGTCTCGGCAAAGCTCTCAATATATTTTGTGGCAGGGACTCGTCTAAACTTCAACATATTATCTATCTAACTAATCAAAACCCATGGATTATTTCAATCACATCTGCCTGTTCTCAACAATCAGATGCCTTTTGTCGTGGATAACTCTGATGACAAGCAGGGTTCATGGAAAATATCCAAAATATTCTTTGGAATAAAAATATTTACTCGACACACGTTCAACCCTGAGGCTGTGTGTCATGGAAAGATGCAATCAGCAGAAGATCCTTTCTTTTGAGGCACCTTAAGAATGGAAAAAGTAGCACATTGAGCTTGAATCTTAAAATGGTAATTCAAACACAATGGAATTGGAACATCAGCTGTCTTATCTTATCAAATTACACGTATTTGTCTAATTACCCTTCTGCTGCAACCTTCTGTAGGATTTAATTCGATTTTGTTCCACAGATTTCTGCGAGCACTCCGCTTAACATATTATCAATTTGTCACGCCAAAGGTTTTAAGAAACCATAAAGCCTTGTGCTCCAATTTAGAGCACAAGGCTTTCAAATCCAGGCAAGGATATGAAATCAGCGTTATTTGTTCACATCCGGCTTCATTCATTAATTTGCTAATTTTCTCTCTCTAAACTTGAATTATAAAATGTATTCAACCCTTGATAGACATGAAATCGTAATATCAGACCTGTTGACAGCTTCTCCACACATCCCTGCACAGTCTCTCCATCCTCTTTAACTTCATGACGGAGAGGGGAAAAGACAAAATCCACAATGCGGTTGCCACTGCTTCACTGCTCTCACAGCTTCTGATCTTATTGTCCTTTCGGTGCTGCACTGTTCCAAATTCAGTGTGACAGAGTTGACATGCTCTAATACTTCATCATTCTTCATTCCTTTAATTTTTCCTCTCAGAAGTCTGGTTTCTAAATAAATGCACTTTTGTTCCTTTTTTCATCCCCCAGTCATTGCAGTCGGGAGTTTGGAGTGTTGAGGGCTTACAGTCCATGAACTTCCATACTAATCCAAACACTTTTTTTTTTGAAGTCTGCCTCTTATTCCTTAAATCTTCTTTACACTTGGTTTTCTTTCCAGCACTCTTAAGTGCTTTCTGTCAACTTCACGATAGTACGTATGTCAGATGGTTGCCACTTCAAAGCACTGAGGGTTAAGAACCACATTCTTTGTTGATATCCAATTAGGAGGACAACTGTATCCTCGGATCCTACCTCCAAAAGGGCCTGGTTTTCAATCTCTCGAGAAAAAGCCTCCCCTTTTCAGTTGGTCAAAACATATTCACAGGCTACATTTCTTCTCAGAAATGGCCTTTTCTGTATTCAATCTCTCCAGCTTCAAATTCCAGGACTGAAATCCTCTCTTCATACGTTCTCAGCCCAAGTTTAAGAAACGTCCTCTTTTATGGCTCTTCAACTGCTCTGTCCTCAGTCTATGTCCAAACCTTCAGCTTCATCCCTAGATTCTTTGCTGTGCTCACTCTGTCAGAGTTATGATTATGATGGTGGGAAAATTATTTTCCAACCATCTGACTGCTCTCTTCCTCATTCCTTCTTACTGTGACCACAACCCTGCTATGATAACCATCTTAAAGATCACATTTGTGCCGTCCTCTGGCTCAGAGGGAAGGCTCTGTGGATTAGAGGATGCATACACATCTGAGCTGAGACAAAAAGACAGCAATGCCTGGATTTGATGACGAGGGGTCAAGTTTCAGTTGTACCACTCCATAGTGATGGCACTGTTAATGCAGGTGGTCAAGTGTTCCATGTTCACCTGAAACACAACCTCCAAAATTTTTGTTATATGTTCCTCCCCTCTGCTGTTTAGGTGAATCACTAATGATTCTTCACTAATGGTCTCTGTCTCTCCTCATGCTCAGATGCATGCTATCCCTGTATTGATTGGGAGCTGCCTTTAAGAGGCCAGGGTACCTAGTTCACACTCTCCTCCTCCTCTGCAGTCATACAGGAGGGTGACGGAGGGTAGTTTTTGGCATTTAGTTAAGAAATTGCTGTGTTACCTGATGGGTTCAGTAGTCTCTATTTTAGGTTTGGCTTAGGTGGTTATTTCTTAATTAATTGTAGAGGGTGAGTACAAAATGCCCTTTTTGGACAGGTATTGTGGCTGCCCATCTTTTGTTTGTTTTGGCTGGCCCGTCAGGGGGGTATTTCAGGAAGCGGGCTTAGCAGGGACTCCGAGTTGGTTAAACCTGAGATGAAGGAAACTTTTGGATTCCGTTCAAGAAAGCATGATAGGTTGAGCTCTGAGTAAGTCACTATGGTTACTTATTCTGTGAACCTAACCTGCTTACTGGCAGATTTATCCCACAGGGTTCTCAGATCAAATATAAATTCCTCCAATGAGTTCTGTGTCCACCAAGGATTAACTCTGTATTTGTCATTCATTCTAAGCTGCTTTTGCATGCGCATTCCGCCACCGTTTCACCACAATATTCAGATAAACTACGGTACAACTAGTAGATAAAATCAGTCAGGCAGATATTCCATACGCAAGTTTCTCTCCTCCTCTGACGATAGGGCGTATTTTTTAATAATATATATTCGTCTGCGCATTTAAGCTTCCTGCTTAATCAGTCTGAAGTATGGCGACCAAAGCGTCTCACTGGTAGCCATGGTAAATCACAGAATTTGAGCTATATTGATGATTGCTTTTATAGTCCACACACAGGCGTTCAATTTTGTGTTCTGAGTGAGTTAATTGAACAAATTTATATCAGCTGTTCTGAAACCAGATATTGCGAGTTTCTCATCTCAAGCTTGGTCAAGCTCGAGCTCAGTCAGTAACTTGGAGTATGTTGAGTATGTTAAGCCAGCTTCTTGAAATAGCCCCTAGGTATTTTGTGTTAGTCTGGCTAATTTTGTTTATTTGTATTATTCATAAATATGTAAATTAACTGACAAGGATTCTTCAGTTTTGTGAAAACTCAATTCTTTTTTTGTGTTGCCTCTCCTTTTGGGTAAACTGGGTTTACTGGAGGTCGTAACATAAGACAAACATACTGACAAATATAAAAAAAAACTTACATTTACACTACAATGACTCAATGTTTATTTTAGAACATTTGTACAGCGATGCTCAGAGTTTTACATATGTTTACATTCTTTTGAATTCGTGATAAAAAAAAACTACCTCAACAGCTCAGTGGGTTAAACCACTGACTTTAGTGTAGTACACTTGGGTACAAATCCCTGTCAAAAGAGGACGTGGCAGAAACCAAGTGTGGACCCTTAGGTAAGGTCCTTTGTGCCGTACCCAAGCCCAGTTTAATGGGAGGGTTGAGTCAGGAAGGGCATCTGATATGGAAAAAAAAAAAAAACTTATGCCAGATAAATATGCGGAACGATAACGCGGAACGAGACGATAGTAATGGCGAGAGCTGAAAGAAGTTGTTTGGTTTTCTTTTTTCCATTTTGGAGCGTGTGTGGGTTAAGGAGGTATTCGGGTTGCTCTGTGAGAGAAATGTTCAACTACAGCTTTTTTTTTTGCATACACTTCCTTTGTGGCTTTTGGTTTGTTTAGCTGACAGTCAAACATCTTGATCCACACAGATACTGATTTGTTAGTGTGTGTCAGTGCTGGGACCTGTACCTGTCCTCCAAGCAGTTTCATTAGAGGCTGCAGTTCACTGAAGAGGTCATATCCTTGGTGGAAGAAAGTCAGATGGGCGTACATGAAGGACAGCATCTGTGAGGAGAGCGTGCTTTCAGAGTCAATAGAGCCGATTCAAAATTCATTAAATGTGTGAGAAATGTATACTCACTGATTTCAGGATTTCCGATCTTCTTTTGGATTGAAGCACATTTATCTTCATGAACAAAAACAAAATTATATGATAATTATGATTAGGATTTTTTAATTGACAATTTTCAGTAATGCGGAAAATATAATATGAGCACAAGAGACAAGCATTAATAACCAGATTTAAAAAATCAACAAAATCTAAGGTGACAGTATAATATGTGAGAAAAGATACACAGAAAGAATGTCCTTTGCTTAGTGGAGCAAGCCAGAATAAGCCAGAAGGAGGAATGATGTAAAAGACCGGAGATTAAACCAAAGACACCAAATGAAACAAAGATGCAGCAGCAGGGGGAGCTCAGTGTCTAATTTAAAACTGGTGGCGAGGTAGACTGTTAAGGTCTGTTTAGCCTATCCATTACATTACACAACTCCTTTCACTGAAGAGTGATTATCTACTACAGGCTGTAAGCGTTAATGGTAATGCAAGACTTCATTTGACTGAACTATTGACTGCTTTATGACAGTCAGCAACTTTCGAATTGGCTGAAATAGAGTGATGCAGGGTTTGACAGATTCTAAATTAAATCCAACTCTCTGTAACTTGCTTATGGAATAGAAGTTTTCTTTTTCCCCCCAAGTTATTCAAGCAGAGAAAACAAAAAACAAGATCACATCTTATTTGTTGTCAATGGTACTTGGCTAATGGTTGTTCTGCCATTTTCCTTGATATAACTAACCACATTGGTGTTTATCCAGTTGTAACTCTCCCCTGCGTAAGGAAGCTTATTTCATCCCCTATTAGCCACATTGACTGGGGCATCAACAATTTTAAAATGCCCCTGCTTTCAATTACAGTAATACAGTAGTTTTGGCAAGGGTAGTGTCACTGCCATCTGATAAATGAGCATTTGTTGGTAATCTAATTAGTACAACTTGTAGGCCTTTACAATTTGAGTAACAACAGTCAGACACGAGAATATTCAGCAATAAAAAATAGGTTGCTTTTCAGTTGAGTGTATTTGAATTGAATGAGCAATTGAAATGTATGCCAGAAGTGATAATTTATCTATAAAGATGTTGGCAGATGACAGTTTTACTGACTATAAAGCGAAGCCAAGGCTTAATGTTCAGTATTTAATGACCTAGTTATACGTGGCACTGCAGTGTAAAGAAACGTGCTCCATTCTCCAACTGCCATAAATGGAAGTCTGGCATACAACCTCTCATAAATTTCTCTCTCCCTCTACCATCTTACATGTCACTGTAAATGATACAACATATAATTAAGCAGAAAATGCCACAAAAACAATATAAAAATAAAAATAAAACTCAAATCTGTCTCAAATGTTTCCTGTAGGCACAGTTGCAGAAATTAGCAAAATTCTAAAAGTGCTGCCAGAACTATCCATATGTGAAACTTTTAAGAAGTTCCAATGAATTAGATGTGCTTGCTGTTTCGGTGTTATATATGTCCTATATGCCGACTAACAGGTAAGATGAAAACACAATTTAATATCTCCAGCAAGCCCTTATATTATGAGAAAGTTGTGCAGTGAGCCACTGGGGCAGAGCGCAAAACCCATTTTAAAACCTGCTTTTTGGGTTTGTAAGCTATGTTTGGAATACCCTCTGCTCCTTTGGAGTTAGATTCCATTACATACTAGTAGCTGCTTTATCAGGGAGCACGAAGCATTCATTTACTGTTACTGTGGCCCAGAGGGGAGACCTGCTGATAATTCAATGACACATGAGCATTTATTACAGCAAAAGGTCAGAGTCCAAGAAAACTGTGGCTTTGAAACTAACCTATACAGATTGTTTTCTCATGTACACGTCAAATCCTTCTCCTGCTTCCTTCCTTTTCTCCCCTTTTCTGCATCAAACATCTAAGCTCATTGCTATTAAGAAGATCTCAAGAGATCTTTCTATTACTAAACATTACTCATTAAACTTTCTATCAGTCCACTATCAGCATTTTATCCATGTGTTAATTGAAATGTGACCTGGGGGAAAGTAATAAGGGAACGACTAACTACGAGTGCTACCTTAGATCTATGTGAGTGTATATACGATCTGTCATCTATACTCTCATGTCATTGTTCAGTTTAAAAGTAATAGAACCTAATCCTTTTGAACAAATTCACACTAGCAAAGTGGACTGGGACATGATGGCGGACGACATTCTCTTTGGATGCAACAGAATTAGACACAGCAGTCGTTCATTTACCTCTGTCCCCGCTAAGGGCACTGTCATACCACACATGGAATTAGAAGCTAGCTCCTCACTTCGTACAACAACTGACATCTAAAATATTTCTCTTTCGGATCAAATTGAAATTTCTCCCATTCGTGACCTATTAATTAAGAAGTGCTGTGATTTAAATCCCGAAGTGATTTGTTATACCTGTAAGACGTAGTCGAGGACAATGTGTCGGAAGCATTTTCGTGTGGCAGTCAGGATGTTGGTTGCCTCCTCCACCTCATGCTGCTTGTTGCGGGGAGCCTGTGCATTCTTGATCAGCGCTGCCTCCTTTTCCTCACTTACTTTGTCAAACTGCTTCTTGGCTTCTTTGAACTTACGTATGTCACTGACAAATAAGGGGATGAGAGACTTGTTAAAAAAAAAAACCCAGACACACTGAAATCTTTGCTTATCCAATTCAAGATACATTTATTTATAGATTGGAGTGTAATCAGGACAATTTAAGTACATAAAATTTATCTATTAATGTTTGTGTGAGTATACAAGTTTACCAATATGTTTTTCTGGTAACATACTTTTGTCCTTGATCACTACTCTTGATCATTTAAAATATGTTGTAACTAAAGCTGGGTGGAACTACCCTTGGATGATGCCACAAAGCATTTTCAAACCATTTAGATATAAAGGGTCAGTTAAACTCTATGACCATTGTCACATTAGACATGTCCCTTTCTTGTCAACATCTTAGTGAGCAGAAAGTTTATGCCAGAAATCTTCAATGCCATGTTTATTCTTTTGAAGGGGGGAATGCATGATAATGAAGATGGAATGTTTCCTTGCTTTCTCGGAAGTATGGTTGCTGCTTGTGTTTAGCCTGCTGTGCCAGAGGCAAATACTGCTAGTGCTTATGAGGATATTAATCTGAGAACCCACTGTTTTCCTGCACGTACAGAAGCAAGCTAGGCTAGAATTCAGCACTGCATTAAGCCATTTGTTCAAAATACTTCTACAAGACGGACACAAGGTCTATAAGGCAGGCGGATTATACATAATGTAATGGGCGCAAGCATGAGTAAAATATAAAAGTGGTGTGACATGATGTCAAGTAAAGATACAAAAAGTGAATTTAGCCATTATTCAAACATTCATACCCAATTAAAACCTTGAATTAAAACAGGATATTTATCCAAATACCAGATTCGGATAACAGACGATAGGATCTTAAGTAAGAATTGTAGTGTTTGGGTTATTTAGCCTCTGTAACACATTTAGAGGATTCCTTTTTGTATATCAAATAAGTGAGCTTGCCCTGGGGTTTGCAATTATTGTATGCGGGATACAAATATCAGAGAATGTGAGCCAGGCTAACTCCAGATGCGTCCAAGAAAATCTGATTACATTCTGAGGATGATATATTTATACATCCAGGTAATGTGTCCGGGTATCTTATAGGCTACATTCTAATAGGAGAGGAGTGAGATTGCTCAGCGATATAACCAGCTTTGTTCATCATTATTCAGTTAATACTCACTCTTTGACAAATGTTTGAAGCTGGGTCTTGATTGATCTCTGGGCCTGATCGAATAATATCTGTTAACAAACAAAGAAAATTAAATGTTTCCCTTCGGTTTGGCAAAAAAAGAAAAGAAAAGCTGATGAATATATGTACAAACGTGCCATTGTATGTTTTGCTAAAGAGCATTCTGCATTTCTAGGTATGAGGATTTCTTTTTAAATTAAAGTGTGCAATGAAGGAGCTTATTTTCACAAGCTGACTTTATAAACTCCTGTTATAGACATCTACACAAAAATATTGTGTAATTCGGTCAATCTTTGTCATATATGTATCATACGCTCATTAACATGTATGCTTTATTAGATATAATCAACCACAGAAAGGCTCTAACTAACAATTTATTGTCAATTGAGCTTCAGCGTAATCTTATAGCTAAAGAAGACAATATGAGCGGTTTGGCTGGGAGAGGCTTCCTTGTGACAAACAGCTTGAGCCCTATCTTTGAGTGAATCATGTGTTGAAGGACTGCTGAATGGCAAAAACTGACAGTCAGCTGACATGACCATAGTTTCCACTGTTGAGTCACATTCGCAGGCCAGCACTGCAGCTCCTGGAAGCTTCTAAGAGAGTAGTCAAGGAAGCTCTTGAGAGAAAACAGACTCGACTGTTGAGTCATGGTCGACTTCCCATCCTACATCTTTTAGGACAGTGATTCAGATGGGGTTTGTTTAAGTCTGGCTTTAAGATGGAAGCAAAGATTGTCCATTAGAAAAAAATTCAACAAAACCTTCATTTAAATTATATACTTAGACGCAGTCCTCATTTAAATATCCTTTTCCACACATCCCAAGATTAATGTTAAGTTTAACTGTGACAGCAAAAAGAATAATGCTCAATTAGTCTGTTCCAAAACATGAAGTTCAATACAAGAACATTAACATTTTTTTTGATTGAGTAATGTTTGTTGAGTAATGTTTGTTTATAATTGTTTGAGGTCTACCTCACTTTTGGAGGCTGGAACATAACATATATTATAAATCAATTAGCAAATTGGTATCAAAAATATTCTCTCATGACCTACTACACAACAGAGAAAATTAGATGAGAACTTGGAGAGCAGGAACCTCTGGCCAGGCTGGACCCTTAACTTGTTAAATACAAGTCTTTTTATCCAGTCATTGGAGGTAAAAGCACAGTTGTAATTACAGTAGTTGTAATAAACATGGGACATGTTTATTCTTTCTGAATTAAATCTTTCCGAATTGCAATGTCGGTCGTCTGTTTACATGATTTCCGACCCGGTGTTTACATGCATCAACTCACCTAATCGGAAACGCTTTCACACATACGCAGACGATCCACATTCCCGTTCATAAGGTGGTGATAATGCGTTGGTGAGCTCGGTGTATACCGCCAACAAGCGCCCAAAAGAAGAATACGACCGAGAGGGCATGACCAGAAGTGACTTTTCTCGCATCTAACAGTCCAAAAATGTTAAAATATTTCAAAGTTGCAATGAATAAATGACTCTACGATGCAGACCGGTACTGTTTTGATGTCGCCGTATTTAAAATGTGTTGCGGCGCTGAAAAGAACTGTGTAGATACAACTCAAACAGAAAGCATTCCGATACAGCGTTTACATGCAGCGACTGGCTATGGGAAAGACTTTCCGAAATAATTTTGACTACCTCCTCGCAAAGGAATGAGGTTCTTTCGTAAAGGGGTGTTTACACGCAGCATTTTCTTTCCGATTAGATGTCTTTTCCGTATCTAATCGGAATTAGGCTATTAGGCTGTCCATGTTAACCCACCTATTAACTAGTACCGGTGTTGATATGCACTCTAGGACATTTGACGGGAACAGGGGCTTCATTGGTGCTAAGTCATGAGTAACCCTCTGTTTTTTTCTGGATTAAAGAGTTTTAGATCGTAACTCAGTTTGCAATTAACATTCAAGTTTTCTAAGTTCTAAATTAATTATTTTAGGGATCAAAAACTACCAATAAGATCACAAAGATTCTGCTGCCCGAACAGAATACCCACACCCCCTCAGATGCATGTTGCGCAGATTTTATAGAAATATGACATGACAAGGGAGATCAGGAAAATAATGTTTACTGTTAAACAAAAGCTTCTAGCTCACGCTGTGCTTCCTTCCTGCATGATTCCCTCATCGATGAGAGGCCAGACAGAATTGTGTGGCTTAATTTCTATATATTAGCATCATGCCTGCCAGAGACTGAAAACCAATGAGGCCAACAAGGGGACTCTGGGAAGGAAATTCACATAATCAGATCTGACCTACTGGGCAGTTTTGGGTTGTCAAGGGACAAAAAACCTGGAAGACTTATAGAATCAAAACACAAATGACAAGGTGAAGTATTTAATCATTTATTACAACAAATAAGTAATCCACAATTGGGGGGTGGGGGTGGTAGTAATTTGATTTTAAGAGACCAGAGAGATCTTTTCTTTTTTTATGCATCTGAGCCAAAGGTTGTCCATGTACCTTTTTTTGAGGAACTTACAGGCACAGCAGCACAGCACACCCTGCTTTATACTTTTACACTTTTATAAAATCTTACCTTGAATCTCTGAAGACTTATAAACAGCTGAACAATTAATGTTTAGCTCCAAGGCACCCTGGTTCTATTGCTAACACTTTTCCACTTTTTGTTTCTCAAAGAATGGCCATCCTCTTAAAGAGCCACTTCTGTTTTGTATTCTGCCTTCTGACCTTCCCGTCAATTAATAAGAAGCCTGACGTTTAACAGCTTATCCAGACAGTGAGCCCAGCGGAATTTAGTCATTATTTAGCTTTAAAAAGAAAAAAAAAGACAGATATAAATGCAATGCATCTGGTTTCACATGGCAGTGACAGCCTACCGTGTGATAGTTGACCATCTCCTGCAGGCTCTCGGCAAACTTAGTGAGACTGGACTGTGAAAAGAAGAGGATAAACTGGCACCTTGCATTCTTATAAGTATACAGCACAAAAGGGCTGGTGTTAAAACAGGATTCAACAAATAAATGAGTAAAATATAATGGGATGATTATCAAATTTCGACTGCATATTACATCAAATAACACAAACTCTCCACTCAAAAAGGTATAGTTAGACTATTGGATCAGATTTGTGAAAGGCCCAGTGGAATATACGTACTCAATAGATCTCATAATTTAAATTTGTATTTGAAAAGCACAGTTTGTATCAAACTGTGTTTTTGTTTACCTCGATAACCTCATCTTTGGTTGACTGCTGAGCAAGCTCCCGGATTCCGTTAACAAATTGCTTGTTGGCTGCGTTGTAAGCTTTTCCAGCATCTATCATCCCAATACACAATTTCACCAGCTAAAAAAAAGAAAAAGAGAAACAGACAAATGCTTAGGAAGAAAAATGTAGATAGGGAAATAAGGTTATAAGCAAATATGCAGGTAATATGCAGGTAATTTGTTAAAGATGGTCTCTTCTAGTTCATAGATTAAGTAGAAAATTATGCTGCAGAGCTTCATACAAATAACTTGAAAGCAAGAGCTTTATTATTTTTTTCGTGATAATTTACAATTGGCACTTCTTTTCTTTTTTTTCACTTATTTCCTTGGAGGAAAAGATGATTCCAGATTACACAAATTCCCAACAAATACTGGCTGTTCTCCATATACTCCCACACAGGAGATGAATATGCCATTGCAGCTAATAATGCCAAGTAAACCAATATATAAAGGGCTCCAGACAAAGAAAAATATCAAGGAGACATTGGTTCCAAAACCCAAAGTATTTGAAACCAAATGAAACTTTCATGAGCAAAAATATATCGATGTCAGACTACAATTTTAAAATTACTGCCTTTGTTTGCCCTGTGTCCCATTGTTTGTGCAATGTATTCTTTCCACAATATGTGACATGTCCAATATGCTGCAATCGTATTACCATAAATACATAAATTAAATACAATTTTTTTTTGCAATTTTTTTGCTTTAAATTTCTGCTTATTCAGGCTCTAAGTCTGTATCCATGTCTGTATCTCTCACCCGACAATGATGAATTCCTTGGTGTTATTAATTTTTTTACTGTCACCTTGCTTCTTCAATGCTTCTTTCTTTATTGAAACCGGTAGCGAACTTTGTCTTTTATTCTTTTGTTTTTACCATAGGATATAAAAATACTGTGGAGAGTGACTTCTGGTTTTTGATTCAATCAATCAAAAACTTCTGGATGAAGGGTTCCTACATCGATAAGTATACGATTATGCTGGGACTAGTTGACAACTGCTGTCAGTGGATACCTTAAGGATAATAAACGTTATTTCAAACAACCTAGATACCTCACTCCTAGGTTCGGAAGTGCGCACTAGCAGTTAGTATGTGGGTGTTAAGCTCAACCAGAGAGCACTCAAATTGGCTATATTTAATCTGAGATACTGTGAGAATTTCTTATTTTATTTGCTAATTTTTATATAAATCTGAAAAAACCAAGGGAATAGATAGTAGGCAAATTAAAGATAAAATTCAAAATTGATCAGCATAATTCATTTTTAGGTCAGCCTCTCTCTCAGCAAATTGTTCATGTTACATCTAAAATGTAACATGAACAGCAAGGAGAAATTTCTACTCAGAAAACAGTAAGATGTGTTTATCATTTTGCGTTTTAATTTTATTCTCATCCATATCCGCTCACGGCTCCATAGGATCTCTTCTAAGGATTAGCCTCAAATTTATTAGAAAAACTGGATAAAGACTGAATCCTAATCTGACAACAGGGGAGCAGGGAGAAGAGCTTTAAGAAATGACGTCTAGTACTCCCACTCTTAAATGGCGTGTTGGCTATCGCAGTGCATTTTGGTATTTGTAGTACCTGTGGTGTTTGGGCTGTATAGCAGCAGGGCAGTTATTATAGAAATTGGATAGTCTTGTGGGACGGATATATTTGTTCTGCGGCCCGGATATGGCCCAAAGGAGTTATTGCATGACAGGCTGGAGAGCTTTGTAACTAATTTACAAAGTTTAAGAAGACATGAAATAACTGAGTTGCATCTCAATTACAACTGTAGGGTTACTTACTTAAATTTGTCCCTAGAGGTGACCTAGTTTGATCTGATCAGTGATTAGCCTCACTGAGGCAGGTTACAGGCATTTGCTATACACGCACACCAATCATGACCTATTGTGGCTAAAAACATCTCACCAGCTTGGAAATCTTTCACACTGAATGAAGAAAACACAAAACCCGTAATTTGTAACACCAGTAAGGACAAAATAAGCTGCAGAAGAACATCCCAAGTATTTGTGGCACAACGAAAATTGTCTTCAAAATGAATCAACCCGAGGAACATAGCAAGTTTGAGAAGCTAACATTGGCAGAACAGCTAAAGCTAGCGAGAGCGCAGAGTCAGCCATGAGCCCTGAAGTCCCTGAGCAAAGCCAACATATCACATATAAATGACTGAACGAAGCTTACATGCGTATAATTTTCGCCGGGAAAAAGTGATACAATTGGTAAAAGAAACATATCCCAAGGAGGAGGGAGCGTATATTAATTTCAACATGTCAAAACACATACACAATGCGAACTAGGGCTGGGTAATTAATTGGAAAAAATTGGGATCTCAATTCAGACGTATGTAAGATCTTTCAAGATTCTCCAGCATTTTAATAAATAACATGAGCTGCAGCAGAATTTGCTATCTTAGCCGCAGCTTATGCAAGTCTAGGCTTTTAAGACACGGTCTGGTATTTTGTATGTCCGCTGTGGGGAATAATGGGAGTTGCTAAGTGAAAAAATTAGCTTTAGCTTGCCTAAGCTAAACGCTAAGTTGCTAACTTAGCGCTAATTAGGAGGTCTACCGAGTGCGATCACGTAGCACAAGCAAATACAGGAGTGGTAGTCTCTTTTAACTCCTTCTTCATGTCATCTTTTTCTTTCTACCACTTTGTTTATCCGCTGTTTCACAACAGCTACGTCCCCTGACAAACCACATGTACAGTTCCTCATTTAAAACTCCACTGTAGCTGTTTCTGCCTGGTTTCTTACACTTAGTCGTTTAATTGGCGATTTGTCTGTTACAAAGCGTGGCAAATTTGTTCTTAACATTTAATTCCCAATATATTTTTAACTAACGAAGTGCTACATTAATTTGTAGTTACTTTTAATTATGAAAATGAAAAACCAGTAAGTGCCGAGTTTTTTGTTACCCACAGTAACAAATTATAACACATAAGATGATCTCAGTTCTCAGCTTGAAGAGACCAGGTCTCTTAAGAGCAGCAGTTAAAAGTGTGTTTACTCATGACAGAGTGGCTGTGTGTGTACATATCGGGCGGTCAGGAAGCTTCAAAAAGGGCTAAGCTACGAATTCTTTAGCCCCTTGTCTCTAGACCCCACCCGTTAATACACAGTACACAGACAGACACGCACTAGCCCAACCATTTTCATGGACACATACACTCCCTAGAAGATCCTTCCTCTCTACAGTAAAAAGGGAAGTTAGGTCGGACTGAGTCATAAGGTGGGGCAAAGAAGAAGGAGGATGTTATTGGTATGATACTGTAATACCAAGGACAATGAACTGGGATTACTGCTTGATGTCTTTCAATGTGTGAGTGAAAAAAATCCAAGGTCATTGGGGTTCTACTAGGGGAGGAATTAGTTTGCCATCAGGAAAAGATACAACTACTTAGTACCACGAGAGGCCAGTTTTTTAAAACAACCTAAAGCACATAGGCTCAAGTCGATGTTGAAAGTTCATTTAGGGTGTAACCAACTCCTTAGTAAAATTAATGAAATCAATCAGAGTCCCCATTTATACAATTTATTCGAGGCAGGACATCTGTGCTTTTATTGTGCCTCAATATTAAGTGTAAAGTTTAGAAAGAGATAATGATGATCATCATTGTTCCGGCTCACAGTCAAAACAGAAGTACTAATCCTGTCGATTTTATGTGTTGTTAAATACATTAGCCGGCAAAAGAGGAGGGCAGGACGAGGGTTTGACGTTTTGTTGGAATACCGTGCCATTCACAACGACTAGACTTAAAAAGCATCTAAATGAACCAATAGGCTAAGAAATGGGGTGGGTGCAATCAATTACATCAACTGCAAAAAAAACACAACAACACAGACATCAATTGCTTCTACACTGTCTGTGCTTTTTACCCAAAAGTGACAGCAGCGTAATTTTGCAAATTATTTAATTCTCCTAAAATTCCTCCAGGATTACTGTTCAATTAATGTTCTGTGTTCTCAAACATATATAATATTGTGTTGTAAAAACAGCTGTCGTTCTGAAAAAATCCTGAAGCAGTGTGATGATCCCAAATGCCTTGGCCTTCTTGCAGAAAGGAACTGAGGTGTTTAATAGCATTCAATAATACTATCCTTATAAATCAATTATCATAAAAAGCAAAAGCCTACTCCAAGGTTAATTTACGTAAGAATACAAACATGAAATAGAACTATCCCTAAATAAGGTTTGTTTTTCATACTGTAGAATACTAACTTCATTTAAGACGATGTGGACTAAATTGTTCTGATTTTTTAAATTAAAAATAATCCTAAAGAACATAAAAAAAAATCACTATTAACTAGAAAATGTGTTTCCAAGTAAACAGGTTGCCTTGCTGAGCAAATGTAGGTGAAATAAAATCTAGATTAAATATGTCTAAAATTGAGAAAATTATATTGAAGAAATGGATGTAACAGACAAAAATTTCTATCTTTTTGGTGTTCATAATCTGATTCTTATAGAAAAAGATGATTGCAGGCTATTGGAAAAAGGCTCATTGAGTGACTACTGTACTGCCATTGCAACCACAGCAGTGTGTTAAAAAATCCCACTGTGTTGGCATTTAACAGAGATGAGATCTGTTTTAAGATTTGAGTGACCATTATTATGAGCCATAAAGTAAACTGTTGAATTAAAGTTCAACTGTTATTATTTACTTTTGAAATACATAGACTCTCACATGCCATTGATGTGGAATGGCAAAAGGTGCAAAGTATCTGTCTATAGTAGACAAAGACAATCTGTCAGGGGACGTCCTGTGGAATAGGCCAGGGACAAACATGCAACCTTCCAAACTTTCCACACAGGTTGGCCTCAAGTTGTCAAACCATAAAGAAGAACAAATGAACAATTAAGCAATGTTTTCCATGGGTGGTACTCACTTTGTCGAGTTTGGATTCCAACTCACACACATCCCCCTCCACTTCCTCTATGGTGGCTCTGTGGGGAGAGAAAAAAAGCACTTGAATACAGGGTATAAGTATGACTCAATACTATCCACTTTGAAGGCACTGGTGAAAAGACGAGAGAAGACACATCTTAGGAAAATCCTTGTGTGATCCTCGATCACACGCAAAATGTCAGATTATGCTGACCGTAAATAGAAACTTCAAACAGCAAATATATAAAAAGAAGTGAGAGTAGCCCACCCAAAATTGATATTTAAAATTAATAATTTTTCAAGATTTAATTGATCCTGTAGTGTATCTTATGTTAACATCCGGGGCCATTTTAAATAAAAGGGCTAGTTTAACTTAATGTTGCATTATACTCTGCTAAACACACCCATTTTATATAATTACACCCTCTAAGGATGATGTATCCTTTATTGATCACATGCAGCCATACACAGTACAACATAATGAGATGATTCTTTCCATTTGACCCATCCCTGAGGGATCAGTACAGTAGTGACAGGAGTACATGAAGGACTACAAACCATGAGTCAGCCAATCTCGGAGGTGCTATTATAGCAATTAAATGCCCTGCAATTAAATGCCCTTAAAAAATAACAAGAGTCCCCAAAGGATCATCAGCCAACAAACATCCAAATGACAGTGGAAAGGTAAACTCAAACATAATTCCAGCACAGGCAGTGAACCAAGTCACTGTGGAATTACTTAAGGGTAGGGCTTGTACAGATGCAGGTGATAAGTGGCTTTACTTCCGTACATAGCAACAAAAGCACAATAAATAAATATTAAAGGAATATAATTGGCATCAACTTTTCCAGCAATTTGTCTGTCACACTGACCGCTGATCTTACCATTTAGTTTAAATCATATTGCACCTTGTTATGTACAAGAGAAATTCAAAAGCAGCATGCGCTGCCTGTGTAAAACACAGATAGATGTTAATTCCCTACAGCTTCACTGCACACTGTAGGGAGTGCAGTGAAGCTGTAGGGAATTAACATCTATCTGTGATGTTAATTCCCGTGCTCAGCACTAGCTGGAGCACGGTGTTTTGAGCTAACACACAGTTGTTGTAACCATGATTACCACTCGTCTATTACCTACTACCCTGATTACTCATGTCAGCAGACTAAACAACTATAAAAGGGTCTGTTTTTGGCTCTGTCCCCTTATAGCTGGTGTTTTACATATCAAAAACCAACATTTAACACTGTCATCAGCAGTTATAAATATACTTAAATTGGAGTCTTACTGTTGACCAACTGCTTCGTTAGACTACATCCACAACTAAATCAAAATCCCTCCACGGTTTTATATTTAAAATGACACATGAAATAGTTTGAGTTATTGGGCTAAGACGACAGATGCAGCGATGATGATTCAATAATATACCTGAATTTTCTGGAATATAATGAATATAAGTAAAGTGCCATAAAACATCACTATAACATCTACTCTGCCATATCAAAAGACGAAACATTTCAAAAGAAGAAACATGGAAAATGATAAATTCCACACACTCTTTCAAACAGTGGCTGGCTTTATGTTGAGGCAAAATGTTGGCTAACATCAATAAATCTAAGACACTGTTAAGGCCTATCAAACTCGCTACACTCTTCACGCTAAAATGTTATGTGTTTGACCAGGTTCTCCCTCAGGTTTGATGTATTGCCCTGGCCAGCTTTATATTTTGTTCTCTCTATAAGAAGGTTAATCTTTCATCCGGTTTTGTCTTCAACGCAAGCACCGATTGATTTTTTATGAATAACTTCTCATAGCTTCAAAATGAATCGGTATATACCTTTAGAAGTATCGACTTTGATGCTCAACCAAATGAGACTCTGTTAAATAAACCTGAGTAAAATAAACAGAGGAACTGAACCAGTCCAAAACCAGGAGGTAGGGATGGCTAAATGATAATTGACCATTTTTTTGCTTAAAATTGAGATCACAATTCTCCCCACGGTTTTACCATTTAACTTCCATCAAATTGAACTTTGTAATGGACAAGAGTTAATAAAAAAGAACCATCCACTTTCCATATGTAAGATGCAGATAGATGTATACAAGCACTAAACTTACTTCCCGCTGTTTTACGCAGAATTTAGCCTCCTCTTATATTATAGTTATATACAGGGCATTTCACTGGGACACATACAGTGAGTACAACAGTAGTGAGAAAAAGCTCACAACATTACCAGCAACCAAAAGGCAGGGCCAGAGCATTAATATGGCAACATAACAAGAATTAGACTTCTACGAAAGACAAGAACAAGAACAATAAAAGGGGATGGTGTAGCCAAACTAACCCTCAAATGCAGTTACTTGATTTATTAATGTTTAGCTATTTTTTTTATTTTACTTAATTTTAATAAAAATACCACTATTACCAAAGGTTTGTATTTGTAGTCTCTCTTTCTGACAAATTTAAAGCATGATAGCTATGAACCTAAATGATGCTGATGTTATTACTTAACACTGGAAATATTAGTACAGGGATATGCACCAAAGCCTGTTGCAAATTCTATATTCCTTTATTTTGTAGTCAAGTGTGACTACTGAAAGCATACCAGAAACTCCAATCACTGAAAGTTAACCGGAAACTCCAATCAAGCCATATTATCTTTCACATATTTGACATGACTTCAATTCATCTTTGAAATCATATTGAGAATTATTAAACCTTTCCCAACACAAAACTTAATTCTTCTCCAGCATCTTCTCGACACAAATTCAAGGGAGACATGGTGTCAAGAAACAAGATTCAGCTTCCAGATTCTAGTATATTTTACATCTGTCAACCTCTTTCCAATTTTAACGATTCTGAAACGATACCTCGAATAATTCCAGTAACTTGATTAATAAAAATCCTCGAGGCAAGTTATTTAGGCTTTTTAAAATCTGGACTACTATTGAGCATACTGTGTTGTAGCGCTTCTCCTTCACCTGACCATTAGGTCACGTACACGGCTCAAACAATGAAAGGCTGTCTGATAACGGAAACGGATACTCAATCAAAGAGGCAGTGGCCTAGATCGTCCCTCACTATCTGCCGGTAGCCTGCTAACCCCTGGCATTGTGTTGCAGTTCATGTTTTGCTAGCTACTCGTTACAAACTGGATCAACTCTCTACAAGATGCTTTATAAATTGAAGTTATTATTATTATGACAAGTCACCTCATCTCCTCTTTCTTGTCACCCATAAGACCAAAAAGTCAGACAAAGACTGACAGACTGTGATAGTGACTCTGGGGGTCAGAGTGCCCACTAAACAAATGACAAATGAGAAGGCCATTTCCAATTGAGATCTAGACCAATGCAGAAATATTGTTTTAAATACAAACTTTCAAAAAATAAGTGGGAAAATAAGAAATGATGATCTCCAGAAACGTGTTCCAGAAAAAACATTAATAGTCTGACAGTATAGACTGATGTTGTTAACAAATTAAAAAGCTGTTAATAGTCATTGTTGCAATTCAAGCACTAAAAGGGGTTGTTTTTTAAAAAAAGGGGGAACAAAAGTTATTCATTCAATTCTGTTTTTTTATATTACTATTGCTCCTGAACAAAGCAAAAGTGATTTAATTTTAAAAAAAATTGCAGAGCAAACAATATTTCTTATTCGATAACTCGATAGCCAGAATAATCGATAGAATACAATATTACTGTAAGGATCAATTACTGCAACCCTACAACCTTACAAATAATTTAGCCTAAGCTTTACAACAACCATACAAATAAAAATATTGAACATTTTTAAGACATGATTGATATTATTCAACTTTTAAGGTCTGCATTACAGTATAACCTTGGCTCTTCCACATTAAATAATACTGCCTTATTTATGCTGATATTAGCCACACACAAAAGCTACCACAATATCTTTACAAATCCAACAAATAAAAGCTATCTGATTAAGGATATGAAAAATGGAGCTTTATAAATAAACATTATCAATGTATCAAGTTATATAAAGATATACCGTCTGGGTATACTCAAATTTGTCGCTCTGTCCCCAGTAAAAGCGCTTCATCTCCATTGATCAGGTGTAGCTGCTAAGGACAGATTTACTGGGCAGCTCTTCAATATGAATTTGTTAAAACCAGGGGAATAGAAGGCAGGATAGCCGAAAAAATCAGTCAGGCTCAGACACCTATACCTTGAAAAATATTAGTCAAGAAAAATTAGCATAAAATTCTAACTCAAACATGTCAGGTAATAATTCTCTTGCGTTCAATGCCGCCATGACAACGTCAATTTTCTTCTAATCTTGCCATTTGAGCCTGAATGGGGAACTTGTGAAGGTGTTGACAGAGGATCAGAAGGACCTTGCAAAATGAAATCTGGGCCACTGCCTCACAGTTCTGACCTTGGAGTATGTCCAGCTTTATTCTCTGTAATGAGCAGAATGAAACCAGGAAGCCACAAAATATAACAAAAAAAACAAAAACCTGTGTTTCACTGTTAAGTGACACATTTTTCATGTTTAGATACAGATGTTTTTTTTCCATATCAGTTAACAATAAGAAACCCTGATTACCCTTAAATTATAAACATAACTGTGTATATTTATCTTACATGACGTTGTATTTACATGGTTCGGACAGGTGCTTTGCTCAGTAGTTTGGTAGTATTAAACTCTGAATGTTTTACATCCTACAGAACAAAACATCTTTCTTTCACAAAAAGCTTGAGTTTTATGTGAAAAGCAAATCGTAATGTCTTCGAAACAATATTTTTTGCATTGACTAATTTGTATTAGCGTCTCATTAACAAACACTTTTTTTAAGTTTAACTAACAAATATATGTTTAGTGAAATAATTTATTTGTACACAATCATTTGATTATGGTTGCGCCGTCAATGCTAACTATGTTACCATGTATATGCCAATTCCCAATATATTTTAGCATTAAGCTCACGGACCAAGCGCTAATTATTTTTTCACGTTGTTTTTGTTGTTCAATGTGATTGGATCGTTGCTCATCAAACCGATATACTGATCCAGATCGATGAATCGTTACACCCCTAATTAGTACTCCACAAAGGAACAGTGATGATAAAGCCTACCACCCCTACGGCTCTTCACAGAACACACACTGGGAGATAAAGTTGTGTGGATGATAATCAGACTGAATGGATCATTCAGGTATTCTATTCTCAGTAAAAACATAGTCAGCCTAAACATCTAAGATTTTACTTTTGCTAACTCATAAGAAGCAGCAGCTGTTGCCAAAGCAGGCGATTGTCACTGAAGTAAATTCCAATCATAGAACAGTGATAATGCACCATTTTATTTTGGAGTTACTTTTCATTATTAGTTGTGGCTTCAAATTAGTTTTTTTCGTTTTGAAACTTGGAAAGGAGTCCTGCAATTGAACACAAAAACCCGATTTTGGTAACACTCATTTTGGTTTTTAGCATTTAGACTTTTTCTCCAATAGATAACTATTGCATCAGCCATTTCACATGAAAAGAATACATTCACATATATATATTTCTGAAACAACTCATGCTGTCATCTCCAACGACTGCAAGTCAACTCCTCCTAACGGACTACGGGTGTTCCACAAGGATCAATTCTAGGTAATTATTTTATTCACTCGCTACTCGCTCCAAATTGTTGTGTGACTTTTTTGCAGATGAAAATATTTTTTATGCCAGATGCTCCTCTCTTAATTAGTTAATTACAAATCTACAGTCTGTTTTTGAAAAATAGCACTTCCCTTTGCTGGATCATAATTAATTAATTTTTTTTTTCATTGGTCTTCTGTAAAGGAACATTTCCTATTTTTCCTCTGCTGGTTGAAAAAATATAATACATTGTACAATTTCTCCTGCACTTAAATATGGTGATGGTGTGTGTTTGTATATATGCATGCGTCTCCATAAGAAAGGCCTCTTGACTCAGTCTAACAAGCACATTGCACTTCATCAGGGGCGACACATTACTCACTTTCCATTGTGCCCTTTATGAAATGGTGTGATAGTCCTCTGAAGCAGACAGAGGAGAGCTGCATAGAATCTTGTTTATCTATAAGTTGCTTCACAACAAAAACTAAGTTTTCTAAACTAACTAACTTTTTAAGACGGTATTTACACAATGTCAGGTGAAAGGACATTTTTACATTAGTTGCACCTCCTGATTACACAGAAATTGGCAGATGTTCCAACAACATTTAAACCAAAGAATTAAAGGATTCATCAAGATAATAATATTTAGCTATATTGACGATTAAAATAATTGTTAGTAGCAGTTCTAAAACTTTCCAACACTTCAATTCTTCTAAGTCCAAAGAAACTGACTATAAACTATGATATTTTGTCCAATTCAGATTTGTCCTAGTTAGATATATCTAAATTACAACTTATTATGATGGGGTTTTTTTGTAATTGTATTTTGCTTATGGGTCCAGGAGCGTTTTATCATCTTCCCTCTGGTACTTCTGTAATAAACTATAATATTTTGGAATGGAACAAAGATTATGTCTAAAGTTTTCCTTTTTGTGTTTTATTTACACTTTACCATTTTACGTAGCCAAACCTAAGTCATTCCAGTGGGAATGATTTAGGTTTATTCCACTGACAAAAATAGTAGTGGTAGTGATCAAAGCACACAATTCAACACTTTGAATGTGTTACTGTTGATGTAAATGTGAAGAATGGGCTGAGTTTCAATGCTGTGACATAGATCCTGTGATTGTTAGAGAGTGGAGGGTTGGGGATAAGGAGGTGGGGACCTGTGGTGGTATAACCCACCATTTGACACGCATGTTTCAACAAAATCCACAAGATGAGATCATTACTTAAAGATAAACAGTTAGACAGGTTCTTTGGAAATTTTGACAATTTTTATCAATTACTTTTCTAGATGTTGTCACAGTTAACTGATAAGTTAGTGAAAATCTCAAAGTCAGTCTGAGGATTTTTTCTAACAGTAGTTTGAATTTGAAAGATATTAAGGTGTGGAAAACACAGAAAATATATTTAATTTAGAAACACACAAAAAGGTGTTAATTGACAAGATGTATTTACATTATTTTTATTATTCCACTGCATCCTACCAACTGATGTTAATCCTCCCACTGCATTAGCTCCTTAACTGTCTTAATTACAATCCATTAAATTAACCTCTGCTCAATTAATCAAACGGCAACAACCCTGCTGCCTGACTCCCATGAGAAAATAACCCCGGTGAATGGCAGTACGAGTACCCATGATTTCATATCCTGGCACTTGGCCAAGCTCAGAGACAGCAAAAAAGACCAATAATATTATTGGTAACTCACTTAATTTATGTCAATTTCTATTAGGTAAAAACATCCAACTGGTAGGAGGCTTAATATTTTTAAATATATTAACGATATTAACGGTCTGCTTCATTGTTTCAAATAACTTTTCAGCTTCTCAAAGGTTTGTTAAGTCAGATGGAAACTTTCAACACAAATATTCTGCCAACTTGTTCTGAAAAATGTTCAGTAACTTTTAGCATTCATTGGAACCTCCATCTTACATATTTAAAACATTCCCTACAACACTTTGTCAAGAAATATTCCTGAGCCCACTGATGGGAATTTTCAGCTCTCATATTTGAAGAGGAGCCAAGAAATGATGGGTATGAGTTTTATCATGTGAAAATCTAGGGTACTAGAACAGCATAATAATAATGTAATGCAAAAACTACATCATATTTGCTAGGGGATCTCTCCTCTGGGCTTAAAGCATGGTTTGTGACCAAAGACACCTTCAAACTAACATGAGGATGAGAGAAAAAATAAAATATGTTGGCTATGCCAAATAACTACTTACAAACAATAATTTCCAAATTTGGGGGCTCTGTATTCTCTGGCACAAAGTTGAAAGCATAAACCAAAATGGAAACAGATGTTGGGCGAACGAGAGCTGCTTCACACTGCTGTATGTTTCATTTTTTCATCCATTCTCTCTCTTCTTCTCTGGCTAAACATAATGATTGGGGGATGGGGAAATAACAGCAAAACAATGTGGCAAACTGTTTTGTTGAAATTTGTGATCAGTCCCAATCTATCAGGATGAACCTTCAATTGACACAATCAAGAAACTTCAATAGTGAACAAGGCCACGAAGAATATAGATAAAGTGATTGAGCTGGAAGCTTTACAAGACTCCATGGATTATACAAGTACTGTTATTGCAATAGTTTAGTAGTAGTTTTTGAGAGCAATCTCTGGGAGCAATTTATATTAAGGGTGAAAAATGTATCCTCAGTGAGCTGTACATACTGAATCTTGCTTGTTTAGGAGAAGTAGCTGAAAATATTTCCCTGAAATAATGTATGTTTAGATGCAGTTGATCAAACAAATCTAAATCAATAACAGTTTGTAATAACATATTTTGTCTCACCAACAGTTCCAAACCCAAGGACTACTTTCACATGAGACAAAAAAAATCTTCATAACAGGGAAGATGGAATTTGCCAACATTTAGGATTGCTGCTCGACAAATAACTGGATGACTAAGTTTGATACATCACAAACACAAACAGTACGGGCAGTGACACAGCAATTCTATCAGCAATCAATCAAAGGTGTATGCTGATTATGATGATGAAGATGACACTAGAATAGTATGTTGTGCCTGGAGCATTAACAAAAACTGTCAGGCTTTCAAAATTCTAGTAAATATCGGACCAATCAGTTTGTTAGGCTCAACATCTACACTTTATACTAGTATAATAATGACTACTGATAAACATAAAGCTCTTAAAGGAGGGTACGTCCCTAGCATGTTAGAGCATCTTAATTACAGTCACACATCTGACTAGAAAGTTTCCTCTAATTCCCACTTGTGAATTCCATTCCATAGGAAATGATGTGATTACTTTTCAATTTTTCTGCAAACTACTGTCGAACATCTGTTCCTCATTTTTCTGAGAAAGGATGTTGCAGCAGCAGCAAAAAGAGCGGGGGCTAAATTGGGAGGGACTGAGGCACCCTCTCAAATGGAAAATACAATGAAAATGAGGGAGGAGTTGGAGGATGTGAGAGCAAATATTTGTATTATTATTGATCCAATTAAAAAAAACTAAGCTATACTGATAATGAAAGTAGAAACGACACTGCTGTCAGGAATACATAAAATGAACTACTAGATTAACTTTATTCAGCGTTTCACCCACTAAATAATAAATTCGGAAAAAATAAAAATGGATTGTAGTAACTGGACATTTAACAAGTTTGTAACATTTAATTACCATTACATTACAATTTAATTACTAGATAGACAGACATTTCTGAAATTAATTTTGAAATGCTGTCCATTGTCGGAGATCTGTTATATTAAATATGCAGTATGGACAGTATTGGACTTTATTTTCAAGGCTTTTTCCTCATTTAAAATAAATCAGCATGACAGTTTTTTACTTGGGAACCCAGATTTCGCGTTTTTAAATTTGCAATTTTACTATATTTAAAATATTTTTTGATTTATTTATTCGGTTTTTTAAAATAACAAAAAATTCTTAACATGTTTATAAATCATTTTATTGTAAATGTGGTGTAAGAACTGGTTAAATATAATACAGGACATGATGTTAAAGAACAGAGTTACTGAAGGGGTTGAATGATACTTTCAGTAGAAAAATAAATGTTTAATTATGTTTTTTTTTACTTAAATATTAAAACATTAGGATAAGGATAGGATAAGAGTCTAATGTACAATAGAGACATCTAATAAGAGGCAGAATTTCAAACATTGTTCTTATGGGTTAAACAGAGACAGATGAAAACTGGTGGCAGACAGACTATGTATTAATGCATATAATCCTAATTTAGGGTAATTTCTATACAGGAAACTGTGATTGAGATAGTCAGCTGATACTATGTGCTGACCACATGGTTGTCAGTGACTTTATGTTTGGTTTCTTACACCATCAACCTGGCCCGTTTCCTTGGTTTCAAAAATAGAAGAGCAAGAGCTGACATGGAAGAGCTAGCTGCTTACTGTTGATTACCCTCGGCTAGCAGGCAGCTAGCTAGGGACTTTACACACTAATTAATAATTTATACGCTCTAACCTGGACCACAGCCTCGTTGTCAACACTCACCGGAATCGTGGAGAGTCCTTCAGACATTCTTCGAAATCCACAGTTATCTTCATTTTGCCGCAGGGAGAAAAGTTTGCGCGTCCCTTGTATTCCAGTAATCCCAGATAATTAGCCTGTTAGCTAGTATAACTGTAGCGCTCTCTGGTCCCACTTTGGCTCCGCTCCGCTAGCCTATGTGGCCAGCAGCTACCGTTAAAAAGTCGAGTCAAAACAACCATACACGGCTTTATGTTGAATGAGATGGTTCACTGAACGCTCCAAAAGTATTTCAGATGCAGTCGTGAAACAGTGTCGTACGTCTGGTCGGTCATAGCATCCAGTGGGAAAGGAGCTTCTCTTCAGCCACATAGTACAGCCCCACACAAAGATCGTCTGTACGCCCCTTATCCGACTTCCATTCTATGGGAATGGACTATACTCAGTTAGTTAGTTTATTTATTCATTCATTAATTAATTTATTAATTCAATCATTCATTCGTTTGTTTATTTATTTACTTAACCATCCACAAATAACAGAGATTGGTTGTCACAATTAACGTAAAGCATGAATAACTGGAAAGCACTCATGCAAAGCTCTGCCATGACAACACAGTTACCAATATCAACATTATTTAAGTAAAATGTCATGCAAATCCGTTCATTAATTTATGGGTTGTAAAAAAAAAAATCCGTAAGTGCCCTAAGTCGCAAAAAACCCCAGAACAATTCAAACTATCAAACTATTAAGAATTTGTTTGAAGCATTGGCTCTCAGATGCTCAGGATGAGAAAGTGTTTTAGTTTTAAGATTTATTATTTGTTTGATGATGGATGAATGCTCTAAAAAAAGTCTATGGTCGACTGTTCCAAGTTGTTCTCATGGAGCTCATGTCCTCATTTTTAAATGTCGTCTGTTGTTTAGCATGTTAATGATATAATATGTTACAAAATAAAAAGTTACCCAAACAGAAGGTCACTAAATATTACTAAAGGACTTGGGCTCTCTGTTGGATGAACATATTCAATTGCGATGTTATTTATTTGTAAAATGTTATAAGATTTAATAAATCAAATTTTATTACATGTAATATAATTTATTACATTATCATTACATGTACTCTGTGATATTATTTATTTCATCATGCATTACATGTATGTTAATAGCACATTTACTGCTTTGCATTCACGCGTGAAAAATCTTGTCCTTTCTGCTGTGAATAATCCAGCGGAGAAAATTGAGTAAAAACAATGACTCTGTCTTTGCCTAGACGATCTTTGTGTCAGTTGACAGCCGCTTCCTGAGAAAAGGAGTTGACGCTGCGTGTCCTAAAAGGACGACCTCCTCAACCCCTTGTCTTAAATTTCATTACTTAGATCAACACGGTACAACCATTGAAACGTTTATTAGACGAATACGGTTTCCTTATCTAAGAATGGCATTACTTTCTTGAAGGGTCGTTTTGATTTTGAATGAAACGCTAGAGGATAAATGGAAATGGAAATCCACTGGAGAAGAAACGTGGGATAATCCTGCAGAAACAGGGTCCTTGCTTTATCCTATTAGAATTACTAAAATCTGACTGCAATGGAAGATCTCTAATCTAACACCCCCACCTGCTGGTAAATCACATCACCTCAACAGAAAAGTAAAGCGCATTTCAATCTAAGCAATTAACAATGTTAATAACACATGTTCTGTACATTTCCCAAACAGATTTAATACATACGTCCAATTTTTCGTCCACCCTTGTGACATTGAGTAACAGAATCACATCCATCTCTTTCCAGGAATGGAATCGTTTTTTCTAAAGCAACCCAGTGGAATACCTCTAACCCTAACCTTTCTTTATTTGCATTTAATTATATTCTATAAAAAAAGGGAGTTGTGTTATTCATTCCAATTCATAATGAAAAATGAAAATATACTTGACAAGCATGGGATAAATCAACAAAGTAACAATTATTTGCATTTGTAAAATGGAAAACATAGATGCTTTTTGTATAACTTATCAAGTTAGTTCATTGAATGTCACTTGAGAAGTCTACAATGGATTTTACATACTTGGCACCATTCTAGTCTCTATCATTTCATTCCAATGCTTTGAAATAAGCTAAAGCATTTGAAAACACTAGATTTAAAAAAAAAACCTAAATGAAGCTACAATAATTTCGGTATGGTGCTTGTATTTTAGAAATAATTTTCGCATTACTGCTAAATTATATTTGGATTAAACCTGTTTTTTGATGTTACTAATAAGGAGATTAAACATGAGGTCCAAGTTGATTTACATTAGCCTCATTTTCATCAATGAATGAATGAATGAATGAGAAAAAAAATATTCTAGAGGAAGAGAAGCAGCTTCTTCTAGATACATCTGCATAGCTGTTCCTGATTGTCTGCATCATTGAAGGTTTAAGGTATCCATCCTTTCAGGTGAAACAAAGCAAAATAGTTCTTAACAACTGTTTAATGGAAGGAGACAAAAACAAATCCGAACACTCACAAATTGATGGATTGGTAACGTGCAAACTGGAAATATGAAAAAACATACAGATTTGACATCTGTGTCATTCCTTGACAGACACTCAGAACAGTCACAGAACTGTGTCGTTCATTAAAAAAAAAACCAAAAAAAACCAACCCATTGGGAATAGGAGTTTGAAAACAAAAAGCAGGACAGAAATTAGTTCATACTGTTAAATAAAACAGCACATAGCAAAGATTGTTCATTTTACACATAAATGCATGAGGCACATTTGACAGATAATGACCACCAACAGGGTGATCATGTCAGTCATGTTTGGACAATCTTGTCCCTTTAGTCAGCTTGTTAGCAGTTGTCTTTTCTTATTGTTTAACAGTACCATCTAAGTCTAGACTTCCAGACATATTACTCTCTCTACAGTAATCATGGGCTTGTAGACTGCTTGCATCTTCTGTCTATTAAACACACCAGCCTCCTGTTGGTTGCTGGACAAAGTCGAAAATCACAGAGAAAATGCCACAAAATAATGAACAGGGAAAAAAACCCTCAAATGGATGTTTGCAGATGTCACATCACTTCTCCGTCATCTTTTGTGTTTTCATAATACAGCATCTTCAGTCACAGTTTGGAATTAAAGGACATTAAGAAAATGAAGTAATCACACTATAAGACGTACCAGGGCATCCTGCATTCTTTTCTCTCAAGGCATTCACTTCTCCATCCGCAAGTTTTTATGAGGATAGTTCCAGAGAAAAAGCCAGCAAAAATTTAAAGATCTTTTTAGACTAACAAAATGTGATGCCTAAAGTAGCCTCAAAAACCCCAACAACACCTCCAGTAAGACTTGGTGGTTGTCTCCACTACCTATATGTGCTTTAACTAATCAGTAGCTTCAATAACGTCTCTCCTCATTAAATTCCCAGGCTGTGTCATTCTGGACAACTAAATAGACCAGACAACATTAAATTAAATGTGGTCAAGCAAACCAGGCTAGTACACCTTCCGAATAGAATATATTCACTAATTCTGTCTCGTGAGTTCCCATATATTAAGAAATTGTTTAAAGATTCCCGTTTGTTTTTCCCTTGTCATATCTACATCAGAGCCTGATGCTAAATGCTGTAGCTCATTAAAGCCAAGGCACAGTCCTGTTGAACATTAGCACGAAGTGTGGAACTGCAATACTATCCCATCTATAATCATAAAGAAATCACATATCTAAGGAGCCTAATAACCATTACCTTAATGCTAGGGTTGGGACAAACTTAGAGGCCAGCAGCCTGATTCCGTTTTCTCAGGATGTTTTAAAAATAATTACTGGCTTGCCCTGTAAACTCCTTCCTCAAAAGGAACTGATGTGCAGGAACAAAAACTACACATTTTAATTAAACTTAAACTGAAGTGTCCTGACAAATCAATAAATGACCCACATAACAAATCTTTCAGTAGGTTCAATGTGGGGGAAAAAAAGGGCTGCAGTCTGGTTTTATAAGGTAATATGTTTTGTTTTTAACAAGTTACAAGAATTAGAAATGAATGTTTATGTGGTGATCCTGCTTGTGAAGAGATATACAGATATAAAACAAGATGAGCTGGATAAAAGTGACAATATTATACTTACAATCAAATTTATTCTACTGGATTTTAAGCAAAAATCCATACCACAAGGTGAGGTTATGTAGGTTACACTGTCTCGTACTATTCAACTGAAATAGAGCTCCTAAAATAACAACACTGTTATAGCATAGCTGAAATTCCAGGTAGGGCACAGGGACAAAAAGTATTTTATCTCGTGATCATGTTGTCCAACTGTGTCACTATATGTACTGAAACGAGCAAAGAAAATACAACAGAGGCTCGAGTCAAAAAGCAATAAAAGCTGTAAGAAGTTCAACTAGTCAAGCGTCGTCGTCATGTCTCAGATATTCCTTTTGTGAGGTCACAGGGTTTCCCCTGGCTTTTTCCAGGACTGACATATTGGCTCTGTGGCTTGAGGCTGTGGAACGGCCCGGCAAGAGTCCCGGATGTCTGGCAGTTCTTTTTTTCTTTCCTAAAAAGGCCCTGAGCCTCCTTTCAAGGTCAAAAATAAATATTCTTCAGTGCGACGCCCATCTACAGTGGATTGGGGGGGGGGAATTCTTGGCAAAAGGAGAGAAGACAAGGAGGAGGAGGGAGCAACAGTCTTCACTTGTGTGCGCGCTAATTTTGGGAGTTAAAAACCAGTGTGTTTGAAGGTCGTATTGCACAGTTCTGGGGAGGTGTAGATACAGACAGGTGACCGGGAGATTATGAGCTGCTGAGGGCTGTTACAAGTGTGGTGAAGTGGAGTCTGCTTTAGAGCCCAGCTTTAGAACACAGAGCGCAGTGACATTGTCTGTTTACATCATGAGCCGAAACAAAGGCCTGAAGGTGGGAGAGGTCTCGTCTATGAATCCAAAGAATCAGCTGGAGAAAAGACAGAGAGGCAGGCAGATGTGAGAACAGAAAGACGGAGCATGTAGTAATGAAAGTGGAACAGATGTATAATTAATTTCTTTCACAAACAATGGAAATCAACTTCTGTACAATAAGCCTGCAGGAGGAAAGATTATCCCCTCAATTAATTTACACTCAAGACAATCGTTGGCCTTAAAGAAGCAAGTTTACGTCTATGTATTTCCAACCTTTTGTATTTCCAGAACATCAACACAGCATAACATTAGAATATTTTGCATCACAATGATCACATCACAATTACATTGATAGACATTAATTCAAACTTTTGGTAGTAGAATAATAAAAATCAATGGCTTTGCACAAAACCCTTATTTCTAGATAACTTACAACTTTCCAACCCAAAAACTGTTAAACTGTCCAAATTATTCATCTTGATGTAATGGAGTGCTTCCGTTCTCCTTACCGTCCTGTGGTGGGTCGATATTTATTTCCTCGGTTTCTTCCGTGTCCTCCCTTGTCTCCTCTGTGTCATCTTTCATCTCTTCGTCTATATCTTCATCATCTTCCAGCTCGCTGGCGATAAGCTGGCGTGCCAGCTTGATGTTTAGACCTTCGTTATAGTGCATCTTCCTCATCATCTGAAAATTCACCTTTTTGGCTGTGGAGGAAGAAGCAATTTTATTTAAAACATGATAGTTACTTCAGTGAACAGTTCTTACCACACTGAAGTGTATAGTAACAGACTTAATGTGAGGCTAACAAACTTGGACTTTTGCTTTTTTAGGTGCAACTCATAGTCATCTCATTGTATATTTATAGAATAGCTCTTTTGGCAAAGGTTCAACGAATGAAAATGTTGTAGTCAACATAGCATAACCTAGCATAGCATTAATGGATTTTCTTTCACCATCTATATACTGCATTCGTAGAATTTGTATGCTCACTGACTAAACTTGACAAATACTAAATATCAAATCTTTATACATTTGCTTTATTCTAAATAAGCATGTCTTAATCTATCGCAGATGTTGAAGAAGCTTTTATGGTTGGAAAACTGGTCTGCAGTTTTATATAATAATGTTAAAATATAATCGCAGAAAAGATTGAAAAATTCCTGACAAAAACTTATCCCGTCTATATTTTACTGTGTAAGTAAGTTTGCATCTCTGTTTGTGCATGTACTAATAGGCTTAACTGGCATCTCCGTATGTGCGGGTGAAAGGTATGATAGTAAATAGACAGGCAAGATCAAAGGACAGTCAAAAGCACACACACACTCAATGGGTAACCGTCTTGAGGGACGTTGGATGAGAGATCAATAGCTAAACTGATCCCTTTCCATTAGTACTCAGGTGTCACTGTATGAGTATACCTCAAAGCTGCAGAGGACAATTTGGACTAAGGTGGAGAGTATAAATAAACAGGTGAGCTGTGGAATGCACTTGCCACCATCAGCAACCGCCAATGATGGCTTAATGTTGAAACAATAAAGCCATATTATCAAGATTATGTTATTATTATATTATTATCCACGGAAGCTAAAATTATGAAGGCACTAGCAAGTTGAGATATCATCAAATAAAGTCAAAATTCCCATGTTTACCTTGTTCTTCCGGAGATAGCTCCTCTTCCTCCTCCTCCTCACTGCTCTCTTCTTCTTCTTCGTCTTCCTCCTTCATAAAGCGAGGCTCTGAGCCTTCTGCTGCCACCAGCCTTGGAAGAAGAAGGGTAATTTCAGTTTCTTGTACCTTTAGAATATTTCAATCCACCGCTTCCTTTGTATCCTTTGTGTTGTGATCATACTAATGGTATATATGATTAAATAGAACAGGAGTCGGCTGGAGTTCATGGCTAGGCTAATAAATGTGTAAATTCTGGTGAAGAAGTTATGTATAGTTTGAAGAATATGCTCTGGAAAAGGTGATCACCATTGAGGTTCACATTAAAATTCATGGGGTATTTTTCTATAATATATTTTAATGTATGGTAGAAATGACATGAAATTTGTGGTGAGTTCAAAACGACAAAAGGCACAAGAACACATTATGATTAATATCTCTATACAGTTTGGTGAAGCTGGTATCTAACGTTTGTGAGATATACTCCAGATGAAAAAATGATTACCGACGGACTAAGTGACAGCTACACCCCTCCATCATTTCTATGTTGAGCAGATGAGAAAGACATAATTCTAAAGTTATTCTGGTGATTGAAAAACACAGATACGCCGAAGATCCAATGTCTGGAGAGAAATGAACATGGGAGAAACATGTGGTGATGGGTGAGGAGAGTGTGTACAGAGTTACAGTGAAGATCTGTGAGCATCTGTGTATAAATACCGTAGCATGGGACAAAAATTATTAAAAAAAAACAAAAAAACTTTTATTATTGATATTATTATATTGGCGTATAATTTAAAGTTACCATGAATAACTCTAAGATGATGATAATTTATGTATTTACTGCATGTCTACAAAGATTTTCTTCAGACAGAACAATCCCACTTTCATTCAAAATTAAACATCCTTGGTGGACATAGGGCACTCTAGCCTATTAAGCTAATGTATCCTGGTCATTGGAATAACCAAAGGCCTTTGGATACAATATTATCCGGATAGATAAGCCATGATTCCATATTATTGCATTATGTAAATTTTGCAATATGCTGTGTCTTGTGATACAATGCATTGCACTGAATTGCAATTTATGACTCTTTCAATTGCAAATTGTATCATCAACAGAAATTCTTCTAGTTTTGTCTGTGTGTTCATCCATTTTATTTAATGTTTTACTTGGCCAACATAATATAAAGAATGGCAAAAATAAGACTAATGAAATTTTTCTGTGAAATATCTTGACCAGAAGTTATGAACCGCTAACAAAAAAACATGTTTCATTATTAACAAACTGAATGTTAATTAAACTGATACTTGAACATACTACTTTACTCTTTCTAGAAAAAAATCAACAATAAATATCGATTGAAATGTTAACATAATCTTTCAAATATATCAATGTGGTACTATGACATCAGCACAAAGCAGGTTAGCTTTGTGTGCATTGATTATTTCAATATACTACATCATTAACAACAGACCTCTTCCAGGTAAAGTCCACCAGCTGCTGCGCTGTTGGGGGTTCTGTTGTTTTGGACAATTTCACAACCAGCTGTTTGTTAGTGCAATCAGAAAGGTGTAGGTGTTGGAAGGGATAGAGAACTGAATGGAAGAGCAAGCAAGCACATTCATTTTTGTTTATTTGCATTATGCTGCTGACCTGTGCTGCTGGTAAGTTACGACATTATTCATTTGAAAAAAAAAAAAAGAGAGGATTGTCGAGTTCTGAGTATTACATCCGAATCTGAGTAGTCACAACTCATGCTATGCACCTGTGTGTGTCACATCTTTTCGCCTGCAGAACTATTATCATGGAAGTAGTAGCTGAAAGGCTGCTCTATTTATTCCACAGCTAACAGGATTCTAGCTAGCTAGGTTATGATATAACAGAGGCAAAAGTTATAAATATAAAATATAGGGACGAAATCTTGGTTTAGGTAACACAGGTTTCAAAAATGGAATTTCTTGTGTGCTTTCACATTTTATCAAAATTGCATATTTGTATAATGGTGCAGTAAAATGGATGACGTCAGAGGCTGTCATCCATTTTAACAGTTAGTGAGACAGCACATTTATGGTAAAGGACCAGGATGCTGGCAAACATGTTTCTGTCTGGCTTATCGGGAATGCACCTGAGGATACTTAGATACCACATGCCGCATCAGAAACTAGACATTAAAACTTTTTCAAAAAATGTTACACTTGCCACTGGTCCCTCCTTTCACTGCTTGCCTTCTTCCCTTTTTACCTCTGTTCTTGGTTTGCACTTTTCTTCCTTGCATTCACATGAAAGTCTTACTTTGATGCCAGGTCATCAGCTGTGAGTCCACTGCGGTCATCAGAGTCACTCAGCGCCCCCTCATCATCGACGTCCCCCACCATCCTAAAAGAAGGAAATTATGTGATTAAATATAAACTGAAAACAAGGATCCAGTCACAAGTAAAAAGGTAACACAAGAAGAGGTATATGCCACACTGCCAAGTAGACAAAGGATAAAAGGGAGATGGAGCCAGGAGGGAAACAGACAGGGTAGAGGACCATGAGGAGAGAGAGTGAGAGAGAGAGGGAAGGTCTGTGACAAGAATGACCTTCCCTGCAGCGTTCTGACATACATATTGGATTACAAACCTGCTGAGACATCCTTCTGACACCAACACACACTCAAGCATAACTCTCACACATTGGCACGGGTTACTCAATTCAATTCAATACTTTATTAAGGACACAGCTCATAGAGGGTTCCATAACAATAAATAACAAAATTTACAAAAATTTTACATATAGGCTAAAACATCAATGGTTCCACATTCTAGAAGAGAGCTTGACTGTTCTCAGAGCAGGGTTGGTTAAGGCTAAAATGATGCTGTTAGCAGAATCAGATAGCCTGCACATACATCTGGACATGAGAGTTCGTATCACAGCAGAGCCAGTGGGTACACGATCATTGGCAAACATTTGGCTTGTGCTGCAGCTTCTCAGGGCTTTTAGCGGGACCCTCATACTGTCGTTATAAGCTGCTCTGAGTCTCTGCATGTTGCTTTTCCTGTAGCAACGTCACAGGTGGGCCGTTTAGAACGGAGTACAATACGCTTTAAAAAGAGAAGTCTTCCAAGTAATCGAACACATACTAAATATGCGAGCCAACATGTTTGCTTGTGCATATAATTTACGACAGGGTCTGTAAATGTCCCTATCATCTGATAGATCATAAGTTATGATCCAGATATTTAGCCTCATCACACACGTTAAGGGCAATCCCAGACAGGAAGGAATCAGGATATACCAATTTTCTATCATCCCTACTTCTGTCCATCATAACATTACTCTTATTTGAATTGAATATCATGTCAAAATCTGTATCATTTTGAGAGCATGACTTCAATAACTGCTGAAGACCGGCATTACAAGGAGAGAAAATCGGCAGATCGTCTGCGTACATCAGGTGGTTAATGAGATAATTACCAACCATACACCCTGCACTTGCATCTTCTGATTGGGTTAGAACCCCAAAATAGGCTGCATGATTATTTTAAGGATAGGTCTCTACTGAATGGCTGTCTTCAGCTGTTTAATGATTTCAAATCCAACCCATATAGGATTATAAATAGAAATATGATCAAGGAAAATCCTGTCAGAATAGTCACCTGTTGTATGGTGTGCTGGGCTCGTCTATCTTCATTAGGCCATAGTCTTTGTCGGCTGGATGGTACGTAGCCAAGATGTTCATCTCATCCCATTTCTGAGATTTTTTCCTAAAAAATCAAAACAACAAGTGTAAGAAATACATGACTGATGCTAAATTTGGATCACCATGAGCTGGATGAATGAGAATCTACAGACATTTAGATCACTGCACACCATCTAACCACCCAAATCACACCCCATCGATTCCTTCACAGTGGCCAGTTCTAATCTAGGACTGAACAAGACCCAGTTTTCTCACCGACAATATTTTGGGAACACACAGACAAAGAAGAACAGAAATGTGGGTGACAGTTCAGGCAACTTTCAAGGGAAAATAATCTAATTTTTATTAAACATTATCCATCATAAATGTAAATATGGGTCTGAACAGTTGCTAAGGCTGTTAAACTGTAAGTGATTATGGTCAAATCAAAGAACGGTTCAGACAGTAGCTTTTTTTTGTTTTGAGTTAATTTCAGGTCAAAACACGTCTTTGAAACACGTCAATTCCTTATCTCTCAAACAGTTGAATTTTTTTAGCTTTTTGTAGCCCCAATGATTTTTCTCCTTTTGTTTAATTTTGATTGGTAAAAAAAATTTATAAGAAAGTCATAATTTTGGGGTTTATTTTTTAATTTATAGTAAATCCATTGGTCAAGAGGAATGTTCCATATAACACGAGGGTCCCTATGTAACAAGGGCAGGGCTTGTGGTACAGTGACACTATTAACCTTCCTTGAGAAAACACACCTATCAACAGATCAGTCACCAAAAAAAATAGTCAAACCCACTTCCTGCTTCCATCATGGACGGGGTAGAGGGTAGATCAACTGGATTTTCTTTGAATTTACTTTTTTTATTATCCTGGATTATGGATATGCTCAAAGTACAGATCTGTATATGATTCTAAATCTTATTAACTTTTGCCCATTCCTCCATAGAATTTCTTTGACATTTGTTGCAAATTTTTTGAGATATCTTGTGTAGACAGAAAGACATGGCTGATAAAGTAACCATGCATAATCAGCCGACAAATTGCCATTTCTTCAAGATCCCCTCCAAGCCACTCACTCATTATCACCGAAACTGCCCTACTTTTCCCCTTTCTGTAAAAGGACAAACAGGAGCTGCACCAACCACTAGCACCCTCTAAAAATAGAGTTGTGTGTGATGATGATGATTTGTCTAAAGGAAGATAAAGAGCTGGCAACACTCATTAAATAGAGTGAGTCATCACTGAGAGCTGAGATGTGCTATCGGATAGCATAGCCAGAGGGGAGTGATGCAAGTCCCAGCCGTGTGCTCTCCACTACTGCCCAAACCCAAAAACGCTAACAGCAGCATACATTTTTATAGATTCTACTTAAGAACAATGGGAGGCAAAGGCTGATAAGCACAAAATACCAGTTTTACCTGTCTTCCTTTCCTACCCAACAAACAACCGCCATCTGATTTATTGACATTAGAAATCAACTTCAATAGAATTTAATCATTTAACATTATTTCTTTAACACTGTTGCATATAATCCCATAATGCACTTTTTGCAAGTCTCTTTTGAACCAGACTGCTACTTTCACAAAGACATTGCTGATGACTTTCTTATAACTGGATTAGTTGGTTTGTCAGTAGGACTACACAAAAAACTACTGGATGGATTTCCACACACTTTAGTGTAGCATAGGGTCAGGAAATGTTTCATATAGATGCGAATCAAGGGATGGACTGAGAATTACATTCCTCCTGCTTTAACACTGCTAGATAGCTCATTTTCTTATAATTATGCAAAATACTGAAATTTCCCAAAAATATTTGGAGAATTTGGAAGATGGCTCAGAAAAGCTTGACTGACCATTTTTCATATGATATAACTTATAACTATATAATAATTTTGATATTCTAATGGGATTGGTAGATTTCTACCTTTTCCCGCAGTGGTTTGAACAAGCTCTGCACAAGTGCAAATCACTACTGCTTTGGTTCCTTCCTCAGGCAGCAGTAAGTACACCAAAAGATTCCACAAAGTTTGATGGATAGCCAAGTAGATTACGCCTTAAGTCTCCATCAGCAGTTCATAATTTAGAGAAAAGTGCATCAGAGAAGAAACTGTTATGTATTCACAAGCCATTTCTGCAGTGACTGTGAGGTCAAGACGAAGATTTTCACAACTACACTGACTAACAAGTAAAATCAGTGTTTTGGTGGATTGCATTTAAATGTAAACAAGGGTAAAGGGGCAAGAGGCAACAACCATTACAGTTAGTGATTTCAAAAGAATAAATTATTTAATTTAACAAATAAACACCACTAGGTTGTAGCACACTATATGTGCAAATCCATCTCTGTACCAAGAGCCATCTTTATGCAGTTAACTGCCTTGTGCTAAACAGTAACGGATCTTTATAATAGCAGACCAGTCCGTCTTTCATTCTGATTTCATCTATCAAATTATTCTCGAGCAAAGGAAAATTAACATATTCCTTTTCTGAGCCCATAGTCAACCTTGACTGGCCTGCACATGGTGGTAAAGCAGTCTGAGGAAGCGTTTATTTGTCAATGTTATGGAAGGCTAGATATTCACTACATGCCAGTCAAACTGTCCATCACACATTCAGGATAAGGCTTGAAAGTGAAGGAGGGATGTCGTTTCAGGCAGCCATGAATTATATATAACTGGGTGTGAGTCTCTTACATCACTGTTTACTAAATAATAGCGTGTGACTGAAAGGATAACAAAAGTGACGTTCTCCGACACTGCCAAAGGCCTTCCATTTTCCTATGCTGATAAAGGCTGGAATTGAACTGAAGCTGCAATTGAAAATACATGAAATGTGTGTTCCTGTCATTTCCTTTGAAACTTTTGTAGCCAGATGTAAACAATTATATTACAGCTTTACTTTTCCATCTTGGGTTTAGTGAAGTTGACATCTTCATGCTGTAGCTGCCTTCTTGAACTGGTGATTTAAAAAAAACTTGAAATTGATTCAAGGAGTAATTTCAACCAACAGCAACCACTGAAAGTGAAGTCGTTGGAGTCTAAAACAGCAGGGAAGCTGAATGGTTTGGGATAGGTGGTTGAACAAATCTATCGGTCTGCTGGGTGGTAGATATTTGTAAAGCTGGTTCAGGACTCTGCGTATTGTAGAATGAGTCAGGAAGGTAATGTCATTATTCTCTATACAAGGGAGTAGATAAGAAAGAAAACATGTTTGGCATATTGGGAAGTTCAATGTGCACACTGTACTATTTCTATGCATAATGACAAATATACTTTTAATTATAAATTAAATGTATTATTATTATTACATATGAGATAAGTTAAGACATCATAGGATCTAGAACTTAATCAGTATTAAACTAAGCAAAAGATGCATTCTTAAAGTTTTTCTTTCAAGACAGAATTTTTTATATGGAAAAACTTAAAAGGGAAGGTAGATATTGCCAAGCCAGTGATTATAGGAAGTGAATTTTAAGTTTTCTGCGTGGTTCTTATCTCCTACTATGGCGTGCCTTGTCCCATGGTCTCAAGTTGTGAGGTACAGCTGCGCACCACAGGTAAGCTGTGCTGTGACTTTTAAGAGATATTTTATTTCTCCTGACATGCAGAGATGTGGATACGAAAGTGTAAATATGTCAAACATTCACAGTGTGGATGCACATTAAAAGATAGAGAAAAAATCCAAAATCTAAGTATGAAATTAGTATTATATCAAAGCCAATAAAAAAAAAACAAAGCAGCATTATGTTCAGTTATGAGAGCACCCACACATGGTAAACATTTCAACTGTGTACGTGCTTTAACCTCAGAGCCAACAGTAGGGACATGGTTCAGCACAATCAAACCTGGTTCTGTGTGTTTGTTGCCTGGCTATACAACAGGTGCTTCCAGAAAGCTATTTCCCTCTGTGTCCTCATCACTCAATGAGAGACCATTTTCTATATGTGCTGGAAAATTCTTTTTGGGAGTGAAGTTCACTCATTACTGACATCCTGCTATGGCTTAATTTCTGATGCCAGAGCATACTGGCATGAGTGTCTGTCCAGACCTGTTGGAATATGAGAGGTGGTCGGCAGATGATTACAAATTTAATATTTAACTCTAAATAACTGAATAATGGCTGGTTACGCCCACTATAACTGGTAGGACATATGGCAAATACAAAAAAGAGGCCTATATATTTTGATGTTTATCTATGTCATATACTGCATCATGCATGTTGATCAAAATTATCAGAAGCCTAGCACTATAATTATAATAATAATAATAATAATAAAATAAATGTATTTTCTTCTAATGATTCTGATTTGTACAAACTTTCATTTAAAAATATATTCATAAATCTTTTATTTTTTCTAAAAGGACTCAACTGATGATACTTTGGTCCAATTCAACTGCCACGTTGAGTATCAGCTAATGCCTAAGAGTGAGTAGTATTCGGCAAGTGGGTGGTGTTAATTCATCTACCTGACTGTAAATCTGACAGAATTGTATTCCTTTAAAGCCTTATATGCCCCCTTTGATGTTATATTTATTTTTTTAGACGTTATCACATTAAACATATGTCCCTATGTGCCGTATTTTTTTGGCAAGGTGTTCATAATGTGTTGTTTAATAAAGGTCAACAACTTATATTTTTTTCAATTGAATTGGTTCATTAATATTTAATTAAGGTTAACTGTTATATGTTAATAATATGTTTATAATTTAAGCAAATGTAATTTACAAATTGATCATGACGTACATAAAAATGTTTAAAATTGTACATACACAAGGCATGGTCTACATTTCTGTACAGGAAAATGTCAAAGCAGATACTGCTACTGTTATCACAATACAGAAATTCCCAGCAATACCAACCTTAATCAATACCCTCTGTAGCCCTGACTTATAGTTGACTCAAAAATGACCAAGATTTTGATCAATGATTTGATGATAGTAGAGCTTTCTTTCAAACGCTCAAAGACTGCAAGTGATTGTGTAACTACAGAGTTCAATGCTCCAGGTTTGACACTTGTCAAACCATTTAAATGCTATATAAAGTTCCTTATACAGTTTTATCCTTGATTTCCTTCTCATGAAGTCACTATATGCTTATTTTAAGCTTGTATTGTTGATACTTAAATATTTCTAAAGCTTCAACAGCGTGTTCTGTATTATTTTTTAACACTTTCAACAATCATATGATGAACAAATCGATATCAACCAATTTAAGAAAATATTGCTGTATTGTGTTGTAAGGTTACAATTTCAATGTATGTTTAAAAGGGAGATCTAATCAAAACAACGACTGTCAAACCGACATGGGGTTATTAAGTTAACAGGTTAAAACACAATGATAATCCTGAAGAAATGACTTGGGGCTTTTCAATATTAACATATAACATCAAAAAGGGTACAGTAAAGAGCGGAGCACGGCTTAATGGGGACTTTTAGCCATTTTTTAAATTACCTTTTAATTAAGTGATGGTCAGAGATATTTAGTTTAGAGTCTGTCCAACTCTTAATTTACATTACCTGCTGAACTGGGTGTCGAATATATCTGCTAGATATTATGCAACCCGATGGATATTACTGCGGCCACGCCATCCGCACTACGGAGAAGTACGGTCGAACTATCTGGTTTTAGGAATAAACTGAGCGTCAACATTGTTTAGTTCTGTTAAGCGTTTATGGTGCATTCAATGATACCTCATAAACTCAGGTCTCTGGTTCAAATGGTAGAAAAACCAAACAGTAAACAGGAAAGGTACGGTAAGGTTTTTTCTTGTTTTATTATTTGTTTTAATTTATGTTTATGTCATTACTTTAATGTTCTTTAACAACATATTTTCTTAAAAATTATGTTATACGCAATATGCATTACGATGTAAGTTAATTTGATAATGTACATAAAAAGATCAAATCAAAACGTTATCAGCAAACTCTACCAGATTCTTGCTCAACGAATCCCTAAAGTACTCCTTTCCCCATTACTACGATATTGTATTGTAGCAATTCTTTGCTAATTTCCATGTCAAAATCATGCGCAATATGTTAGGTATGAACGTTAGCTCTCTTTTACTTATACTATTACGACTGTACCGGGGAAGAGAAACGGTCTGAAAGTTCCTAGTAGGAAAACGAACATTTCATTACAGCTGCACAGTATTGAACTGCACCGAGAACCCGACGATAGCCTTAGCTGACAGGAGCAGGAGGCTAACAGTCTGCAGCTAGCTAACGTTACCTTGCTACCGACCTGATAGCTCACGTTTTGCAGTACACTTACTGTTGGTCCTCCTCCGAAAGAGTAGGTGCTTGTTCGGGAATCTCTGTCGGCACGTCGTCGAACAGCGATTTGGCATTTGTTCCGTTGTTCTTGTTTTTCAGGATACCTTTTATCGGCCGGGGAGCTGCCATTCCCACACGCTGATAGTCAGCTATCTCTTTACAACTTATTTCTTTGACTCAGTTACCAATGACAGGGCCAGTTTCAATCAAGCTCCCCGTCATAACACGATGCTGTTACAAAGAGAGAGGACAAAACTAGGAAAGCTCCTCTATGATGACTGTAGAGCATATCGACTGTCTCTGGTTGTCCACTAACTGGGGGAGAGAGAACGCTGCCTACAAGCGGCCAGGTTAAGGCTTAAAATATCGCGAGATTGTAAAATGAGAGTTTATTGCGTGCTCCGTACATAACCCAGGATTGCTGATTCTTAGTGGTTCTGAATTTTAAAAAACTAACTTTCAAACAGTTTTAAATTTCATTCTGTTGTCATACCTTTATTGTACATTCTGTGTGTATCAATAAAGATGTATTTTCTTCAACGGTTTCACTTTTGAGTCATTTCCATATCAACAGTGAATTATCCAAATGATTTATTTTGAGAAGGCAAATAATCAGAAAATGTTCAATAAATTAAAAAATGTAGTGCAATAGAGAAGCTTTTTCACATAGTATTAGACAATAGACATAGCAAAAAAAAAAGTGTCTTCGGTCTTCTCCAAAGACACTGTAAACATTGTCTAACAACTTCTAATATTGTCAAAACTATCATTGTATCCAAGAAAAGAAGAAATGGATGCATCTGTTTCCTGAATTTGCTGGAACAAAGGAGTGGGGAGAGGAGAATACACCAACATCTTCATCCTGCCATCCAGATGGCTAAAAAACAACAAAACACATTTTTACATCAAAACCATGATGTAGCTCTGCATTTTAGTCAATCCACTCATTATTTTATTTTATGGATTGATTTATTTGAAAATTTTTCTGGAATAAAAATATAATTATTCGCATCATATTCAAGATATGGAATCATTGGTTCTGTTTGCACTCTATTTAAAATATAAACTTTTGACTTTTAATCTCCACTGTTACGGGGTGAGGGAAGTGAGCTTTGCTCAAAACAGGTTATTAGCTATTGCCATTAGCTATTGTTGGCCAGTGTTAGCGATGCCTTGATGGCAACGCTGTAGTTTGCTCGTACAAACACCTAAAGCAACATATCCACGGGCATGAAATGTACAACACTATGTGTACGTGTGTCAATGACACATAAACTGAAAAGATTTGCTAATAAACAATAAATTACTGGAGCTTCCACTTACTTTTTACACACGGGCAGCCATCTTGGATTATGAGGTTGTTGACTCGGGGTGGGTCGGGCTCCTCCGACTTTCCGAGTAGGAATTCCGACTTCGGTGGGCGTTTCAAGGAGGGTTGCCTTCTGTTACCAAGAATGCAACCCTGGAGGAACTCCACACACTCGTCCCACGTGTCCAAAAGGAGAGTAGTACCTATGCGGAAAAAACAAACCCAAACAGACAAAACCAAATAGATGTATTCTTTTGAGAGGAGAAAACTAATATTCTCATTGGAATGTGAAACAAAAAAGGTTTAATTATTAATAATAATAATAATACATTTAATTTATAATGCACTTTACATTTCATCTAAAAGTGAAGCTCTGTTCAATTTTGGAAACAGTTGACAGTAGGTGGTAGTTGAAGTAGCAGTACGATTGTACATCATTGACATTTTCAGGTTTCCATCTTGCTGACAGTGTCTCAAATGACAAATATCAACCTACATCATGTGATCACAACCTAGTTTTAAATTTCAATTTGAAATTAATTGCATACATGGTACAAATTAAAGTAAGTAGGTCATTTAGAACTCTAGAAAAATCACATTCAGTCAGTCAGTTTATCTCCTGCAATAAATAAGTTTATCTCCTATTAATAAAAAAAACAATAACAATACAATGCATGCACTTGTTCAGATAACTTTACAGAAGAGAACAAAGAACCTCAAATTCATTTTGCAGTTTACGTATCTACGAAAGCTATGCATATTATTTACCATCTTGCCCACAAAGGTTTTTCGATTATTCCATGCATATATATAAACATTTGAGGAATTGGGGTGATCCATCAAAGTGGGAAAAAAGGTGTTAATGTATGATAAACAAAATCAATGCAAAAGAAAAGGTTCAGATGATTTTATACAGACGTCTGGATGTCTGTAGAAAACAACTATCTTCATGAATAGGTGTAAAACAAGGGCAAAACGGACATGCATACTTACGTGTTTACCACTGCCAACTTTTACACAAGGTTGCCTAGTGATGTGCTTGGAATGTGTTCCTTTTCTATAAACTGAGTAATGGTAACAAACCAAAGATCCCAGGCAGCCATAAATTAATTTCCCTCCAAGCTGAGGCACACTTGGGAACATCTTGTTCCCTATAAATGAATAACTGTCAGAAAGATATCTTGGATGAGACATTATCCCAAAGAATTGAATTGAATAGAAATAATTTGTTAATTTTAGTAAGCATGAATTGAAAATGATAATAATAATCTGCTTTTGAATTGAAGTGTGAAGTGAATTGTTAGTGACTGTATGTAGGCATAGTGGGTACTGGGTGAGGATACTGTTGACAAAGACACTAAATACACATCAGTTTGGGGTGAAAACAACATAGAAATTATCACTGCTGAAAATTCATGAACACTATTTTTCAAATATAAAACATTTAGTCTATAAAATGTTGCTTTTGTGCAAGATAAATATGTTAAATATGTAAAATAAATATATAAATTAATGTAAACTATTATATATGTCAATACTGCTCCTGAAATCATCCCTTTATGTTAAGCATTTTATACACTGCAGCATCCTTTCTTAATCAGAATCGGTTACTGGAATGTATTTAATGCAAATTCAAATGCAACACCTGCCTGTCTGATATTTCAATACCTTTATCAAGCACTTGATGGCACTTGGACTTTGATCTCCACATCTCACAGAGCCCAGCCATCCTGCAATGCTGCACCACCATGGTTCAGCTCCAAGTACTGCCTGATATGCGTGTCATTGATGAGTTGCACAAGAAAGTTATCCTAAAGCAATGGAATGGGAATTTACGAAGCCTTAATGCTGATGTGCTAGACCAAGAGTAGACTGTAGATTGTGGTATATTTAACAGTGTTTATTGTGTATTATGTATTGTGACAGTCAGTCGCAGCATTACAAAATTCATGTGTGTGAATGAAAGGGGGCAGTTGGAAAGGTGAGGAGTAGAGGTGATGAAGGTGCAGGAGTTTAAGTACTTGGGGTCATTGTTCAGAGCAAAAGTGTGCTACCAGGTGAAGAAGCAAGTGCAAGCAGGGTTAGAAGTGGATGGAGAAGAGTGTCAGGGGTTATTTCTGATAGAAGAGTAGCAGCAAGAGTGAAGGGAAAGATTTACAAGATGGTAGTGAGAACAGCTCTGCTGAATGGCTTAGTGATGGTGGCACTGGTGAAAAGACAGACTGCCGACCACGAGATGGGAGTGAGTGAGGAGTTGAGGATTTTAAGATGTTTATTGGGAGTGACGAGGATGGACAGGATTAGAAACAAACAAATCAGAGGGACAGCCCTTGTTAAGATGGAGATGGGTGCAGAAAAAAGGGAAATACAAAGAGGTTTCTGGGTTTTGTTAAAGAGGACATGCAGTTGGTAGATGTGACAGAGGAAGATGCGGAGGACAAGGGAAGATAGAAAGAGATGATCTGCTGTTGTGATCCCATAAAGGGATCACCTGGAAGAAGAAGACGATTTAATAGTGTGCTAAATAATTTTAATTAATATATTATAATAGCTGTCCTTTTTGTTAAAATTAAATTAATAAAAGGAGCATTTGTGTAAACTAGGCAAGCGGACATAATACAAACCCCTCCAAAAAAGGAGGCCGAACTAAAAACAGAACAAGAGGTTAGGCAGAAACTCATTAAAGAAGCAAACTTGACCTACGCTGTCTTCCCCAACAGCAAGTGAAAAGCCCCTGATTACACGCATTGTACAAGTAATCCCCCCTGAATGCAGTCCTAAAATTAAATGTGAAGTTATGTTCGAAAAACTGTTTTCTTTACGAATAGTGTTTTGTGCTATTTACCTTATTTCATTTCTCATCATCCTTATTTATCATTCACAATGATCCCCTAAATAGAGGATGCACCCCATTTTCAGCATTGGTAGACATTGGTAGGTTTTCAACGATTTATGGACATCTGAAGTCCATCTTTCTAAAACAATATTTAATACCCAATTCTGCTGCTGGTGAGAGTCGTAAAACACCAACTTAACTTAAGTATAGTGGTAATTTAGAAGCACTTGGAGAGACCCACATCCCAGTGCGTATCACCTCTGGAATATGTTAAAAGCTGCTTCTGGATAACAATCCAGGTAGGTTCGTCCATTAATTTATGAGTTATTGGAAAAAAACTCCAAAAGTGCCCAATCTTGCAACGTTTAAGAAAATGTTGCTATGATGTCATGTTGTGACGTCAATACGTAAGATTATAACCTAATTGGGGCGGCTGTAGCTCAGTGGCTAGAGCGACCGCCTTCCTATCGAAAGGTTGCCAGTTCGAGCCCAAACAGGGTTCACCTGGTGGCGGTTACGAGCTTTCCGAGACAAGCGGTTTTTGTGACTGTGAAGCAGCGAATGCTTGGGGCGCTATCACGTGGATGTGTTTACGTCCTGGCCAATTTCCGGAATTGAATGATTGATAGTTGATTTGTCCAGTCACCGCCTGAATAGAGCGCGGTACATATGGCGGAAGTTTCCGCCTACACATGAAAAAAGGAATGGGATTAAAAAGTAACGTTCATGTTTTATGTTCTCGATTTGCTACGCACACGGGATGATGTCCATCCAAAGCCGTCGCTGTTGTTTCTCGATACAGCACATAGTAAAGGAGTAATGTCACAGCCAGCAATTAATGTCCTGGAGAAGATCAACCTCCAGGCAGGAGTAAAGGTAAACACCCACGTCAAACCAGATAGCTAGTCACGTTAGCATCGTGCTAGCATGGGCACGGGATGATCTATTTTCATTGCTAGCTCCACACCTTGTACGGTGTCAACACTACTGGTGAACTATGAACTATGTAGCTCTAAAATATACAGACAAAATAGCTATTACTCAAATTGCCTGACCTGAACGCCTTTGGCTATATTTACTTATAGATGTGGTTTTATTTAAACTGCCACGAAACATTACTCACCGAGTGAAACTCGCATTAAATGGGTGAAACACAATATTGTCGTGTCTGGTTATTGGTGGCATTATCGACACTAACTGATTGATCCCATAGTCAAAAGTGTTATGAATTATAAAAATATCCGTGTACTTGTCATTTGATGGTAACTCGTCCCTAGTTAACAGTTGTTGCATGTTGATTCACTTCCCCTTTGGCATTTTGCTACTTAGATAATCCTCTAGGGTCTTTTTGGTGAAATGTCTGTATTGTTACGGAGTTTTTGTATCGAACATAGTCATTCCTTAGAATCTGCGTTTTATTTATGTACTTACACTCCTTTTACATTAACACGAATAATCAAAGGAGAGAATAGTTAAAATAATTAACGAAGGTGAAGAAAAGTCAATCAGTGTCAACTAACCCTAACCCAAAGAAGACCAACAAGGATTGATTCCCTTCTGATTGATTCTTTAGTGTGTCTAAAAAGCCTGGCATCAGTGATATGAACCAAATGTTGTCTTTGAATGTTTCGTCTGCTGGTGCCAGAATAAAAGGCATCTCAATGTAACAAGCAATGAATGCATAGATGAACTTTTCTAAATTTACAAAGGAAGTAAATTACCTGATCTTGAGAAGATGTCGTAGAGGCATATAGCAGGACTGCATAACTTTAGTCACCTGAGCCTAAACCTAAACACTAATACGGTCCAAAAGTTTGATGATTTTTTGTCATGGTCTAGTTGTCTTCTATGGATGGATAAATCATTTTTAAAACATTGCTTTAAAATAGGACTTTGATGTGCACATTAAATAATATTTCCCATCACCTTCTCCAAACTCATTAGATCACGTTGATAAAGCTATAGCTGATTTATTGCATTATATTCTTTGATCTTGACAGGAAGGTCCCATTGAAAGGGAAATTATATGAGACAGTGGTGAGACTGGCTATGATGTACAGATGGGAGCCAGTGCTGTTAAGAAAGAGGCAAAAAGCAGGGTCAGCGTAGAAAAATGCTGAGCTTTGCTCTGGGAGTGACTAGTTGACAGGAATAGGTATGAGCACATTTGGAGGATGGCACACTTTGGATGGATTGATGATAGAGTGAGAGGGACAAGATTGGGGTGGTACACAGCAGAGGTAAAGCATATGGTGGGAGGAGGATGTTGAGGATATAGTTACTGGACAGGAGAAAAAGCAGGCTTATCACACAGGTGGTTAGATATGACGAGGGATAGAGAAGGATACAGTGGCAAACCCTAATCAGGAGCAGCCAAAAGAGGACATTTTTTCTTTTTATCATGATTGATGAATTTTGCCTCTATGGCTTCAAAACACAGAGCAGTCTCCTGTACCGGAGGTGCTCAGCAAGTAATGTAGACGGTATTAGTTGGACAGTAGGGTTAGAAAGTTACATAATGAAGCCTCACTCAGGGTTTACTTAAATGTGATCAGGGATTAATATTTATCCTTGGATCTTTGTAAAGTCGGCTGTGTAGTTTGGACTGTTAAAATATGGGAAATTTACGGAATAGACATTGAGGTTGCATATTTTGCTGAAAGATGTGTTCGGGAAATTGATTAATCACTATTATGCTACTAAATTTACTGGTGATAGCTGTCACTAGAGACGAAAGTGTTATTGGGTCATCGGTTTGTTCATTCATCCCATACTCAAGAATGCGATTTCACGAGAACAACTTGAGGCAATTAATTCAAATTTCACACAGATTTTTACTTGGACTCAAGGAAGAACTTATTCAATTGTCAATTGTCATATTGAGATCTTCAATCTCAATATTTTAGCACAAACATCCGCCTTTGCTCATGATTCAAATGTTTTTGTTAAAAGACCATGGTCACCTCAAAAAGCTAATCTTTGACCAGAACTTTATAATTCATTTGGTAATTGTGAAAAGGACAATTTCAGTGTGACCGAATAAGATAATAAACTAAAAGTAAGGCAATAAGCTCAATAACTATAGTTTTTCATTTCATGGTGGCATAGCGATTTTAAGTCTGTCGAACCTATTATGGTCAGTTTCTCCTGCCCTGATCACATGAATGCATTCTGAACCAGGATACTAGCCTGTGGAAACTTGTTAAAAGGACAAATCTTTGGTTGTCAAGAGTTTACTTTGCTTTAAAGCAGTATTTCCTTCATATGAGAGGATGATCATTATATATTTTAAATAGCAGTAAGAACAGTGAAAATTACCAGTGGGGAGAGGTTCCACTAACACTTTATGAGCTCAAGTATCAGCGAGACACTCAGTTCCCCTTTTTCCAAAATATCAGCTCTTTTTGACATATATTGCAGAAGGAAGCCATTTTACAAATGCATGTAATGCTTGTTCACCAAGCCTATTTTGCCATCTTAAATTTTATTAAATTCCACTTCACATAAACCTCACAGAGGTCATACACATGTGGAGTGAGATAATTAAAGACTACATGTGTGATGGGAATAGCCCAAGGCTTGGACGGAGAATTGCTGAAGCAATTGGCATGAGCCAAACACTCAAAAATAGCATGAAATACTGTGATGGCCACCGTGATCACAATTTAACCCAAGTACGGTTTATCTGGGTTTGTGTGAGGTCCTAAATATGATTTTTTAATTTGTTTTATTTTACGTGCCAGCAACAACAGACATAGTTAAACCTGCAATGAAACATGTTTTGTTGAAGCTCACCTTGATCTTGGACTTGTGTTTGAGAAATGTCAATGTCAATAGCAATATTACCAAAAAACCATTGTTACGTCCAACAATCCATCCCTTTTCTGCAACTACTTTTCCGTTTTGAAGGGGGTTGGGGCTGCAGCCAAACCCAGATGGTTTACCATAGGGCTAACATATTGAGACAAACTCTCATTCATATAAACGGGCAATTTAGAGTCATCAATATCGCACGTTTTGGGACTGTGAGGGGAAGCCGGAGTACCTGGAGAGAACCCCGCAAACACCGGGAATATATGTAAACCCCACACAGAAAGGCCCCAAGGCTAGAGGTGGATTTTGACCTGGAACCTTCTTGCAATGAAGCTCCTGTGCTAGTCACTGTGTCAGCCTGCTGCAGTAATGTCCAACCCGTGCAAATCACAAGATTGAGGATCCAAGCTTAGTTCTGCACTACATTTTTAGGTGCCTTTCTTTAGAATTTAATTCAGTTTTAGTTTGATAGAAGGTTATTCAATCCTAATATTTCAATACTATTGCAATATATGCTTACGGGTGTTAAGGTTTTACATGGACGCAAATATTTGTGTGTGTTCTAGGTGTGACAACCGGTGGTGTAGAAGGTCTCCACTGCAAGCCAGTTTGCATGATCATTTGTGTGTGTTTATGGTTGTGTGTGTTTATGAGTGTGTGGCATAGCAGTGGAGGGTTGTAACGTGATGCCAAGATGCTACTCTCCCTCGGAATGCTGATGCTGTCGGCCACGCAGATTTACACCATCTTCACTGTTCAGCTCTTTGCCTTCCTCAACGTGCTTCCTGTTGGGGCCGACATAGCTGCTGTGAGTGAATTTTAGTACTTTAGGACTATTCATGGTACCACAGAAGGGTGCTCGGTGGTATTTTGTGTATTTGGGCCCCTAATGGTCAGAATTGTTTGCATTTATCTTCAGTTATGATATTTCAAAATCACTTTGATGCATCAGCCTCTATAACTAAGTAATTAAACGTAATATTTCCATATTTCAGTACACATTTGACAACAAAACAGAGAACTTTGATGACCTACCTGCACGATTTGGCTATCGACTGCCCAGTAATGGACTTAAGGTGAGTGCAGAAGCAACAGAGGGTTTTTTTTGACTGAAAACAAGAAAACTATTTTCATATAAAATGTATCCCTTTCTTCTATAAACAATTCACTGCAAATTATTCCAAGTTTTTTTTTTTACAGTTACTGATTTGATTTTTAATGGCATGCCATTCTACTTTAAATCTCTTCTGATATACTGAATGAATAAAATTAATGCTTTTTTGGCTATTTTTTTTTATTGATGAAATGACCAAATATGAACCAGGAAGTGAGTAAAATAATCTTTTTACCATTAGAATTACCAGGAAATAAGGAAAGATTTCTATAAAATTGTAAAAATGTGTGTGTTGATTGATTGAATTGTTTTTATAACACAAAATAATTATTATACACAGCATGTATTCAGAAAAGAGGATTGAAAAAAGTGAAGTGGAAGGTGTTTTCCCACCCCAAACTATGTTTTTTAAATACATGGTTTGAAAAAGGAAAATAACTGTTTTGTCATTGATGTTGTTAAAGTTAGTATAGATTTATTAACATTACAAATGTGCTGCACAACGAATGCAGAAAGTTTTTAAATGACACACTTGTTGGGCTTTAAAGAAACTTTCACAACATTAAAGACATGTAATAAACCTGCTCCTGAACATTACTCCACTGTGTTGAGAATTGTAAGAATACATATGGTGTGAGTTAACTGGACGACACCCCCACCTGACAACTCTGGTTGATCCATAAAGCTCAGAAACAGAAGTGATGATTCATGTCTGTTTTATAAGCTGGTCATGTGGGGTTTCACTCGGTCAACAGCCCAGTTGTTGTGAAAGATTCTTCTGGGGACTAGAGGCAGGATGATGGCAAAATATTTGATGCTTTGTTCTTTGTGTATTTATTCCAGTTAAGTCTTGTATAGTTTTACATTCATAATAACAACTGCTTACATTTCTAGCAGCACTAGTCCAGCAAGCTTTGTAATGTCACATTATTTTGGACGCCATGGTATATTTTAGGAATTCACTGTTCTGAATGTTAGCATTGGCTGCAATTGCCGAAGTTTCAACCTTCTAAGTTGAACATGCCTGATCATGATGATAATTTTAAATTATAGATTACAAAGGGCTTCACAAGGGCAGCAAAAATAGAACAATCAGTGTACCGAAAGGTTAAAACATATGGTGGAACAGTTTTTAATTAGAAGCGGAAGTAAAAATGGCAAAGTCTCTCTGATAAACTTGTTGTTTAACAAGGATTTTAAGAGATCATGGAATTAGGCCCCCTTTTGTCTTCTCATGTAATGACCCAGCTTGAGCCATGGACGACGTCAAGCATAACTTGTCATGTCATGCATGTGGATTCTAATGAAACAGTTTGACTCAATTTTCAGTATATTTATAACTTCTGATGACAGTGTGCAATGTTTCTGTTTGATGTTTTAAAACACCTACTTTAAAGATATAGAGCCAAAAACCGATCCATTTACCGTCACTTACTCTGCCGACATGAGTAATCAGGGTAAACAGACAAGTGGTAATCATGCTAACAACTCTGTGAAATAATTATTCAAGTAGCTGACAGTCAACTTATTTATAATATTCCAGCAACAGCCTTTTGATTCAACATTGGAGTGGTTCTGGGGCTTTTTGTGGATACAGAATTAATTTCTGATATTTTCATAATTCAAGATGATCGCTTAAACCAATTCTCAACTCCTGTTGGGCAAATTCTTCAAGTCATTTTAGCAGTTAGTTTTATACTTGACATAAGCTGCAGGCTCCCACCAACCTTGCCCAATCAAGCTGGCACTATTTCATTTATAGAAAAGATTGCATCTTTGAAGGATAAATTATACAGTCTGTCTGTAGTCTGCCATTGTTTAAATTGATTCTACCTTAGACTTCAGAAAAGACTGTGTTTTGAATACTTGACAGCAAATCTTTCCTGGATGACTGATAAAGAAAAATCTTGTTTTCCGATCATTTGAGATAAAGGTATTTACTGAAGTATTACAAACAGATCTGTTATAACATAGAAGATCCCAATACAATAGTATTGTATATGTGTTGTTATATCACCCTGTGCATTGGAATGAATATGATACCCTTTTCTAATAATGACAATAACTCACTTCAGCTTTGCAGTGCTGCAGCAAAAATAATGCCTGGAGAAACCTGCTGCATCACAAGATAGCAGAAGCATGTTTATCTCCAGAGGATTCCCAAAGGGACGCCTCTTCAAACTGAGTCTTCCCTGTTCCCACTGATACAAGGCTGGTTGTTCACAGCTATAGTTTGACATTGATTTATGTCTGGAAAAATCTGAAAACTTTATAGGGGCCCTACAAGTGTGCAGCTCGTCATTGGTTTCCTTTAATTGCTTATTTTTTTAAGTCATTTTCTGGCATATTTGAACTTGCATTCATCCCTGATGAAAGTTATGGTGATCAACGTTGGCACACATGAGTTTTTCCAGTTTTAGGGATATCTTTGTTCTTCAAGTTTTCTAGTCATACATGTAGACATACATTCATCCATGGTAACGCACCCCCCTACCTAAAAGAACTACTCACCCCACTGACCTCAACACGATCCCTCCGTTCTACCCACTCATACCGCCTCCTCCTTCCCCGGACTAAGCTCAGCACCATGGGTGATCGGGCCTTCTGTTCTGCTGCCCCTCGTCCGTGGAAT
>VRLP01000457.1:0-222258 GCA_009660295.1 Lophius piscatorius | reverse complement strand
GGTAAAACACTGATTTTGCTGCTGTTCTTTTGTGCAGTTATCTATCTATCTATCTATCTATCTATCTATCGATATATATATATATATATATCTTTCTCTCTCTCTATATATATATATATATGTAAATATGCATATAAATATAGTAATACAAAGTAGTAGTTTCAAAAACAGACAGAGATTTAAGAAATATTTGTATAACACAAAACATATTAGTATAGAACTAAAAAAGTGTAAAAAAAAAAGAAAATGTCATTCATTCTATCATTCTATAATTTATCCAGTCATTCGTTCATTCGTTCAGTCAATCATTTTATCAATCATTCTATCATTCATCCATTCATTCAATCATTAATTCTATCATTCATCCATTCACCCATTCAGGCATTCATTCTACCATTCTATGATTCATCCATTCATTCAATCATTAATTCTATCATTCATCCATTCACCCATTCAGTCATTCATTCTATCATTCTATCATTCATCCATTCATTCAATCATTCATTCAATCATTCATTCTGTCATTCATTCTATCAATCATCCATTCGGTCATTCATTCTGTCATTCATTCATTCTATCATTCATTCATTCACCCAATCATCAGTCATTCATTAAATCATTTTGTAGTTCATTCAGTCATTCAGTCAGTCATTCTATCAGTCATCCATTCACCCAGTCATCGGTCATTCATTCTACCATTCTATAGTTCATTCATTCAGTCATTCATTCTATCATTCTATCATTCATTCATTCACCAATTCATCAGTCATTCATTCTATCATTTTGTAGTTCATTCATTCAGTCATTCATTCTATCATTGAGCCATTCATTCAGTCATTCAGTCAGTCATTCTATCAGTCATCCATTCGCCCATTCATCAGTCATTCATTCTACCATTCTATCATTCATCCAATCATTCATACATTCACCCATTCAGTCATTCATTTATTCAACCATTCTATAGTTCATTCAATCAGTCAGTCATTCTATCATTCATTCACCCATTCATTCTATCATTTTGTAGTTCATTCATTCAGTCATTCATTCTATCATTGAGCCATTCATTCAGTCATTCAGTCAGTCATCCATTCGCCCATTCATCAGTCATTCATTCTACCATTCTATCATTCATCCAATCATTCATACATTCACCCATTCATTTATTCAACCATTCTATAGTTCATTCAATCAGTCAGTCATTCTATCATTCATTCACCCATTCATTGTATCATTTTGTAGTTCATTCATTCAGTCATTCATTCTATCATTGAGCCATTCATTCAGTCATTCATGCTATCATTGAGCCATTCATTCAGTCATTCTATTTAACTGATTTATTTTTTCATATTTTTTTGTATAATTTTGTTAAACATAATTCAAAGATTAACGTTACTGTCTGTCAGAAGTGGGATTCGAACCCACGCCTCCAAGGGAGACTGCGACCTGAACGCAGCGCCTTAGACCGCTCGGCCATCCTGACTCCTGCTTATATTCTTTACATGAATATTTATAAAACCCACTTTTAGTAAAACAGATAATTATAACCAAGTATTTGATGAAACGCTGATTTTTCTGCTGTTCTTTTTTTTTAGTAATAAATTAATTACAAATTCAAAGAACAGAATAATAACAAAATAACAACTTTAATTATGACTGAGGTTCTGCATTTACACCGACCTGCCGCTAAGAGTCGCTGTTTCATCGCCAGGTGTGAGGCCTTCAGGGACGCGGCTACAGCGTGCGATTTCAGACAACTAAGAGAGAAAAGACCAGTTAAACACGACGAAAACTCTTTAAAGTTACCGAAATATACACCACATTAGTTGAATATACATACACTATAATAACAATAAATAACATCTTCGGGAAGCGTCCAGTCAGATGGCCGGATTTGTTCCATCCTCAAAACTATTGAATTATGTGTAATCATATAATGATTATTTGAGACGTTCACAGCGAGTCCGGTTCTCTAGCGCCATGTGATGCCACTGCTACTCGAGATCTGTTTATAGTGAATAATATTTCCTCTCCATGTTTCTTATCTTGAAACATGCAGCAGCTCTGCATCCCTCTGCTTATGTTCATTTTCTCTGTTGAGGTGGAGAATCCAGCTTTCAGGTGGTTCCTGAAGGAACCTTCTGCTTCTTCTCAAGAGATAATGCCACTAACCTTTACCTAACTATCTGTTTGTGTTTCTCGGTGCCTGAATCTTTAATTTATCCTTTTATACTCAGCTGCCCTCTAAACAAAGCCGATGCTGAAAAAAAAAAAAAGCTTTTCAAAATGAGTAAATTATGATATATATACATTACATAGCTCCTTGAGCCAATTCATATTCGCCAAAGTTGGACAAAATCGACCAATAGTTGAGAAATATTAGCCAGTAAATTTTGTTGGCATAAAACTCCCTCTAGTTTCAGAGATATGCAATTCACTTTTCCCAAAAATAAATACACTAAAGTCCAAAGTTTGAGAATGATACATGAAGTTGTTTTTGTGATATGTCCGCAAAACAGTGTTATTTATTAAAAAAAGCTCACCCTAGTGAGGGAAATTCGAAGTACTGGAGTAAAGTACGATGTATACAAGATAGATCTCCTGGAGTCGATTCATAAGCACCAACTTTGGATTAAATCGGACCAATGGTTGTGAGTCTATGGCCCGAAAACAATTGGAGATGAAGCTCCCCCTAGTGTTTGTAATATAAAACTGAACTTTCCCAAAATCACTCCAGCTCTTTTCTCGTACTAAGATCTATGAGGTTAAAAAAATTTAAAATGATCCATGAAAGTTTTTGAGTTATCGCACTAATGCGACGGTTCTGTGGCGGCCTCGGCGACAACGATACCATGAAGGCCCCAACTTTTCGGTTTTTTTTTATCAGGCTCCTACATCAAAGTATCACTTAATTCAAATAAGGTTGAATGAATAAATAATAATAATAATATTAGAAAAAAATAAAATTTCTTCACATATTGTTTTGCTTTGCTAAAGAAAGACGCAATCTTTATCTTTATTGTTTTCTAAATCTTGACCTGCAGACGTCATGAAATGGTTCATGCATGAATCATAAAAAAAACATCCATCGGAATTTCACGCAGAAAAAATCCAGATAACAGGGTTGGTCTGTCATTTTTTTTCTGCCACTGCCTTTAATATTACTGATCTAACTTTATCTTATTTCGTAAATCGTTGAAGATTAGGTTAATGATTAGGATTTGGATTAGGCTTTAGTTCATTTAAGAAGGGATAGTTGGGCCTTGCTGGAGGATTGAGTTCTACTTCCAGATTCACGTTTTTTTTGCCTTTATTTATAAACCAGATCGTCTGCAGCGTATTTTCCAGATCTCACTCAGAAAAAACCCATTTCCTGTTTTTGTCGTCATGCTGCAGCTGAGTTATTCCTGCCTTCATTCATTGTATGCATACACATAAAAAACCTGCAAGTATTCAGATCCTTTACTTGAGTAAAAGTACTGATACCTCACTGTTATATTAAATACTCCATACAAGTGAAAACCCTGCATTCCAAACTTAACCGAAGTATTATCATCAAAGTGTACTTAAAGTATCAGAGTACCTATTGTGTAGTGGAATGGTTCTGTATCAACATCAGTGTGTAGGTCTACGATGCCGCTGAAGATGATCTCGAGTGCAAGTACCTCAAAAGTACACTTCAGTGCAGTACTTGAGTGACGGTAACCAGTACCGACCACAGGATCCACATCGACGTGGATTTCCACAAGTTTTGCAACCCGGTTTCTTTATCCTGAACATCAACAAGAACGTGCCTGTTGCCTCAGAGAGGACTGACAACGGTTGACAAACTTTACTGGCTAAACTGGTTCCCATCGCTCTTGGACTGACGGGTTAACCGTGGCTGCTGCTTCATTCAGGAACTTGAGAATATTTGGAAAATCCCCGGCTACAGCTCAGCAGAAATTGAGTTATGAGTGGCCTCTGTCACCACAGGTGCCAATTTCCCACAAGCCTAAAGTGACCGCCGGCAACAAAAAGCAACTGGGCGCAGGCGTATCTATAGTTTGTGCACAAACATTGCGTAACTAGCCCTTCTCCCGCCGCTTAATGAGAGAGGAGGCGACGAGGCAGAAGGCATTTGAAGCTCGGAGCTGAAGGCTCAGGATGGAGAAACGGACCCAGCTGTTGGTGGTGGTTCTGGTGGTGCTGCTCAGCACGTACGTTGAAGGTAATGAAATTCATTTATGCATTCAATATTTCCTGTTATACTCCCTAAAGTTAAATCATTAAATCACTGCATCCCCATTTCGATGATGTCATCTGCTTATTAGGTACATTTGTTTGGTCACATGTCATGTTTTTCTTTATATTCAACTTAATTACCATTTGTTGAGTGAACCCTTTTGATCCTGAGGTCACTCTGGGGTGACTCCTAACCCTAACCCGACATGTTTTAGGGGTTGAGTGTTCCCATTCAGTACCTTAAATAACCTTGAATCATTTAGGTCATGTTGTGCTGCCAAAAAACAAATGACAGCAAACAATGGCATGTCGAGACATTTTTTAACCCTTCAATGTCCTCACCGAGAAGAAAAAATACACAAAAGTTACTTCTTTGCAAATGGTATATTTTTGGGGGCATTCACTTATTTAATATCTTACACTAAATTTTACTATGAAATCACAGAAATCAGTAAAAAAAAAAAAAAAAATCAGACTTACGAAATTATTTCATGTTGAAATTTTGTATTTCATTGAAAAAAAGTCAATTTTAATTGGATGAGCTGAACCTTTTCGTAAATCGTGACTCATCTTATTATTAACAAACTCACTCACATTTTTAAATAAGAAATAGAGACTGATGATGACATTAAAGGGTTAAAACGGCCAGTCATCTCTTTAAATAGTAAAAAAAAAACATTTTTTTATAACGCAATGAGTAATGTGTCAAAGGTCAGACCCATGTTTACATGCAGGTGAGCGTGAACCAAGTTGGTCTCAGGTCTATAAAGACTGATCTCAGGTTTATAAAGACTGGACTCAACACTATAGAGACCGATCTAACGTCGATAGAAACTGGTCAGACAGAATGAGTTTAAAGGTGAGGTGGTAGAGGTCTGAGGAGAGAAAAACCTTCATGGTTCTGCTCTCGTTTCCAGCTTCTTTCTTCAGGCACATGAAGGACTTCATCAAGGCAGTGAAACAAGTGGAGGATGAGGATCCTGGATCTGAACCACTAGCTGTGTTGAGGAGGCTCCGTGTGGCAGCTGGCCTCAATGATGCATTCATTCAGCACTTCCTTGGCAATTCTGACTCTGGTGGACCCAAAATGGATCCTGAGCTCTCGGCCTACATAAGAAAGTCGGTGCATTATAGGGTGACTGAAGATGCTAAAGAGTATGGTGTGGTCCTCACACATGATGGCACCACTGTGGCCCTTATGCCGCTTCTCCTGGGCATCGAGGCAGGTTTAGTTTCTAAAACTGGGAATTCAGTTCGTGGTCTTTACCAGCTCACCTTGACCAAAGACTTGAACCTTTCCTTGAGTCAAAATTCGCCTCTGACACGGTTTCTGGGCCCTGATGGCTGCTGGGACAACGTGACAACTCCTAGGATCTTCACCCTATTGGACAGCCCATCTCTGCTCTCCACAGCTCAAGTCAACGGAGGCATGGACGGCGTGGTTCTAGGGATGAAGGTCAAATTTGGACATCCTCACAAGCTCAGCAGTCTGCTAAGACAGTACTACGAGCACAAGCTGCGGAGGACAGGGCTGGACGCTGCCCCACGCCTCATCAGTCGACGTCGTAGGGAGAACTTCAAAGGGCTCATCAGCCCACTTATACTGAGGACACAGGTGGTGAAGTCACTGAAGCTGCAGCGGAGACTGACGGGACGCTCAAAGATGGACGAGGAGGAGATGAAGAAGCTGAAGGCTGTGGTGAAAGAGGGAATGAGAGAGTTTGTCCACAAGTACATGGGTAAGCATGAGAGCAACCACAGAAGAAGAGAGAGAACTCCGATTCCCTCTTTCACAAACTGACGTATCTTTCATTATTAATCTGCTCCAGATTGCCCTCCCATCATGCCTCGCTGTATGTGGGGTGCAAAGCCCTACAGAGGAACCCCCACCAACCTCACTCTTCCTCTTCCCTACCTGTACATCCACCACACCTACTCGCCGCACCGGCCCTGCCTGACCTTCCAGCAGTGCTCTGAAGACATGCGCTCCATGCAGCACTTCCACCAGGACGTGAGAGGCTGGGATGACATCGGATACAGGTAAGAGGAGGCAGACTCTGGGATTCCTCTGTAGCAAACTTAATCATCGCAGTATAAGACAGAGTCAGTTAAACTCCTGGGATATCAGTCCGTCAAGTTAGGAAGCACAGCCAACGCAATCAGTTTAGTTGCTTCGGTTTAAAGGAAAGTAAAACAGGTGGAAAGAAGAGGCAACATGAGTGCACTCCTGAAAAATGTTCTGGTTTTATGGGTGATGTCCACAGAGCATTTTCTCTCCTCCAATATCGGCTCGTCACTGCGAGGCGAAACAGGAGGAGCCCTTTTAGACTCTTACAAAATGCCCTCCAGCAGTTACTTGTGCGCTGGTTCTCATCGTGATGTTGCTGGATGTTCTGCTTCCCATGCGTACAGTCTTTGGTCTCTGAGCTAGAAAGTCAAGCATTAAAGTGGTTTAGTCTGTCAGGCTGGTCGATGTCGTTGTCTGTGACATTCGAGGGGAACTTGTAGTCTGTCAGGACCTGGATGCCCTGCCACCTCTTCTGAGGTTACTGGCGCTGTGCTCTCCTGATGACCCGGGAGAGCTCGGCCCGTGTTGTCCTGATAGCCGCATCATCTCCAGATCTGAAGGTGGGATGTCTTGCTCAGCAGTCGTGCATGGACCTCAGCCATCAGCCAAGGCTTCTGTTTGGTGTGTGTGGTGATGGTTTTACTGTGCTGGTCATACGTAGATGCCTCCCTGAACATGTCCAAGTCTGTACTCTCCAACAGTCATGCAGACTGAGGTGGCTCCTGCCGGCCAGATGCTGATGGTTCTTTGTGCTGGCCTGGAGCATTTCAGCAGTGGCATGTATGCTGGGGGTAGCATCACTGATATGTGGTCTAAGTTACCGGGGTGCGGGGAGGGGATGGTCATTGCATGCTTCGTTTTTATATACATAGTCCAGCATGCGATTTTGCCTTAGAGCAAAGTCCATGTGTTGATAGAACCTTGGGAAGCAGTCTTTAGGTTTGTGAACTGTGATTTTGTTTTTTTTGTGATTTAGAATCCAGCCCTCAGTCGGTTCGTGATTCCGGTTTCCTTTGACATGCCTTATGTCATTTCTTTCTTTTAGATCCGGTCGGTAATTTAACGGTCCCTTATTTATTTTTGAGTAGTGTATGTGTACAACCTGTGCTACGAACTACTCATCCCAATGACCTCAATACGATCCCTCCGTTCTACCCACCCGCCTCCTCCTTCCCCGGACTAAGTTCAGCACCATGGGTGATCGGGCCTTCTGTTCTGCTGCCCCTCATCTGTGGAATCCCCTTCCTGACCATCTGAGGGCTCCACAGACGACTGAGACATTTAAAAAAGGACTTAGGCACTATAGGCAGAACCTATAACTTTTAATTAACATTGCTGCTTTTTGGTCATATTTTTATATAATTATTATTACATTTTTTATTGATGCTCTTATCTGCTTTTACCTTGTAGCACCTTGAGATTTGATCCAAATGTAAAGTGCTTGATAAATTGAATGTATTATCATTATTATTATTACTTTGTCTTCTAAAGCTTTGTTGCAGGCTCCGACGGTTACATCTACGAGGGGCGAGGCTGGCACTGGCAAGGTGCCCACACCCTCGGACACAACACCATAGGCTACGGCGTTTCCTTCATTGGAGACTACATGACCAGTTTGCCCTCCCAGCATTCCATGAGTCTGGTGAGGGATGAGCTGGCATCCTGCGCTGTCGGTGGTGGGCGACTGAAGGCCAACTTCACCCTGCAGGGGCACCGACAGGCGGTGATTACCACTTACTGTCCCGGAGATGCTTTGTTCAATGAGATCAAAACCTGGGATCACTTTGGGGTACGTGCCCTCGAGAGTTGACATACTTTAGCGGGTGATATTTGCCTATAGAAGATAGTGTTGACAGAAAACACAACATGACTATCTACACTAAGGATTCAAGTCTTTGCAAAAAACAGGGCTTGTTAAAAGACTATGGAAGTGTTGGATGAACAATTCAAATCCTTCAATTGAGTAGAATATCAAACTGTTCAAATTCTCCTCTACAAGTCAAAGCCATGCATCCAAATGAATAAAATAGACTACGGTATTAAAGTGAAACTGCTCATTCTGATACTGAGTGGTTTCTCACAGTGTTTAACTATCATCGCTTATATATATTATAATAGTATATATGCTATATAATCTCTACAATAAATGCACAGGGTGTCATCGGATTACTGTTACTTCTGTATTAAAGTGTAAGTCTGAGTTACTGTAGTACATGTTCAAGGACGAGGTAATTTAACTACTTTATCTGCTATTGAGTAGTTTAACACAGGATTATCAAACCCATTTTAAAGTCGCCTCTTCATAAGATCAGCCTATTCTCATCTTTGTGACATTTTCCCAACAATCCAACTTGGATTGAAGAATATTTAATTAGTATAAGAAATGGGAGAATTTTCTCGCTCCATTAAGAAACATGTATAATGTATACTGGATAAATATATTAAGTAAGAGTATTAATTTTGATATTTCCCTCTGAGATGTAGTGGAGTAGAAGTATAAAGTAGGATAACTGAAAGTACAAGTACTACAAATTTTTTCTCAATTAAAGTATTTTGTTTCTATCCACCAAGAGATTGTGGTATAACTGACTTAAAGGTTCAGTCTGTAAAATTGTGTGGTATCTCTTTGACCGACTGGATAAGGATATAAATAACTAATTTATTCCTTTCCTTTCAGGAGGTCTAGGAGGGGAAATTATCTTCTTGTCATGCCGAAGAGAATTGAATAAAAGCAGAACATATAAAGACTATTATCCTCGTTCTGTGCTTGTTTCTTTTTGACCCTGTGATACTTCAGCCAAGGCCATTCCCTTTCAACGCGATCAAAAACTGATGGCCGTGTCTAAGGTTACTGACTTTGCAACACCCAACCTTTTGAATCTAGCGGATCGGGATTTTATCCATCTGAATCAATCCCCCCCACTGAAGAATATTTAGGGTCTGTATTCAGGAATTATTAATCAACTTTATGGTATTTCTTTTACAACATATGAGCACCGGCCCGAAGGGAGGAGAAAGGATTAAGAATGTTACACTTCATTCTGAACAATCGCCACGGAAACATAAAGGAATCACGAAGTAACTAACCGTTTTCTTCTTCTTAACTGAGTCACAGTGGCAGCCGGCTAACAACGTCCCTCTCCCCAGCAACACTCTCCAGCTCACCCTTAAGGCTTCTGAGGCGTACCCAGGCCAAATGAGACATAAAGCCCCTCCAGTGAGTTCTGGGTCTACCCAGGGCAGCTCCAGCCAGTATGTCATGCCTGGGAAACCTCCAAAGGGAAGACCAGATGCCTGAACCACCTCAACTGGCCTCTTTTACACGCAAAGAGCAGCAGCACCACTCCGAGCTCCATCTGGACCTCTGTGCTCCTTATTATATCTCAAAGGCTGAGCTCAGCCCCCCCCCTGCTTAGGAAGCTCATTTCAGCCGCTTGTATCCTTGACCTCATTCTTTCAGTCTTTACCCAGCGCTCCTGACCATTGGTGAGGGCCGGAATTTAGATGGACCGGTAAATTGAGAGCTTTGCCTTATCACTCAGCTCTTTTCTCTCCAGAACAGACCGATACAACACCCCAAGAAACCGTCCATCCATCTCACATCCATTTTCCCGTCATAGAACAACGGGACATCAAGATACTTAAACTGCTTCGCTTGAAGCCGCAACTCATTCCCGACCTGAACCACAACCTTGGAGCCTTTTTTGGGTGTCTTCAAATTGCTCTTAGTCTAGTTCCTCCTCTGAAACCAATTTTCCTTCTGAGACTCAACCAAGGGCTAGGACCCTGAACAACACAGCTCTCAGGATCACAGAGGGACACAACCCCCATTTATTCTTCTTTGTCTTTCGGCTGTTCCTTTTTGGGGTCACCACAGCAAATCATCGGTTTCAATGGAAATCTGTTCGGATCAGATGCCCTTCCTGATGCAACCCACCTCATTTATCCGGGCTTGGGACCAGCACTAGAAGCAGACTGGTTTGTGACCATCACCATGGATAAAAGTGAGATTTTACAACATTAGTTATTTGTGTTTTACAAGAGAATCTCCATCAAATATCACACCCAGGTTACTGGACGCAGAATTGATATTTGAGGAACGGGTTCCCAAATGGTCATGACAGACATGACAAGCATTTTCATTAACTTATACATTTTTTTTATTTTTTTATTTCTGTTAGTGGTTGATTTGAATGATTAAACTATTTTCCTGTAAGTGTCTGGTATCCTCCAACATCTTCCTGGAAACCTGGAAAAGAGCTGCAGCATCTGAAGTACATGGAGTTGCTCACGAGAGTTTCCACAACCTCATCCAACCATTTTAAGAAGAGGGATCATGAGGAGCGAAGAACAAGAAGCAGAAAGGAAAAGGGAATTTTAGGGGAATATATGGTTGAAACTGCACAATCCAATAATTAGAGGAATTTCGCAGATAATTCTGAGATAAGGGTGCGTCAATCAGCAGATCTGTTCACCAGGAGACGTGGAGAACAGGCAAGAATGGGGAAAAAGAAATCTGTGGCGATTTGGCACAACTGTGTTGAGAATGGAGGTCAGTGAACATGAGACACTTCGGAGGAGACGAGGAACGAGGAAGGCTTCGGAATGTAAGATTATACTGCGATTTGGAGAAGGCAAGATAATCTCTTCCATGAGTTATGTGAAATCGTCAGCTGTATATAACACTAAAATAAAAAAACATAGACTTAGAAAATAATTTCATGATGAAACTTTGTATTTCGTGGAGAAGACTCAGATTTGGTTAGATAAGCTCAACCTTTTGGTAAAGCATGTTTTTAGAAAACTATTTGACCCATATTAGACATTTTTTGGCTGTATCAAGTTACATAATTCTGTTTAATATTCCAACAAATGAAAAACCTACTTGTTGAATAGAACTTTCTGTGTTGTCCCCCAGGGCGCCATCCGTTTTTCAATCAGTAATAGAGAAACAGTATGTGCTCAACCAAACAGTTAAGCAGGATATTAAAGTTTTATGAATACTAGTCACCTTGATAAACAAAATAAATGAAGCAAGGGAGTGCTTTTGGGGGGATATCAGTTGGTGTCACCATGGAGGAAATTTAGTCAAGTCACCCTAAGGAGTGAGGAAAGAGAGTGAGTATGTTCTACCAAAGGAAAGTAACTCTAGGTTTCTTGAATTGCAGTGTGAGAATTCAACTAAGACATGTACAGGTAGAAGAGTGTGGCTTATGGAGGACGTGAGGTGATGAAGAGGCTGGTAAGAGTTCAAAGCAAGATCACCTATGCAGAAGCAGTGAGAGTAGTGAATGACAGAACAGGAAGTGATGAAGGAAGCAGATGCGCATAACAACCACCCAAAGCACAAGGTCGGTAAACGAGGGGTAAACAGTGGCTAATTCAAAGAAACAAGTCAGTTTCATAGCTGGAGTTGTAGACGAGATCATTTTAATGGCTGCAGCTCAACATCTAGGTGGCGGTGGGCTAACGTGGGAGGAGTCGGGTAATGATCTTAGACTTCGTGCAAATATGGGTTGGGTAACATTATTAACATTATTGACTCACTATTTCTTTTAGACAAAATGTGACTGATCCTGTTTACAATATGACCCATATACTGAAGCACAGGGGGCCAAGGATGGAGCCCTGAGGGAAAACACAGGTCGAAGGGGCCATAACTAGTTATATTAGATTAAGTGATTTTTTTGTCTGGCATATTAAAGCATATGAGGACTTTACAGAATTATGTAATTTGATTCACCCAAAAAAATCTAATAGTGGTAAAAACATGTTTATTAAACCAGTTGCACTTTGTAATGAAGGTAGTAACATTGAGCTAATTTCTTGATTTTATTACATTTTTTTTGTTAAAAAACATGATTGACCAAACAACTTTTCATTTTTCTGTAAATTTAGAATTTCTAAGATTTTAAAATGACTAAAGGACCAATTAAATAAAATATGCATAGAAATAATTTCGCAAGACATGAAGGAGAAGGGGAGAATTGTGTCAGCCAATAAACAATAATGAATAAAAGATAAGTAAAAATAGATGCTGATTGAGGTGTTATTTGTGTACAGGAAACAGAGTTTGGACCATAATTGCATTTCAGAACAGTCGTGTACCTCTTTCAGATGTGACAGGATGGGAGAAGGAGGGAAGATTAATCATTTAGGTAGGTCAGGAGGTGAATGAAGGAATTACAACACTCCAACACAGTAGGTGGCGCTAATGCGCCTTAATATTTGTTGTCAACCACCATAAAAATCACACGAAGAAGAAAGAAGTAGGAAGCAGACGAAGAAAAAGAAAAAGAAGAATTTCAGCGTTACTAACGTGGTTATTTTTGTCCCTTTGATTTTTGTTTTGTCAATCTTAACAACTATAAACACCTAAGGTGAATAAAACTTCTTATTTTCCCACTATTACCTGTTCTCCTACCTTTTTCTTAGCCCGGTCCCCCTGCGTTAGAAATGATGGTCAGTCCACATCAGCACAAATGGAACAGTGGCATCTGCAGCACTGTCAAAAAAATACAGGCTGTTTCTTGATACATTTTTATATATCTCATATAGGTTGAGGTAAGATGTAGGTTATTGGTCCCCACGTCCTAAGATGAACATTTTATCATTCGTCTGTAATAAATCTATAATTATGACCCAATAAATTTGAATTACACCAGAAGTTTGATGATAAAAAAATCTATAATTATGAGCCAATAATCATTAATTACACACGAATTTTGATGATAATTATTTTGTATAAGAGTATTTCAGTACTGTGGCGTCACTGACAACCTGCCATAAAGTGGAGGGGAAATAAACGGATGGAGGTCACAGTTCAATCTGAATCAAGTTTTCAAACCGTTGAGGATAATATCATGGAATTTTGTGTAGAACTTTACTAGAGATTTACCTCTAGATATAATCTTATTTCCATTCCATGATATAATAAAGTTATTTGGTGTAAATTGTACTTATAAATGAGGTAGGATCTGAGTATTGATTTACCAGCAGACGGTCCCACCTGTCGCCAGTAGAGGGCGCTAGAGCCCAATCTAATAATCTGTAATAAGGTGTTTATTGATCTCCTGCGTTCAGGAAATAATTTGTCACAAAAATAATTAGCAACCTCATTACAGATATGATTATCTGACCTTGGGAGTTGAAATACTACGTGTTTATAAACATATGATTACCGTGATAGTGAATATTTAGATCAATAAATGGCTCCAAATGAAACCAAACTGCCACAAACTGACCATAACTGTTTACCTGATTCAAAATAATTATATTCAACTTTGATTGAAGTTCTCGGTGAGAAATGTTGGCATTAACAAGTCTTTAAATTTTTGAGAAAATTAAGTGCTATTTTGTTTAAAAATGCTTTGCCATACAAAACCCTCCCCCTTGGGTGCGCGCACATTTGCAGAAATGCGTAAAAAATTTAGGCGATGCACCAGTGAAACTTTTCCAACTTGGCTGGTAATTTACTCAAACACCCTCCCCGTCGACGTGACGTACGCAGCCGTGCTGTGCCTGCGAGCCAAATAACATGGAGTCCTCTGCCTGACATCTTCCAGGGATCCATGCACAAAAACCCCGAGCAGCGATTCAGAGAGCGCGTTAGTCCGCGGGAGCAGCAGGAGTCGGCGGCGAGCATCGTCCCCCGCCGTCAAAGCTTCAGCTCCGTCCTCAAACTATGACGAACGGGGCTTGAACGGCCAGCCTTCCCCTGCGATCCGCAAAACAGGCCGAGTTCTGTGAGTATGTGCACTGAAAATGCAGCTCATGGGCGTTTTAGGTGCAAAAAGCCACTGCGCACGGATGTATTGTTGTTGTAGCCACCTGGATCGATGGTAGCCTCGTCTTCTGGAGCAACGCAGCCAAACCTGCGGGGCACCCTTAGGTGCTTTTTTTTGCTACATGGAGGGGGGCAACAAGAAAGGACATGGGGCCTGAATATAAAGGCCACTTATATTTATGTAACCATTTGAGCGCCTTGTTCCATTCTTTCACCAGACATGTTGTGCAAAAAAAAATAAAAATAGGTCAGACAGTCCTCAAAACTGCAGCTGGGGTGGAAAAAAAAAAAGAGGGCAGCCAAAACATATTCTGCAGATTTGACACTTTTATATTGTCCCTCCTCAGTCTGCTGACGGCAATAAGATGATACAAAATTTAAAGAAAACCTCTGTACGCCGTAAAGAAAGTTTTTAACTTGTCAGTTTTAATGTTTCCAGAAGAAGAGGGGACTGCACAATGTAGGCCGGCTGGTCCACAGTGGGACTCCATACTGCTCTCTGGGGGGACCATGGAGCCACAAGGGCACCCCCTCCTCACCCCAGGGACCAGCTATGGACCCCCGTCCTGCGACTCAGCACAAAGCCCTGACTCACCCACCCCCCTCAACTGCACCTCAAAGGTAAGACCTTGAAACCCATCTAACGCTGGCATCTCCATGACCTCCATGACGGTTTGTCTCCCTCTCTAGTCCTCATGTTCTCCAAATGTGAGCGACGGCCTGATGTCTGCCAAAGACTTGTGGGACGACGCCGGAGACGAGGACCCCCAGCAGGTGGAGGAGGCTCAGCCCGGTGCGGATGCAGGGAGCCCAACGAGGAGATTCAGATCCTCTGCCTTCCATTCCTCCCTGAGCTGGGACTCTGACTCCGAGAGGGAAACACTAGATGGTAACACATGGCTTTGAATCCATTTGGAAACTGCTGCACCCTTTGACAGTGATTACGGATGTAGCGGCAGAGACGGATTTAGCTGCATGCCCGTCTTCCCCTTACTGTTTTAAATGTTCCTCGGACGTCTCCATCTTTGGACGCTGAGTTTGCACTGCACTCCCCACTGTTGAGCCGTCGAGTGACGTTCCTATGGTTGTTGTGTTTTGTGTGCTGTTGTGTGTCAGAGGAGGAGCTACAGCACTTTTCTAACCCTCATGGTCTGGCTGCTCACAGCCCAGGATCTCCTTCTTCTGGACTCAGGTGAGCAGGCGGCGCAGCGGGAAGAGAAATCCAATGTTTACAATAGAATCCGGTCTGTGATGTTACTTTTTTTGTTAAATGTTGAGGTCATGAGTTGAAGTATCGTCCGAACGCTGACTTCAAAGACACTAACAATAATTTTGTTAGCTGTTAAATTCCTTGAAAGTTTTTTTAATTTTATTTAACACTTTAATCTCCTCGCCAAGCAAAGAAAAAACTTTGTAAAAATGAATTACTCATTTATTTTATTCGTGAGTAAGTAGTACTTTAAATATACAATAATATGACAAATCTTTTTTTCAAGCAAGTTTTTAAAAAAAACGTTTCACACTTATTAGATTTTTTTTGTTTGTATCAACTTACATAATTCTGTTTAGTAAGTTCTACTTATTGAAAGGACTTTTTCAGCAGCTTTGATCAATGCCTCCTTCTCGGTGGCCCCTTTGATCTGGGGTTTCCCCCAGGGCTCCATCCTCGGCCCTTTGCTCTTTAGCATATACGTGCTGTTACTGTATCCTTTTATAAACAGGTTCAGTCACATTCTTCAAAAAGAAATAGTGACTCATAAATGAGCTCAACCAAACAGCTGAGAAGGGAAATAAACGAGTTTAACAACAAGCAAATTGTTCCATATTTTTCTCTTAATATCAACAACTACGTGTCAAGCAATAGTCTGAAATTCAGTTTCTTGCTATCATCATCATCATCTTTCGACCACAGTTGAGATCTCGTCTGCCACACATTTCCACAGGATCTTGTTATACAAGAAGAATAATTCCGTTCTCGTGTCTGTGTGGTGAATCTGAGGCGCAGCCAGCAGCCTGGTAGCTTAGCTTAGCTTAAAGCCTTTAAATAGGGGAAATACTGGATTCAGCATGGAAAGTACCATCTAGTATCCTGTTCAGTATCATGAGCCCATCCCAGCTGACGTTGACAGAGAGGAGGGGTTCAGCCTGGACGAGTTGCCATTTAATCATAGGGCCGAAACAAAGAGACGGACAAACACTCGCAATCAGAGTTTAGGCGATTCAGAGTCTCCAATTGACCTTTATTCCTTGTTTTTGGAGTGTGGAGACCAAAACAAAACATGCAAACTATACACAAAGGCCCTAGGGTCGATTTGAACCCGCAGCCTTCTAGCCACCAGGTAGTTGTGCTACCATCTGTGCCAACGTGCCGTGGAAAAGCCCAAACTATATTTTTAATTACATTTTTAATTACCGCTCTGCACAAAAGAGATTTTAAGAAAGTTTTTTAAAAAAGGTCTTGTTTAAAGAAAATGTATCGAATTTCTGCCTCTAAAAAAAAACTATCGTAGAAAATATATTCGTACCAAACTGTACCAAGTAAAAAATAAAAAGCCTTTGTTCTTAAAGAGGCGCTAATGAATCTGCTGCTGACCTTTTGTGTTTAAGCTCCACCAGCCCTCTTCAGAGAAACACATGACCCGCAGAGAGTAGCGACATCAACAACTAGGTCTATGTTGTCGTCCTCGACAGCAAGGGTATTATCCCGAAAATATCACCATCCCCAATCCCCTGCGTTGTACAATCTATCCCCCTGATTGAAAGCCTAAAATTAAATGTGAGGATGTTCACCCAGTTTGGACTAAATCGGATCGTTACTTAGAAACTTATGTCTGTGAAACAGTGTTTTTCGTAAAAATCAAAAAAGCTCCCTCCTATTGAGTGAAATATGATCTATTAAAGTAAAACACCGTACATGCAGTATAGATCTCTTTTAGTCGATTCAAATGCACCAAATTTGATCGAAATCAGACCAATGGATGAGAAATTATGGCACAAACAGTTTGGAGATTAAGAGCCTCCTAGTGTCAGAAATATACAACTGACTGTTCTCTAAATCAATCCAGTTCTTCCTTACACTGAGGTGTATGTGGGTATAAAATGAAAATTATAGAAGAAATAGTTTTTAAGTTGTCGCGCTATTACATAATATCCCCAATAGGTTTATCTCCCAAACTTTTCGGGCCATAGTTTCTCAATCGTTGGTCTTATTTAGTCCAAATTTGGTGCATTTAATTTCACTCAAGGAGGTCTGTCTATTATACATTGTTTTACTCTAGTAGCACTTATTTACTTATTTTTTTTCTCTTTGAAAAACGTTTTTTCAGAACTTCCTCACCGTCGGTCCGATTAATCCCCAATTGTGGTGCATATTAATCAACGTGAATTTACTCTTTTAGTTCATATTTTTCACTCACTTGGGGGATTTCTTTTTTTTACAAAAAAAGACCTGCGAACCTAACATTTATTTCAAGAAGTTCAATCGGGGGATTTCGTGTATAACGGGGAGGCTTGGGGACTTTCCGGGGATATGCACTTGCAGACGGTGACGACAGCTTAGGACTAGTTCACTATGTTGTGTGAGTATAAATGGGTTTAATAAAGGATTCATTATTATTTAAGCATTTTTGTCTCGTTTCAGTTGTATTATCTGGATGGCTGTCTTTGCTGTGCACTGGATCTGTAGAAACTAGAAATGCCACTCAGTGGAGCCTATAACTCTCAGTTCACAACACTCCCCTTTAAACCAGTCAAACCCGGAGCCCTGATGAAAAAATGACAGGGTTAAAGAAAGAGAGAGGAAAAAACCCTGCATCCTCCCTTTATCTGGATCAGCGTCAGATTTTAATGGGGTAGCTCATGCGTGTCGTGCGTCCTCCTAACTTAAATTTCATTAAGGTTTGTTTTTTTCAGAACAAAAAGAAAACCACCTTACAGGAATAAATCTGTCGGCTCTCTATGTTCACAGCACCGATAACAAAAGTCATCCTGTGGCACTGCGACCTCTCTGAAGCATTGCTCTTAGATGACGGACTTGCTGTACAGAAGGGACCAACGCAAACCAGCAGCCACATTCTTTGTCTTATGGACATTGACCAGCAATGATTCCATTTAGTCCGTCTTGCAACATATAAGTCATTTCTCAATCATAGCCAACAAGTTCATCCTTTGATGTCCTGCTCAAGCGTTTTGGTTGAGCACATTTTGAGTGTCTATTTCTTCTGAAAAATGTGACGGAATCCATTTATAATATCACCCAGTGGCCGCTTGTACACGCTAAAGAGTAAGGGGCCAAGGATTCAGCCCTGGAGGTCACCGAAGGGTCAAAAGGTCGACTGAGGAGGAGGCATTAACCATGGTTGTTGAGAAAGTTCTGATAAATAAGATTTTTGGGGGAAAATAAAAAGGCGTATAATGACTTATTTAAAGAGATATCTAACCTGATTCAACCAAAAAAAGTCTTTCCCAAAAGTTTGAGATACTATAATTAAAATAGACTATTTTCCATGAAAAACTAAATTGATTTCATTAATCATTAAGTCATTACATAACATTTTTTTTTTTTTTTGGTATGTACAAACATGCTTGACTAAACGATTTGTCATTTGATGGTAAATTTACTGTTTCTAAGATTTGAAATTAATAAATGCCCTCAAGAAATAAAAGACGCAAAGAAGTTATTTATATTAAATAAGGTGTTCTGTGTCATTTCAATTTAATGCGGGAGGCCTGACATGTAAACGTTTAGGGGCTGTACAATATCGATGTTTTTTTGTCATCCCTTCAGCCAATGAAGTGTTTTACTTGTCAAAGGGATTTGTAGGTCCAAATATGCGGTACGGTTTACCAAATATTCTTCCGGAATGCCTGACCCCTTTGCACAGGTCCAGAAAAAGTGGCTGTGATTCACCTCCGTCCCCCCACAGTCCCTCCAGCATTCATGAGTTTGACCATGTTCCATATGTTTTAAGTTAAGGTGCAATAAAAGGAGAGGTTATTTTATTACGTAGTTCTCTTTCCCATCTCTCTTTAGTGTAATTTGTGGAATTCCCCCCCCCCCCGGAGGTAAAAATAATGAGGTCATGACCTCATAGAAGATACTTGCTCTGTGTTTGTGACTTGCTTAAGGCAGAGATGCTGCTTTTATAGAAGTTGTTCAGAAGTCTCCCCTTTGTTGTTGTTCAGATTTGATATTGAAGATGACCAAGAACCCAATAAAAAGCAACACTTGCATAGCAAGAAGGACCCAGCTACCCCTGAGGAGGGGAACACTGAGAGCACAAAAACCGAAGAGCCAAATTCATCTCTGCTCGACCCAGCAGAACGTAAGCAGCAGAAGCATCATCTGCTCGCACACTTGATATACGTCTTCTTATCTTAAGCCTCGGTCCATTCATAAATCCTTTTGTTTTATGTTTGCAGTGGCAGACAGCAAAGTCTGGAATGTATCTGAGCGAGCCGAGCTGCCTCTGGCCAAAGTCAAACCAAAGGACGGTTGCCAAAAGAACGAGGAGGAAGACAATAGCGAGGAAGAGGGAAATGACACAAAGGAGCCAAAGGAGAAAGATGTGTACAGCTTCCCTGGAGATTCAGACCCGGAGAGCCCCCCTCCTGCTCCCTGGGCTCATTGCACATTCATTCAGAGGTGCAGAAAGAAGAGGGTGCTGCTCAGGCCCTTCTCCGGACTTGGCACCTCGAAGCACACATTGCTTGAGCCTGGCAAGCAGGCAGGAATGAGTCCTCAAAAATCAAAACCTGCGGAGTCTGCACATCTGAGTCAAAGTGGGGGCGTGTATGCTTTTGAGGAGGTCACCTTTGGAGAGGAAGCATTGGAAGAAGTGATAAAGTTCAAAGATAAAGGACGGACAAGAGACTTAGAGGAAGAAACTGAGGTAGTGCCGGGTGAAGATATCTTCACTTGCGTCGAATGTAGCATTTACTTCAGGAAGCAGGCTCACCTGCAGGAGCACATAGTGGAGCACTGTGAGAGTGGGGCGGGCGGAGGCAGGCGTTTGGGAAAGAGCGTTCGGTTCAGGTGTGACGAGTGTGGATGGAACCTGCCAAATCGGTCGGCGCTGGACGACCACAACAGAAGGCACCAGGAGTCCCGCACCAAGATCATGGAGGAAATTGAGAAACTCAATGAAAATGGGAAAGTGAAAGAGATCCAGAAACATGTCGGCGTGAAAGTGAAGAATATCAGCTCAGACCCAACTGTTATGCAAGATGCAAGCAAAGAGTCAATCCTAGAAACATCTCCACCTCTTTCCTCAGAACCAGTTTCAATACCGGAAAAAGACCCAGCAGTCCTTATCTCAGACCCGACTCCTCCAAATTCAGTTCGGACTCCGGCTCAGGCCCGAGCTGGTCCTACCTGCCGCCGACGCTTCATCTGCACAAAGTGTAACTTCAGCGCGAGAACCTCGCAGGCACTGGCCAATCACTCAAAGACCCACAACAGGAAAAAGTCCCCGTCCCGCGGCTCGCCATCATGTTCGACATCAACTTCTCTGGCCTGTGGCCACTGTGCCTTCCTGACCTCAAGTCCGACTGTCATGAGGCAACACCAGAAACTAGTTCATTCAGGAGGGGGCTCCAACAGCGCGGAGCAGGCTGAGGAGACTGAACAGCATTCAAGGTCCAATGTTGGTGCTCAAATCACAAAACCCACCCTTGATTCTGAGGGTCTCTCTGGGTCGCAGCCAAACTCAACCCAAAGCAAGAAGCCAGAGGAAAGCACAACACCGGATGCTGTGGCTCGGCCCAACAGCCAGGTGGCCTTCAAGTGTGTTGGAAATAGGAGATTCCGTATTAAAAGGAAGATCTGGACTGATTCTGCAAAGTTTATTTCCAAACCAGATGATGAGAAGCTGCCTGGGGGTGAAGATGAAGGGCGCAATGAAGATCCGAGCCCAGAGCTTGAGACTGAGAGTTCCCGACGAGAGGCCAAATCGCCGGTTGGTGTGAAGCCACGCACCAGAGCAAGAACAAACACAGGTGAGTGGTCACGCCGAAGACTCTCATGCTGAGGTTTCATTAAGTCGCCTTTACACGATTTTTATGCTTTCTGTAAACTAAGTCACTGATTGCGTCCAAATGCTTGAAAACATCGTTTAAGGGAACTGGATCCGTAACGGCCAGCCATTTAAATCAAATGGATCCAGATTCATGTTTATATCAGCACCAAATTACACCCATAGATAACAAGCCGATACATTTTTGTTTTTGTACTTAAATCTATGCATGTCTCCCTGAATAATTAAGAAAATATAAAAACAATACTTTACACCAGATACCCTCCCAATACAAGTCAGTGGGGTCCATTCTAGGCCAGGACCCATCATATCAACTTGTACTATTAGTTTATTATAGCTGTAATCCACGGAGAGTCTATTATCAGTTGAACCATCCTCCTCGCAGTGCATGAGATCAATTCAGACATGTCCTCTTCCAGGCTGATTTTTGACATCTCCAGTCTCTCTAAACGTCTTAATTATTGATTTAACTGTTGAAACTGATATTTTGAACTGCTGAGAGATTTTCATGTATCCATTTGTGCAGCTCCACATCTTTTCTTTCACTCATCATTGCTGTGTTCTATGATCTTTACCACTGTGAAGAATAGCAAACAGAATGAGGCCTGTGTCACCTCATATTTATACCCCAGTTAAACAGGAAGTCATTGCTCACCACTTCAGAGTTCCTACTCAAACAGGTGAACCTAAAGATATAAAATACATTTGGAGATAGGCTTCAGTTACCTTTTAATTACAGGATTTTCTAGGGACGGTAATGATTTGACAAACGCTTTAGACAACATTATTTGTTTTGGGAACGTAATGGGTTTAAATTATGTTGCTTGAGTCTAAGTTAAGATTTTTGACTTTTTGAGATCTGGTTTTCAAATTTCTTTTAAAGGGTTGCCAATAATAATGGGATACACTGGATTTTGTCCCAGAAAGACACCTAAAATGATATGTCCAATTAAAAGAGCTGTTCCTTCTTAACGACTTTGACTTTGTTTACGAATGAGGCCCTACTGAAAAAAAAATAATATGAATTTTATTTTTATGCCTTCTTCGAATTTCTGTTGATTTCTGATCTGTTGCTACAGAAAGAGGGCGTATAGTATTTAAAGACACCCAAGATAGAATTTTGTAAACCATAAAGAAAAAAAAAAGGATTTCAAGAATGTATTTCAGTCTATAGTCCGGTTAATAAAACCCTGACCAGCCATAACTTTAGAACCCCCTGCCTAATATTGTGTAGGTCTGACTTCTCCTGCTGAAACAGCTCTGTGATGTTGCTGTGTGTTCCGACACTTATCAGAACCAGCAATTTGTGCTACAGCAGCTCTTCTGCAGGATCAGACAACACAGGCTAGAATCCCCTCCTCACGCCCATCAATTGTCCTTCCTTATGCCATTCCACTGCAGACCACAAAAACCCAACAAGACCTGTGGTTCTGGAGTTGCTCTTGTCGTTTAGCTATCACAATTTTGTCCTTGACAAAGTCTCTCTGATCCTCATTTTTTCTCATTCTAAGAGAAAAAATGTTTTTTCTCTAAGCAAAGTTAAATTAGCTTGGAGAAAAACCATTTTATATGAAAACCTGAGTCCCCAGATTACAGAACCTGTCGATATACGGAGTGAACTTCTAGAACCAATTCTTTTACATGGAAGTGAAGTTAGGGGCTTCCTTACATTAGTCCAAATTGAAATGTTTTATATAGGTTGTAATTTTCTTGGCCAATTACTGAAGTCTGACTAGTTGATACTGATTTTGCCTGATTCAGATTTTTTTTTTCATGCTGTATTCATGCGAGGGTCGATGATTTTGAAATGCCTGATTAAGTTTGCTTTACCAAACGTTTTGTTGTTCAGCCGCAGCTTCTTTTGTCCTTAAGTTTAAAACCACAATTGACCGTATACATACATAGATAAAACGGGCTCATTGCTGGACCTGCACCATCGCTAGCTTTAGCCGCTCTGCTAACGTCACCTAGATGATACTTGTTATGTTACTGGGGTGACTAAATTTGAGGTGTGTGATTACGTTTGTTGTGCCGAACGTTTTCGGGGTTGTTCCTCCGCAGCACATTTTTCACCTTACTGGTGTTACAAAAAGTGAGCTTTGTGTTTCCTGGTTTGCCTGCGAGATGTTTGGAGCCGTGGTAGCTCATGCGTGGTGTTGGTCCGCGGAGCGTGCGTGTAACCGGCACTGATTTGGCTGAGTGAGGCTGCTCGGCCGATTCACGATTACATCACACTGGGCCTCCCGGTCAGCCGTAAACATCTCGTTTTATAGGATGTTTACGAAACTTTACTTCATGTGAACAAACGTACAGCTAGCTTTACTGTTTATGTTGAACTCGGGAGCCATAGAATAGATATGAATTTAAATACAGTATGTGAATTAGAAAAAGCACGCAGAGAGAGCAAACACCCACCAAGAAACAACTGTACCCTAGGTTATGGAAAAATTTATGCAGATTTCTTAAGATTAATGTCTGAGTTATTGCCAGCTTCTAAATCTACCAACAACTCCAACAAACTCTCTGAGTATCTCTCAAACACTGTTGTCGCTCGTCTCCTGCGCCTTCCACATCAGCGTCTCTAAATGACTGTTATGTTTGTGCACAAAATTTGGTTTCTCTCTTTTTCTGTACACTGGTTGCTGCCTGTTTTGAGTTGCTGTTTTTTTTTTTGTTCCTTATGCCCCAGGAACGAGTCCAAAGAAAAAAACCCAGAAATTAATCACTATATGCCTCATTTACATTAACAAGACAACAAGACAACCAATGTTATTCATAACATTGATTGTTCGTGACGTTCGTGAACGTCAACAGCCAGTGGTTATTATGTAATGGCTGATATTTATATTCTGTGGCTGTTTCAGTCTCAAAGGGAGTGTGTGTGTGATTCTAATTGCCTCTGTCCGATTTTTTTCAGTCCTCACGGCTTGTCAGTTTGATCCTGCTTATTTTGACTTCGCCTGTCAGTGGTTTTAATGTTATGGCTGATACGTGTATATACCATTGTTCGCCTAGTTATTTGGAATCCATCGAGGATTAATCGGAACACTCATCCAGAGTCATCCTCTCAGGTTTTTAGAAATTGCTGAGGTCCATGTGCCGATAATTCCGATTTTTAAATGATTTATGAATAAGAAGTTACTTCAAAGGAGAGCGAGATGCTCGTATCGTTCGATTTGTCTGTTTCCTCAACATTGTTTTGACTTTCTGTCCAGATGACAGCTCAGACCTGCAGAGTGTATCATCACCGCTCCCTCCAAAGAAGAGCCTGAACGACAAAGGCAAACCTGAAGCAGAGAAAGACGGGAAGGTTTTCTTCCTGCGAAGGAGGAACCGGGTTCCCCCTCCTCCTCCTCCTCCTCCTCCGGACATCGACAGCGATGACGATGATGACGAAATTGACGAGAAGACCTTGCGACGTTTCCTGTCGGAGGACATCTTGGGAGAAGACAGCGATGAGGATGACGCAGAGACACTCAAGAGCGTGGAGAGGAAATGCCCCTACTGCCCCGATCGATTCCATAACGGGATCGGGCTCGCCAATCACGTGAGAGGCCACCTGAACCGAGTGGGCGTCAGCTACAACGTGCGTCACTTCATATCACCCGAGGAAGTCAACGCGATCGAGAGGAAGTTCTCCTATCAGAAGAAGAAGAAGAAAGGTCAGCATTTATTACTCTGGCGTTTACTGATGAGAATATGTTTATAGACAATGACTTTTCAGTCATGACATAATCAGTGGTGTATGAAGCCTGCATTTCCTTTACTTTGCCAGAATTTCTCAAGCGTTGGTCCGTTTTAGTCCGACTTGGGTGCACGTGAATCGACTCGAGGAGATCTGCTTTAAATACATCAAGTTTTACTCAAATGGTTCATATTTGACTCCCTAGGAGGAGCTTTTTTATGAAAAACTTGCTTTTGGGTTTTTGACTTCACATTTAATTTGATGGGCTCAATCAGGGGGATTGCTTGTTCAACGCAGGGGATTGGGGGCTTTTCCCCCCTGCGATATACCCATGCTTCAGGGAAGACTGCGTAGGCCTAGATATAGATCATCTTCATCCACTTATAGAAACGCTCTCTCGTCTTCCCTGGCCTCTCCACAGTTGCCAACTTTGACCCAGACACATTCAGTGTGATGCACTGCGAGTTCTGTAGCGCTGGCTTCGACACCCGGGCCGGCCTGTCCAGTCATGCCCGGGCCCATCTCCGTGATTTTGGCATCACGAACTGGGACGTCACCATCTCGCCGATCCACATCCTGAGGGAGCTGTTTTCCAGCCGGCCCGATCTGGTTATCCCCACCGCTCCCCCTCGGAGCCCAGGCTCTTCACTGGAGGAGGATGAGGAGGAAGAGAGGAAAACTGATGAAGATGAAGGAAACATTGAAGTGACGCTAAAAAGGGAGACGAGTGAAAGAACGCCGAGCGTTAATGCTTCGGATGCACAGCCGTCAGATTCGCCTCCACACATCAAGGAGGAGGAACGTATGGAAGAGTGTGACGGTAAGTTTTCATTATTGATTCGTTATTCCGCTTTGATTTTATTTTCGATGAAACTTCCAAGCGCTCCAAACATTCGCTGGAGTGCTTATGTCGTATTATCTGAAATATTTTCGATACATGTCAGTTCTTATGGAACGCCTGCGTTTCATCGTTTATTGGAGGGATGGCCAACCCGTCAATCACGATCGACCTGTGGATCTTTGGGAGGTCGAAGCGTTTTGGAATAAACATCTATACGTTTATTCCAGTAAAAATATTTGTTTCCACCCGTCAGAATTTTTGCAAAATCTTTTCAGAAGGCGATCAAACGTGATTATCTAGAGGAAGTAAGGCAGTTCCAGAGGAAGTAGGAGAACCCTATGATCATTACCGGTACCACCGCCTCCCTTTGCAGAGGGGAGCGCGCTGGGCAGCAGCCAGTGCTGAGGAATGCATTTGGACTGGCTAGCAGTAAGAAGGTTGGGGGTTCTGGAGGTCAGACCAGCAGAAAGGTGGAGGCCGGGGTGCAGGCCTCTTCCCCTCTCCACCTCCTCCTCTCTCAACCCAGGTGAAGCATCCACGTTCACCAACCAGTGGCAAGAACCTCTAGTCCGGCCTAACACCTTCCAGTGGGTCCGGCCCCGAATGTCGCCGCCAACAACACGTGAATCGTGGTGCCCCTCCATGCTTCTGCAGTTTGGGCATCTCGTTTGAACTCCATTGCCTTCGTACCACCAAGCACAGACATCTGCGACCGAAGTCCCTCCACCTCCATCCTGGCCCGATTGTCCTGGATAATCTGCAGACATAGCTTCACTTTAACCTTTAAGAAGGGTTTGCTTAATTTTGAATGAATCACAGAGAAGTACATCATGTTTTATTGCAGTCGGTACTGTGCAAAAATACATTTTATTTCTGAAGAGCCATCACACAGACTTTAAGGAAGTGAAACTACACATTATCCAAAAACACGCGTGTAATATTCATGTTCTCTCTTTACCTAAATTGCATTCAGTGTTCATTTCTGCAGTCATTCGCGTAACTTCCTTCCTTTTAGGCTGATTTTTAAATATGTTGAAAGTATTTTGTTGATACTGAGCCTGGAAAAAAGCCCTGATTAAAATAAAACTGTTATTTGGCAGGTTGTACGAGAAAAAAAAACGGAAAAAGGCCAGAATTATATGGCATTTAAAAATGTATGGACGTTATTTTCTTATGTTTCGGAGCCGTAGATCTTGCCGTATTTGGCACATGAAAAGCGATCTCCACTTAGCAAAGGTTGAAGATCGCAGATACGGCGGTTGAATATCAGTGACATGGGTTTGGTTTGGGTTTTGGGTTTGTTTGCCTTCATTTAACAATTGCTCAAATCTTTTCTACTTTCGGGGTGTCAAAAAAGCAATGAAATTAAAATGTATTGGAATGGAGGGAAATTTAGTCTATGAGTAAATCAAAAGCCTTTAAGGTCAACCAATTTTATTTGTCATACATTCAAAACATTTATTTCACTGCTTTTATGAAATTCATAAATGCCATAAATAAACAAAAATGCGATCTAAGAACTTTGGTTGTGTATTTGTGGCCAATTCCTGAGCATCAGCGTAACTTTATCTGGATATCTGGACAGATTTTTGCAAGAACTTTAAATTCTGTTTTGTAGAGAAAAATGAAAAGAAAATGTTATTATCAACATAAACTCACAGTAACGCCTTTGCATTTAGTCATTTAGCCTCATACGCCACTTTTAATCTCCTGTGGCCCTAACGTGTTTGCTAACATATGAGGTCACGGACCAGCCGTTAATCTGCATTAATCAAAATTGACGCGTTATTTTCACAACCACGTTTTTATAACAAGTCTTCAAGCGTGATCGTCAGAGCTGTAGCAGCTACAGAGTCATAAAGCTGATGAGCCACACAATTAGGTTAAGAAAAGAGATGGCAGTTTGTGAGCAGCAGTTCGGTTTCATGGCATGAAAGAGCGCTACAGATGAGATGTTTGCTTTCAGTGTGTTGATGGAGGAGGCCTGAAGGAGCTCCATTGTGTCTCTGTGGATTTAGAGAAAGCGTTCAAGAGAGTGCCGAGAGAGGAATTGTGAGATTGCATGAGGAAGTCTGGATTAACAGAGAAGTATGTTAGATTGGTACAGGATATGTAAGAGAGGAGTGACAGTGCAGTAGGAGTGACGGATGGGTTCTAGGTGGAGGTGAGACTGCATCAAGGATCGGCTCTGTGGCCCTTCTTGTTATCTATGGTGATGGACAGGCTGACAGATGAGGTCAGACAGGAGTCTCCATGGACTATGGTGTTGTAGGATGACATTGTGAGCTGTGGTGAGAGTAAGGAAGCAGGTGGAGGAAAACCTGGAGAGGTGGAGGTATGCAACCAAGAGAAGAGGAATGAAGGTCAGTGGCAGCGAGACAGAATACATCTGTGTGAATGACAGGGAGGCAGGAGGAGCGGTGAGGATGAAGGAGTGGAGGTATAGAAGGTGCAGGAGTTTAAGGACTTGGGGTCAAATGTTCAGAGCAAAGGGGAGTGTGGAAAACAGGTGAATAAGTGAGTGCAAGCAGTGTGGAGTTGGTTGAGAAGAGAGCCAGGAGTTTTCTGCGACAGAGGAGGAGCAGTGGAAGGTTGCAAAGGAGCACATCAGAGGGACAGCCCAGGTTAGAAGTCACGGAGACAAAGTCAGAGAGGCAAGAATGAGATGGTTTGGACACGTGAAGAGGAGGGATAGTGGTTATATTGGTAGAAGGATGCTGGAGATGGAGCTGAAGACCAAAGAGGAGGTTTCTGGTGGTGAGAGACGACATGCAGTTGGTTGCTGTAATGTAGTAAGGTGCAGAGGACAGGGCAAGATGGAAGCAGGTGATCCGCTGTGGTGACCCCTAAAGGGAACAGCTGAAAGAAGGAGATTTTTGTGTTTTTAAGCCGTCCTCGTTTGAGCGTCTGATGAGGGTTGCATGTCTGCCTTTCAGTGAAAATCTAAAGATGTAAAGTTCAAATTTACATACTTTCATTTTTCTTCATAATCCTTTACGATAGCAACTCTATTCAAAGTTAAAAAAATTCACAAATGTTAAACCTTCTCCAGATGATGAACTTTTTCCATGTGGTCAGAGATTTTTCTCAATCAGAGGTTAAATGTTATGAAGGTTATAGAGATAGGCGAAGCCAAAAGTCCAGGTTGATACAGTAAAAAACTGAATATTATTATTATTAATGCCAAAGGCCATTTAGTTGTTTTTTTTAAGTTTTGGAACATTTTGATTTGTGTAACTGACAAATCTCTGATGATTTCGCGATTTTCCCCGAAATCTCGCAAACATAAATGAAGATAATGCACAAAGCAGTGATAATAATAATACTAATATTACATTTAATATATTACGCACTTTACATTTGGATCGAATCTCAAAGTGCTAAATAGTGGACATAAATATCTGCAGGATTGACCCGTTCAAAGCTTGATTCAAGTCCGTTCATATGAGCGTTCATATATGCAGCTCCGTCGTTAGTGGGTCAAATGCTGCGTGATATTTCATTGAGCTGTCATTTTAACCTGACGCCTACGGACTCTCACCTGATCTCGTGACCTCATAGCCTTTACAGGTTAGACTTGATTGCTCTCTGAGTGGAGACAAAGAGATAAAGTGGTTTTATGTGTTGTTAATGTAATGGGCGTGGACTGGGCCCTACTGGCTCCACCGTTTCTGTGGAGTGGAGCTGGAAAAATATTCTACGTGTAGAAAACCTTTTTATGAGCCGTAGAAAGAATTGTGGGACTCCTCCTTTTACACATTCATCCTCCCATTTTCTCCCTCTGATCTGGGCTCCGGTCCGGGTGGCAGCAGGCTAAGAAGGTTCTTCCGGAACTCCCTCTCCAGCTCATTCTGGGGGATCCCGATGTGTTACTGGACCAAATGAGATATATAGACCCTCCAGTGAGTTCTGGGTCTACCCCGGTGTCTCCTCCCAGTTGGACGTGCCTGGAGAACCTCCAAAGGGTGACGTCCTGCAGGAGTTCTGACCAGATGCCAGAACCACCTCAACTAGCACTGTTCGACGTGAAGGAGCAGCGGCTCCACTCTGAGCTCCTCCTGGATGTCTGAGCTCCACACTAATCTCTAAGGATGAGCCCAGCCCCCCTAAGAAGGAAGCTCCTTGACCTCATTCTTTGAGTCTCCACCCAGAGCTCATGATCATAGGTGAAGGTTTGAACGGAGATAAATTGAGAGCTTTGAACACCGACTCAGCTCTTTCTCCACTACAACAATGGACCGAAACTAGACCATCTTTACTGCTGATGCTGCACCAAACCTCCTGCCCATCTCACCGTCTATTTTCCTTTCACCTCATAGACATCCAGTATCCTAATCTTTCCAAGCATAGTGTATCGGTTGGCTTTTTAGCCTCCCTCCGGAGTCGGGAAATGTAATTTCTCTCTATGATATGAGCAGGATGTTTCTGTTATTGCTGCAATGAGGCACCAGGCGAGTCATTGTTCCGTTGTTGTTGTGTTGAGAACGGTTAATAAAGCCTCTGTTTTTGATAGTGGAGGATTTATAATATCTGAGATGCCGTTGAAGGTGTTAGAACATGAAGATGCAGCTTTGGGGCTCGATACAAAGCTACACGTAGGAGAAAAGCACTGCATCTTTGCCCATCTTTTCAGGTTATGGAGAATTTTAAATGGTGTTGTCATCTAGTAATTTTCCGCACTCATGTTTTTTCTCCCAGCTGATATTAAAACTGTCAGACGATGGAGAGGTTAATGATAAGAGTACATTGTATATGTACTCTTGTGAAAATTCTCCAATAACTATGAAAAGTCCAATAAATGTAACTTCATGTCCAAAACTTTCACATTGAAACAAATATCGATGTCTGTTAGTACGGAATTAACGGAGGTTTTGCTTTAGAAGACCTGGAGCACCGGGAGTATCAGCAAACTGCCATAAGTGATAAATCGATCATGTTCTTCTTCATAATAACACGTAAAAGCTAGATCTGTGCTGCCTTCCTGGAAAGCAAGGGTACATCCCCGAAAAGTCCCCAATCCCATGCATTGTACAAGCAATCGAACCCCCTCAAAGTAAATGTGAAGTTATTTCCACTGTATTTTTGGTTTACAAAAAGCGCCCCCGGGTAAATTATGAACTATTAGATTAAAATATGGGTAAAATTTCATATAAAGTAGAAATATCTCCTCAAGTCGATTCATACTCACCAGATTTGGACTTAATCGGATAAATGGTTTGAAAAGACTTATGGCCCATAGACTTTTGGAGCTAAAGCTCACCCTAGTGTCAGAAATATGAAACCAACATTTCCCCAAATCAATCCAATTTTTCCTTGTTCTAAGGTGTATTTCGGTATAAAGTTTGAAAATGATCCATGAAATAGTTTTTGAGGTGTTTCTATAAACAGTGTTCGTTGTAAAATTAAAAAGGGAAAAAAAGCTCCCCCTAGGGAGTAAAATCAGAACTTTTAGAGTAAAATGATAAGAAAGGCACCTTAAGTTGATTCATATGAACAGGATTTTGTGTAAATCGAACCAAGTTATTTCAGAAAACCTGGGTTTTCTTTAAAAAAAAAAGCTCATTATTGAGTAAAATAAGAACCATTTAATTAGAATATGGGTAAAATATGATATAATAATATAGATCTCTTCAAGTCGATTCATATGCACTAAATTTGGACTAAATCGGATCAATGGCATTTTGTTTTACTTCAACACTAATTTTTCTTCAGCTCTTTCTTTATTAAATATCTCATATGGCCTGGAAATGCCTCAGGAGGTTCTGGAGGTGTTATGCCGAGTTCTGCCTCTTTGCTGAGAATTGAATTCAAATTTGACCAGCACCACATGTCACCTCATCCCCAACTTTTTCCAGGCCCAAACAGAACCAGTTGCAGCACACTGCCGCAATGAAAATGGATCTTGCGAGGGCCACCAATGATTTATGCATCTTTCTATTCTTCCTAGTTGTTTTTTTCAAGGCGCTTTTCATTGCCCTCTCCAGAACCGGAGTTCTTTTCGTCGTTTCTATGCTACTGTATACACATGGCGCCCTTTGTGGAAGAGGACCCTTCTCTCTGGGGTAATAAAGGACTCATTGGAAGCTAACGTTGAAAGAAACATTCTTATTTTCAGCTGATTACACTGAAACAAAAACATAGTAATGAACCTTATATTCCATTTATTCAAAGAGACTCCCCTAAATTTAACACACTGCACCTTTAAATTCATCCGTCTGCTCTTTTGCCTTTTTGGTGTGTGCACCCACTGAAGTGTGTGAATGGGGCTGTCAGAAACAACCAGCCTTAATAGAGACGGAGTGTGTGTGTGTGAGAGAGTGTGCGTTTCTCCGGATGGCGCTCGGTGCACTCATCCGAACCTCCGCCTCCTCTCGATTGGTCACGCCTTAGCTTAGCGGTGCATATGGGGCCAAAATGGCTGCTTCCACCTCCCCGTAGACCCAAACAATAGCGGAGAGACCGTCTGGCCACAGCTGCCGGGACTCCGATGCACTGCGGCTCCAGACCGGTGAGTACCGCGCGCTGTGAATCCTCTGCTCCGCGTGCGTTCCGCTGCGCGTGTGGCGCCGCATCTCCCGTCACGTTGTGGATAGACAACAGCCATTAAAACTCATCATCATGTGAGAGCAGGTCAGGAAAATCAACGCAGGTAGACGTGCATGTCAGAAAGCTCATAACCTGGTGTTGTCTCTGTTTGGCACGCCCGAGTTAATTGTTGTTGTTGTTACAGTTTGTGAAGGGTTTCATTCTATACGTCTGGGATGACGTCCGCGATCTCCAAAATGCTGCAGGAGCACTCAAATTTCCTACAATACTCGCCATTTTACTCCGCTTTCATCTGTGTTAGACGACACGCGGTGCCTTCACGTGCACACATTCTGGCACGTTTTTTTCCGATTCTTATCGCTCATGGTAACTTTACGTGGATTGTGAGTAATCTAATTACAACTTATCCGGCTCTTGGAAGTGTAATAGAAGTATTTACTTTTACTTTAAGTGTCTGAGGGCTCACTGTCAACCCAGAGCCAGCCCGAGTGTGTAGAAAGTGTGGTTATGTGTGCCGTTTGACGAACGACCGTGTGTTCCTGAGTGCGTCTTGACTATAATAGACGGTGTTATAACGCTGCGCTCCGTGATGGCACACCGCCGCTCTTTTACAGTCAGGAGATGAACTGACAGGCGCAGAGCCGCCCACCAGACAGAAAGCATTGTCTGTCTCCACGTCTCTTTTGATTTAGAGATTTGTCGCAGAAAATGGCACTTTATGTCCCAGGAATGTCTGACTGCAGGGAAACACGACTGCCATGTTTGTTCCACACCATAAAGCATTCTTTACATTTTCCACTGACAGGTATTTATTAAGGGATGTATTTTCATGCACATTTACTCACTGAAGATGCTGCTATTATAAAGACCGATGAATTGTTGGCAATGAGGTCACAGGAGTCGGTCGTTATTTATTCTCAAGGCAATAAAGTATATTTATGTCTCGAAAACCGGGCTATTAAGAACAATAAAAAGTAGGACATTTCTCAAGAATCTTAAATGGGAGCCTGATGTTGAGACTGAGAGTGTATAAACCTGGACTGTTTAACTGTATGAAAGTGAATAGCATTGATAAATATTGAGGATCTGGTTACCTGTCAGTGGACGGGATTATATCAGGTAGAAGGTTAACATTCAGTTCTGAAGTTGATGTTGGACGCAAGAAAAATGACCGAGCATGAGGATCTTAGTGACTTTGACAAGTCCCAGATTGTGATGGATAGACGACGGGGCCGGAGCTTCTCCTTCAGAGATTTTTTCTATCTGATTCCTGTCTGGCGACTGTGACGACCGCTCTAGAATGTTTGCAGACTTCTTCTGGTGGACTCTGAGGTCTGCTTGGGAATTTTGTCCTCTTGGAATATCCGATGTTGGGATGCTTTTTTCCAGGATTTCTTGATACTTGATGGAATTCATCTTAGCCTCTGCTACACACTGCAGGTTTTCTAATGTCCGAGGAAGGAAAAAGCATCATGGGGCCACTGCTATGCTTCACTGTAGGTAGAGGGTTCTTTTCAGCATCTGCTTCATTTTTCCACCTCCAGAGGTGAAGCTGATCCATAGACCCTTAAAGTTCCAGTTTGGTGTCTGGGGGTATTTAGTTGGTTTTTGAATAGTTCTATTTTTGCCATTATATACCACATAAAATAATGTTTAACACACTAATGTTGGGCATCTTTTTTTTCAGCACAACATCCCTTCTAATACCTTATATTTCTTTCGTCCTTTCAACAATCTGTATTAAAATTCTGAACCCAAAACATACAACTCATGAAAGTGGATTAGAAAAGAAAGTCAATCATGCTCATGGACACATTTTGAAAAAGAAAAATGAAAGTAGCTGCATATTGTGGATTTGCATAAAGAAAGGTGACCTTCATGTACAAATCAAGTGTAGCCAGGCAATAATACATGTGAAAAAAACTTTCAAAATAAAACAACACGTATACAAGGGTATGCAAACTGAAACGTCATATTTGTAAACAATTTCCAAGTCATTATCCGCTCTTTGATGGCTGACTGGTGTCAATGCTGCCATCTAATTGCATTTTTTTGGCTTTGAATTGAGAATTTAAATTAGCCTTAGGCTCCTCTAGGATGCTACCGGCTAATTTAAGTTTAAAATGTTAATACCTCATATGGCCTAACTCTTGAACGAGCTTGTACTGATGCAAACATGGATCACTTAGTCTCAAAGTCAAACATTGCTGTCGGGACATTCAATTTTCAGAGAGCCCACTATTTTGAAGCAGCACGATGGTTTTAAAAGGTTTCTTAGTCAACTTCTGAAACCAGTTATCTATAAGTCAAGCAAGATAATGTTTAATAGGTGATGGCGGGACAAAACAGACTGAAGGCCATTAAATCATAAACCACAATTATTTGTGGTTTGGGTTAATCATTAGTTGAAATTTCATGATCCTGATTGCCTAGTTAGAATAGTGGTAGTAGTTATAGTAATACTAGTAGTTAGGCTAGTACACTGTATTATAGATACGTATAGATAGATATTAAAAGTTTATACATTGGTTTACTCTGCGGCATTTTAAAATGTATTTCACATCCGAAATAAATACATTTTCAAACATAAAGAAACAATCATAAAGTTTACAGAAGAAATAATAAGTAAAGCAAATAAATATTGATAAGAAGTTTATCTTACCTCTTATCATCCATCACTTCACTCACTCTCTGACCGGGTGAGACACAGACATACGTGGGGTCTTCTATTTGGAGGAATACTTCCAGAGCTTGTCGTCTTGTCAGCCTCCAAATCTACGAAAAACTCCATCAAACTCTAAATGGTACGTAATTAGGTTACAGATTCGGTTGTAAACACTTTATACATCTTTAGTTAACATTTATAAACACCTTATAACGCAGCTGTCAATTAACTATGCAAGTCACTATTTGGCAACATGGAGTTAGCAGTATAGATAAGTGTGCTCACTATATGGCAAGCGCCAGTTCTCTGATAGCCTGATTTTAATAACGGGGAGTCTTATTGTAAAGTCGTACCCATTTCATCTGTGGAAGCAAAAAATGTCAGTTTCATGAGTGCCATCAATCAGACGAGTGATTTGGAGGCAAGATCATTTCATACCTGAAAAGTCCGGGATATTATGGAATCTTCTCTGACGCCGCAGACTGGTACTGTTAACGCTAAAACCCAGAATGTATTTCATGAATCATTTCCAAATTTTATACCAATATAGACTTTAGTGCGAGGAAGAACTGGATTTATTTATGGAAGGTTCCGTTTTGTATTTCAGACACAAGAAGGGGGCTTTATCTCCAAAAGTTTTCAGTCCAAAATTTCTCGAACTTATCTCGTATAGCTCATATTTTACAATTACTGTTCATATTTTTTTCTTCCCAGGGGGAACTGTTTTTACGAAAAGAACATTTTTTTCGAAAAACACTGTTTTTCGGGAGTTGATTTTTTTGCGGTGGGGGGGTGGGGTATGCTTATACAAGGCGGGGGATTGGGGGCTTTTTGGGAATATACCCCTTTTGGGGGACGACAGCGCCTACAGCAGTAGAGTCCAGCTATGCCCACCTAGTCGGACTCTACCGGTCAATCACATCCCATAAGCGCATTACAAACTTCTCTATGGATGTCGGTAGGAAAAGTTTGCTTCCAAGTATAATTGATCTCATGAAAGCGACATTCATACTCTTGTATGGACGTTGTTTGTCAGGTGAGGAGGAGGAAGCAGCTGAGGACGAGGAGGAGGAAGAGCAGCTGCAGCTTCCAGCGGTGCCTGGTCTGAGCTCGAGCCCCGTGGAAGCAAGGCTGTGCAGCGCGGACACAGACAGCCTCTCTGCTGGCGAGGATGCGGACGACAAGGGTGAGAGAGAAACGTTAGCATTCCCGCATTGTTTGGGATTGGGTTTTCTGCAGCGACGGGTGATCATAACAGTCGGTCAGGATGACTGACCCGGAGTCAGTGTTTTTATGCGTGGCGACAATACATTCGATAAAGATGTCCCTCGAGAAAGCAAAGATCGATTCAAGTATTTAGGAGCTAATTAGAGGAACCTCCATCTCTCTAGTGTCGCTGCAGATGCGTGGAGGTAGGGGGGGGTGAGTGGGCCAACATGTCCGCTGGGATGCCATTGGCCTCTGAAGTACCTCAACCGCCTGCTGTTGCTTTTGCAAACTTTATGCTTATTCCACAGTTGGATGCAACAATGATGGAATAATTAACGGAACGTCAATTAACTGCTGCTTCTCTCGCTTACTGTCTCTCTCTCCTGCTGTCTCTCTCTCCTACTGTCTCTCTGCTATTATCTCCGTCTCCTGCTGTCTCTCTCTCCTACTGTCTCTCCCTCCTACTGTCTCTCTGCTATTGTCTCCGTCTCCTGCTGTTTCTCTCTCCTACTGTCTCTCTGCTATTGTCTCCGTCTCCTGCTGTCTCTCTCTCCTACTGTCTCTCTCTCCTACTGTCTCTCTGCTATTGTCTCCGTCTCCTGCTGTTTCTCTCTCCTACTGTCTCTCTGCTATTGTCTCCTTCTCCTGCTGTTTCTCTCTCCTACTGTCTCTCTCTCCTGCTGTCTCTCTGCTGTTGTCTCTCCTGCTGTCTCTCTCTCCTGCTGTCTCTCTATCCTATTGTCTCTCTGTTCTGCTGTCTCTCTCTCCTACTGTCTCTCTCTCCTGCTTTCTCTCTCTCCTACTGTCTCTCCCCTGCTTTCTCTCTCTCCTACTGTCTCTCTCCTACTTTCTCTCTCTCCTACTGTCTTTCTCCTGCTGTGTCTCTCTCTCCTACTGTCTCTCTCCTGCCGTCTCTCTCTCCTACTGTCTCTCTCCTACTGTCTCTCTCTCCTACTGTCTCTCTCTCCTACTGTCTCCCTCTCCTGCCGTCTCTCTCTCCTGCCGTCTCTCTCTCCTGCCGTCTCTCTCTCCTGCTGTTCTTGCCTCTCTTGCAGTCCTCAGCCTGAAGTGTGAGGTGTGTGGAGTTCAGTGTGAGAGCCGGCGGCGGCTGTACGCTCACGCCCGCTCACACTTGCGCCAGCTCGCCATCAGCTTCTCAGAAAGCAACGGGCCGCCCGTTGACCTCCTCTACCAGATTGCCAAGGAGCGCAAGACCGTCAGCCAAACGCCCTCGCCTCCGCTGGAGCCTTTTTCAACCGAGAACTCCTCCCCGTCTGTTCCTCCGAAAGATGAGGATCTAGAAGACATGAACTTGGACCAGAAACCCCTCCCTCTCTCCGTCCTGGCCAAAGCAACCAAAGCAGTGCCACCCTCGTCCTCCACACCTACACCTTCTCCTGGTGCCTCTCCAACTCTGACTCATCCTGGCTCCCCGGTGGTTAGGAAAGCCCCCATTTGCTCCCTGCTGCCAGTATCTTCCCTTTTGCGCTCCACGGAGCACAAGGGTGGGGGAATGAAGAGTTCGACCTCCAACCTCTCTGCTCAAGCCTCCATCGCAACAACCAAACCCCTCTGGGCGCCCCAGGAGAATGACGCTCCTCTCAACCTCAGTAAGTATTGCCGCCTCCTGCATTTAATTTTGATCAAACTCCTCTGTTCTTTGCTCTGATGAGACTCGGGGCGTTTTTACTGGACGTCCCGACGAGGGTTTAGGTTCTGTTCTAGCTTAAGGATTTGATGGTTATTTTTGGTTTCAAAGAGGTTCTGACGCCCTGTGATCAGTATACCTGATTAGTGATTGGCTTCTAGATCCGACATCAGTCTTTGTATCCATTTGTATCACCTCTCCTTCATCCTTGCATAATAAATCTTAACATTTCAGCCTTTTTTATATCTTTTCCAGCTGACTTTAGATTTTTTCTTTTTTCTTTTTCTTTTTCCGTTTCCATTCCCATTGGACTACCAAGGCTCATTTTTAGCTTCTTCACTCTGCTTTTGTTCACCGGCGAATAGAGCAGCAATGGATGACAAAACTCACGGTTCGGATCGGATCAGATCAGGGATATGAACTCAACAACAACAAAAAAATATATAAATATATCTTTGCTTTCCATCTGTTTCTTTAAGAATTAATTGAGGACTTAGAGCGAGAACGCTTCGGCCATGATCTTAAATGAATTCAGGTTTTATTAAGTGAGGATGTTCAAATTAAATGTTGTAGTAAATAATTCAATACTCAAATGTTTAAAGGTGTGTGTAAAATGTAGTTGTTTTTTTTTCGGTTGATCTCTTTGAATAAAGGGAATATAATATTCATAATTACTTTATGTTTTCTGTGTGTACTTACAGCCGAAAGTAAAACTTTTTTTTTTAACTAGTAGTTAGCAACCAGTAGTAGTTAGCAGCTTAGAAAAGTTAGCATCAAGTAGCAGGTAGAAGCTTTTAGCAGTTAGAAACTAATAGCATCTAGCGGCAGTGAGTAGCATTTAGAAGCTAGTAGAATTAAGCGGCGAGTAGCAGTTGGCCGCTAATAGCTGCCATTGGATTTGTATATATAGTGCTTTGTGTTATCAATGCTAACATGCTAGCCTGCTAACCCTAAATATGATTATTTAAATTAGTGTTTTTTTGGTAAACGTAAGACTACAGTGAAATAGAAAAGGCTATTCAATGCTAACAGCGGCCTTTCTGTGCAGAGTTTGCATGTTCTCCCCGTGTTTGCGTGTTTGTTTGTTTTTTTCCAGCTCTTTGATCTGAACTTGGGTCCGTGGGAGGTTCCTGCAATTTGGGTTTCAGATCAAACTGAAAAGTCTTGTCTGGATTAAATGATCTGTAAACTGAGTTTTCTCTTCTTCTTCTTCTTCTTCTTCTTCTTCCTGTGCAGCACTGGACGTGGATCCTGACAAGGACATTGTTTGTCAGCTGTGTGGAGCCTGGTTTGAGACCCGGAAAGGCCTGTCCAGCCACGCCCGAGCCCACCTGCGGCACTTCGGCGTGGAATACTCTGAATCCAAGGGTTCTCCCATTGACCTCTTGAACCAGATCATCGATACGGAGGGGATCAAGCACAAAGACGGTGAACTGAAGCTCGACGGCCCACATGGCCCTTTGGCCCTAACAACCAATCTCTCCTCCCCCAAGCAGTCATCCTTGTTGAGCCTCTCCTCCTCCTCTTCATCCCTCCTCTATAAAGTCACCACCGTCGGGAGTGGATCGAAATCCAAAGCTACCTCTTCCTCTGCCTCGTCTGTACTTGGCCCGCCTGCCAAGCGTCACAAGTCTTCTTCCATGCGGGTCTTCCGTCTGAGTAATGGGGAGCTCATGGCCCTTCCACACAGTGAGTGTCTCACGGGCGGATGGCGCCCTCCTGAAAGTTGAAGTCATTCATATGCTGTGATACCTAGAGCTATATATTCATATACAAGTATTTCTCTCTAATGCCATAGGTGAACCTCCAAAGGAAATTGGCTGTGAGTTCTGTGGAGAATACTTTGAGAACCGTAAAGGCCTTTCCAGCCACGCCCGCTCCCACCTACGCCAAATGGGCATCACTGAGTGGTCCGTTAACGGCTCGCCAATCGACACCCTGCGGGACATCATCACCAGACGAGGCCTGCCTTGTGCACTTCCTTTACGACCTCTCAAAACTCCACCTCCGTCCTCTCCAGGACCCCCCCGTTCACCTCTGTCAACCTGCTCCTCTCCCTCAGCCTCCCTCCTTAGTCGCCTGCCCTTCGCCTTCGCCCGACCCTCCAGCCCCCCGCAGCCCGCATTGTCCAAATCCAACTCTGCTCCACCGACGTCCTCAAGCGGGCTGATCCTCAAGCTGAAGCCTGAGCCGGTGCAGATGGAAGTCACCTCGCCTGAAGCTGTGGGGAGATCTGAAGGCTTCTCTGGTGAAACGCTCAGCTGGAACAGCTCCAGCAGTGTTTTCCCCCTCAACCTGGGTACGTTTAAACCAGAAGCTCTGTTGACATGTGAAAAACGTACAAAGAAAGTTTCTAATAAATGCTCTAAAAAGATTAATTTAATACCATGTCAGCGGGGTTTACATGGATCACAATATTCTGATCAGAATCTGATTTAAAGCCCAGAGTGAAAAAGCTTTATATAAATACTTAAAACACTATTAAAATTTCTGTTACTTTTGACTTTCGCTGGATGATTCTGGCTAAAATTAGCAGGTTGTTTTGCTCAGAGTTGAGATCACTATTCTCTCCACGATTTACATCTTACTGCCCTATGTCAGAGGCACTAGAGTCATGCCATTATGTCACAGAGGCATTAGAGCCATGCCATTATGTCACAGATACATTAGAGTCATGCCATTATATAACAGAGGCACTAGAGTCATGTTATGCCTGAGGGGCACTAGAGCCATGTCATTATGTCACAGAGGCATTAGATTCATGTTATGTCTGAGACTTACTACAACCATGTCATTATGTCACATAGGCTCTAGAGTCATATCATTATTTCACAGGGGCATTAGAGTCATGTTATGTCTGAGATGCACTACATCCATGTCATTATGTCACAGAGGCACTAGAGCCATGTCATTATGTCAAAGAGGAACTAGAGCTATGTTATGCCACAGAGGCATTATAATCATGCTATGTCATAGAGGCACTAGGGCAATCTCTATATGTCATAAAGGGAATAGAGCCACGTCATAATGTCATAGAGGCACTAGAGCTATGTTATTTCACAGGCACCAGTGCAATGTCATTATGTCACAGAGGCACTAAAGCCATGTCATATCATAGAGGCACTAGAGCCATGTCATAATGTCACAGAGGCATTACAGTTATGTTATGTCAGAGAGGTACTAGAGCCATGTCATGTCACAGATGCACTCGAGCCTTGTCATTATTTCCCAGAGGTATTATAGTCGTGTTATGTCAGAGAGGCACTTGAGACATGTCATGTCACAGATGCACTAGAGCCATGTCATTATGTCACAAAGGCACCAAAGTCATGTTATGTAAATTTTGGCTCTAGAAACACACGATTACATCACAGAGGCCTAAGGGTCATGTCATTATGTCACAGAAGCGATAGAGTGATGTCATTATGTCATAGGCACTACTTGCACTACACAATGTGCATGTGTAACCCAGATAGATGTATGAAGGCACTAAAGGTTTGCCTCCCGAGAGATCTACTGAATCTCCTCCATGCAGCTGTGAGAGAGAGATGAGTAGCTTTCAAGAAACAACAGAGAAATAAAGAGGTAGAAGAACATTTTTAATTATAGTGACCTGAAGAAAGAGTTTATGATTGCTAAAAACTACCACTCCTGTTTCTGCCTGCACAATGTTAGCTCTTAACCGAAACTTTTTGTGGCTGTTTAAAACATTGTGTATTTGCATTAAACCAGTAATGGCTGTAGTTCTGTCTTTTATTCCCAGTGGCATCCTGAAAATAGTCTCACTTTTCTCCCTTCTGGTCTTTCCTTAGCCATGACTCAAGAGGTGGAGCCGACCAGAGATATTCGCTGCGAATTCTGTGGGGAATATTTTGAGAACCGCAAAGGTCTTTCCAGCCACGCCCGCTCCCACCTGCGTCAAATGGGCATTACCGAGTGGTCTGTCAATGGCTCGCCAATCGACACCCTGCGGGAGGTCATGCACAAGAGAACGGTAGGCGCTTTCTCACAGTCAGATCAGGGAGTGAAGAAGGAGTCAAGCCAGGGAGCCCACAGTCCACCGTGGGAGAACCTAAGCAGCACCAGCAGTTCAGAGCGTCTGGGTGTTTCAGGGTACAAATCCTCCAAATTCCGCAAATCTTTCAATTTGCTGCAGTCGGGGTTGCGCCTCCATAAGCAGGGCCTCGGGTCGGTCAGCACATCTGCTGCCCCACCTGTCGGGAAGTTCTTCAGGATGTCTCCTCTGGCTAAAAGGCCTCTAGCCGACGATGCCCAATCAGTGGAGAAGGGCCACTCACCACCACATCAGCTGAAGAAGTTCTCACCCCTGCCTCATGATTACTCCTACAAAAGAAAACCCTCTCCGGACAAGCACGTAAACCAAGGCGAGTGTTTCCTTTCTGTCCTGGTAATTCTTTAAGTCGAGAACCCTTCTAACTTAAACTTTTCCTTTATTTTCCAGATCCCAGTTGTGAGCTGTGTGGCTTCTTCTTTGAGAACCGTAAGGCTCTTGCCAGCCACGCGCGAGCCCACCTGCGGCAGTTTGGGGTCACAGAGTGGAGTGTGAACGGATCCCCCATAGAGACGCTCAGCGCCTGGATGCGCAGCAGACCGCAGAAGGTGCTGGAGATGCACCGCAGCTACATGCAGGGCAGCCGCTCCAGCGTCAAGAAGGTGAGGACATGCTGCTGTTACCGGCTGGTGCTAAACACGGGTCAGGGCAGCCATGTTATTATGTCACAGAGGCACTAGAAACATTTTATTGTTGCAGAGGCACTAGAAACATTTGTTATTACAGAGGCACTTGAGCCATGTTATTATTTCATTGAGGCACTAGAGCCAATTTGCTACTTCATAGAGACACTAAATACTTTTTATTGTGACAGAGGCACTAGAAACATTTTATGGTTACAGAGGCACTAAAGCCATGTTGCTACTTAATAGAGGCGCTAGATCGCTTTTATTGTTATAGACGCATTAGAATTATTTTATTGTTACAGAGGCAATAGAGCCATGTTGCTACTTCATAGAGGCACTTGATACTTTTCATTGTTACAGAGGCACTTGAGCCATGCTATCATTTCACAGAGGCACTAAAGCCATGTTACTATTTCAAAGAGGTAATAGAGCCATGTTATTATTTCACAGAGGCATTTTACAATGTCAGAGTCACAAGGGATATGTTATTTCACAGAGGCACTCGAGCCATGTTATTATTTCACAGAGGCCGTAGAGCCATGTTATTATTTCACAGAGGCATTAGTGCCAGGTTATTATTTCACAGAGGCACTAGAGCCAGGTTATTATTTCACAGAGGCACTTCAGTCGTATTATAATGTCACAGAGGCGCCAGAGTCATTTCATTGTCACAGCGGCAATAGAGCCATGGTACTATTTCACAGAGGCACTCCAGTCATATCACAGAGGCATACAGATCATCTTATGTCAGATCATCTAGAGCACAAGTTGCTCTAGTGCCTCTGTGGCCACACAGCAATATCATTATGTCACAGGGGCACTAGAGTTATTTCTTTATTAGAGTCATGTTATGTAACTGATGTACTATGGTGATACAGAGGCACTACAGCCATGTCATTACAACATTGAGGACCTAGAGCCATATCATTAAGTCATGGTCTCAATTTACCTACGAACACCGGTGTTTTAGCAGTGAAGAGGCAAATGGTTTACAAAAACAAAAATGGCACTAGAGCCACGTCATTATGTCAAATGGAATACAGCAACCTCATCATGTCACATAAGAATTACATTCAGTCCTTATGTTACAGAGAAACTAAAGACAACTGATTATATCACACAAGCCTTAGAGGGAGGTCATTTCATCACTAACGCACTAGAGAAAGTCTTTGTCATAGATGCAGGAGATCCACATCATTATAGTACGTTTTCATCCGTATCTATTAGCGTACATAAAATATGCACAAATTCGTTGTTGTCCTAGTTTAGTTGTTTTTGTCGACACCATGCTACACTACGTCTCTAAGAATGACAGTCACAAGTCTTTGGAGCTCTTTTGTTAATGATAATTCTGCCCCCGGCCCCTGACATAACGAGGTATCGTTTCTAAACCAGCGAGGTCTTGTTTCCAATCAGTTTTCAGGGAAAAGGGTTCAGAGTTTGTTAGGATCCACTCGGTCTGAGCCCCGACTGACATTTTGTGTCTTAGACTACACGCCTGAAGCTTTTCAACAGCTTGAAACCTTACTGTAGATCCTCTTTCTTTACACGCAGCAGAAATCACTGTGGGGACAGATGCCAGAACAACTCCGCTATTGACTTGATAGTTGCCATAGTAACCAGGGTGCCTGGCAGCCTATGTTTCATCCTCAGATAAATTATAGCGAGCAGTTGATAGGAGAAAGCATAAGCTCTTTTCTTCTTCTTTTGTCTCCCCCCTGAATTAGTTTCTGGTGCATTTGCGTCACTGTCACACCTTTTCCCTGAGCTGTGATGTGACATACATACAGAGTGGGTCCAGAGTGTCCTTGTAGTCATAATTCAAATGTCTCTTTCGTAGTGAAGCGAATCCAACTAAGATGCGTTTGTTTTACTGTTGAGCCCGTATCTAAGGACCAAGTCGTGACTTCAGTCCTTAAAGCCCAAACTGACCAACCGAGTGGGTTTTTTTCTTCTAGTATTTGCCTGATTTATTAAAAATATGTTCAGATATTTACTAAGAACCTAAGTAACTAAGCATCACAATCCATCTATTCATTTTCTTCCACTTATCCGGGGTCGGGTTGTGGTGGCAGCAGGCCAAACAGTGTAGTTCAAACATCCCTCACCCCATCAATGCTCTCCAGCTCAGCCTAGAGGATCCTGCCGTTATCCCAGACCAGATTAGTTATATAGTCCCTCCAGAGTGATCCGGGTCGACCCCGGAGTCTCCTCTCCGTCGAACATGCCTGGAAAGCCTCCAAAGGGGGGCGCCCCGGAGGAATCCTAATCAGATGCCCGAACCACCTCAACTAGCTCCTCTTACGTGATTGTGGCGGTGGTGTTGATGGAGGATTTCAAGCGGAACAAAAGGATGGTGTGATTGATGGCAAGGTCAAGGAGGATGAGGATATTCAGGTGGTCAGAGTCTGCGGAGAGGAGAGCTGTTTTGGTGTTTCAGACTGAAAAGGGTCAATTCCATTGGAATTCAGCTGAGATTTAAGTTTAAATAGGCTGAAGGTTTCCGAGGTTTTTTGAGGACTGGGCCGACGGAGGCTAGTTTGAGACAGAATCGGTACTGAAGGAGGACTTGATGATGTTGGTGATGAGAGAGGAAATGACTGATAGACAGTCTTTAACAAGAGTAGATGGGACGGGATCCAGGAAGCAGGCGGAGCTTTTTATTCCAGATGTATGTTTCGATAGTTCAGAAGAAGACAAGGCATGGATGGTCAGAACTCTGGTTTGGTCCGGCGAGTACCAGAAGACAACAGAGGCTTATGTTCTCTTAACCGTGTCTCCTTGAGGTGAGAAGTGAGTGCAGTGCCTTTGAGCAAACTGTACGAGGAGCTTATAGAGGCGCACAACCTAGTTTTAAAAACAGCTTCGAAGAGCCAGATGTATTTTGTTTATCTAGGAATGCGATGTTGCTCTAAATGGAGTCCCTCACCTGATAATGGGGAAAAGACCTTTTGGACTTTGTTTATTTCAATTAATTGACTTAAAGACATCAAAGTGGGCCAAATGGACCCGAGATCCACCCCAATCCGGAAACCGATTATTTCCTGAAATATTTTATATTTTTTCATAATTAATTTCGAGTATAAAGTCGAACTAAATCAGATGAAGATTTTATTTATATTCAGTCTTATTTTTTTTGCATTTCTGTGCATCAATAGCTCCGGTGATCCTCCCAAGAGGACAACAGATGATGAAGTAGTCTATAATTACTTTGGAGTCGTTGTTTGTTCTGGTGGCCTCCATTCGCACAACGTAGCGACTAAAACCATCAATACAACCATTGATGTCATATGACTTCAGCTCGTGATAAAAATCCATATTAACCTGTATTCTCCATATGCAGAATTGAAAAAATATCGTTCTCCTAACTTGACTTCATTCTCAACATTTCTCAACTTTTTCCTCGACATTTTGACTTGAAATGGATAGTGAAATAAATGATTTTTCTATGCCTGGCCCTAATACTCGTCGTAGAGGCATCGTAGTTTTGCATATAGTTAAATATTTTCAACATTCACCAACATTCTAGGGTATTTTAAGTTTAACGTTCAATTTCTGCATCGTCACATTCTGATCACATCCTCTCCGTGTCATCACAGAAGGCCTCCTCTTCCTCCTGCCAGTGGCCTTCCTCTTTGGCTGGAAGCCCGGCGCGGTCCCTGAGCTGCGAGGTCAGCCACGGCCCTTCCAAGGCCGCCGACTGTGACGGCGGTAGCAGTCTAACGGTGGCTCCCATCCGGCCCATTCGCAGTAGTCCCAGCCTGTCGCGTCTCTCTGGGGGCCTCTCGCTTCAAGCACAGGTGGCACGCAGTGAGCTCAACGTCCGTCTGCCCAGAGGTACGAGAGTGTTTTTTTCTTTACATGAACTCAATTAGGTTTTGATCCCTTAAATGTCCTGCTAAGCTGTTTGGTCAAGCACATTTTGAGTCATTATTTATAATGGGAAAATGTTAATGAACCTGTTTAGAATGTGACCCGTTGGCAGCATGTATATGCGTAGAGTAAGGAGCCAAGGAAGAAGCCCAGGGGTACACCACGGGTCAAATGGGCCACTGAGGAGGAGGCATTGACCGTGATTATAGGAATCATTTTTCCATATATTTTTTTCTTGGTGAACCGGGCTTACAGTGTACGATTTTAGAGTCGGGGCTGTTTGATTTCAACTCACACTGTACGGATCAGACGTTTGCGGAAGGTCAAGATCGCTGTGCTCACACTGTATGACCCGTCCAACTCCTTTAGCCTGTTGTTGCCTTTGACAATTGCCAATAAAGTTTCGTTTAAAAGCTCAGAGGCAGAAAAACACGGAAAACTCTTTTCAAAAAGGCGCCGGAGTATGGTTGGTCCATTTGGCAGAGAGATTTAGAAGTAAGCGAGTTACGTTTGACTGTAGAGAGCGTTAACTTGATAGCTAGCACCGCTGCGACAGCTGAGAACCTTTCTCTTTCTTCCTTGTTGTTCAGTCTATTGGGTTTACAAGTATTGGACCAATTAAATGTATTCAAAAGAGCATGTGACCAAATTTAGTATCTCCTTTGCGTCAAAAGCTGTTGGCAAAGTTTCAAGATGCAGTCTATAAATGTAAGGTTTTTGGCCGGCATTGCTGTATAGTCACAACCAATGGTAATGGTAATAGGCTTTTAATTGCTATAGATCTTTTAGGACACTAGTTTTGGCTAAATAATTAAACGGCAAGTAAAACTGAATGCCCGAGCATTGACGTCTAACTTAATGACGGAGTAAGACGATGTGCTTCCTGCCTCAGATCAATGATGGACAAAACACGCATGTCCTCATCCGCTGGTCAAAACCTCCTAATTTGAAGCTGATTTCAGCAAAGTATCAATCATGCAGATATATAATGAAGTATCTGAGAGCATTTAGAGAAGCCAAAAACTAAACTAAAAGGACTTAAGTCTAGGCGTAGAAGCATCTCAAAGATGATCCAGAGAAATGGGAGGATCCTGAGCCGGAATTTAAAATGTCATAGCAACGGTTCTGAATACTTGTCTCTGATGAGGCGGTTCAGACTTAGTCTCCCGTACAGGTGTCTTAAATACCACTGGATCATGGCGTGACAGAGGAGAGAGGCGTGATCTTCCCCTTGTGTCTTTTATTGACGGCTGATAAACAGCCTCTATCTATCAATGATCACCCATGCTTTGGTGTGTCACGAACTTAAAACATAATCCACTACGTTTCTGTAGTCTGCAAACCGCTAAGTCTTGTGGTGGAATGGTGACAAAGGTCAACTGTCACGCAGACGCTCACACTTGTTTCTTTTTTGTTTATAGTCTCAGGTATTTATTGTGACTTTTATGGTGTTACGGAAGCCAACCTTAAGCTTAAACCTACAGAAGTGTAGCACCAGGAAGACCCACTCTCCATTTATGTGAAAGCACAACTCACGATCAGACACGTTTCCCTGCGTTGGACAATGAGTCCATTTATTGTCCTTCAAATGACCACACAAAGGGGAATCTACAATAACAGCTAACCGACAAAGATATCAAACTAGTGTCACCTGAACGTCAGAAAAGCTCTGATTTCACCTGAAACACCTGTCAAACACAGGATGGTTCTGACCTTTATGAACTTATATTATATTACCTCTATTATAACTAGACCGACGCTGTCGTCCCCGGCAGCAAGTGTCTGTCCCCGAAAAAGCCACCAATGCCCTGCATGTCCCCCTGGTTGAATCCTAAAAACATTGTTTTCTGTTGAGAAAAAAAAGACAGAGAGAGACACCTCCTAGTTAATAAAAAATGAACTGGTGGAGTAAAATATGATATATACAAGATTTAAGATACATACTCAGCGGATTTGGAAAAGATCGGACTCCCTCTCCCCCTAGTGGCGGAAATATCTATCAACCTTCCCCAAAACCAACCCAGTTCTTCCTCGCACTAAGGTCTATGCATTATAGAATTTGAAATGGATCCATGTAACAGTCTTTGTTAATCCTGCTTTTGCCTCCCCTCACTTCCTGTCTCAAGGTTTAGAGCGTCGGCCCTTGAAGCACCCGTCCTGCACTGACGGAGCAGAGAGGAACAGCCACTCTCCTAAGCCGCCCCGCACAGGCACCGTCCCTGCCTTGGTGCCTAAACCACCCTCCTACCCACTGGTCAAACTGGTGGGAAAGTTCTACACCTTGAAGTGCCGGTGAGTGGATCCGGGACCACTTATGAATTAATGTTCCAGACCTTTAACATGATAGATAAAAGATATTTTCAGACTCAGCATGAAAAGAACTGTCTGGCTAATTTTCAAAATAGTCCCATAATCCCCATGCAGCAATCCTGTCTCCACGCCCCGCTATGGAACACTCCAGTTTTAGAATCCGATGCACTATAGTGGGAACAGTGAGTCATTTGGGAGGTTCTGGCAGCATGAATGAGTGCATTTGGAGAGCTTTAAAAAAAGAATGGCTGTGCCGTCAGAAACACCACCCGTCTATGTTTCACAGCTTCTCTGAAATAGATTAACGTTGGTGTTATTCTCCCATAACTCCCAGCTTCTCTGTCTCTCTGCCTCCGTCAGGTTCTGCGAGGTGGAGTTCCACGGTCCGCTGTCGGTGCAGGAGGACTGGATCAGACACCTCCAGCAGCACATCCTCAAGATGAACTACAACAAGCCTGCTGCTCCAAAGGCAGCCTCTGCTGGATCCCCTGCCTCGGCTGAAGACCCAGCCCAAATCCAGGCCTCCGCCCCAGCCTCCACCTCTACCTCTAGTACCGACTCTACCACGCCTGCCCTCACCTCCACCTCGACCCGCTCCGCTACACCTCCACCTCCGGCCGTGTGTGCTCCGCCCGTCTCTGTCACAGACATAGAAAAGGTTTCGGAAGAGCGGCCCATCCCGTCTCCACCTTCCATCGCCCTCCCCGCCCAGACGGTGTAACGCCCAAAACCCAACGCTGCCTCCCCCTCCTTGTCTCCCTTTGCCGTTTCTTTTCGTCCCAGCGTTCCTTTCCTTTGGCCTTCACAAAGTGTTGTTGAGGAGGATGAGTGTTTCCCTCCAAAGTGCTCTCAGAGCACCTTTCTCGACTGTTACTATGTCCTGTTACCACGGCAACGAGGCCCTCTTTGCTCATCAGTGCTCCAGGATGAACGGTAGCATGTGAGGTGATGAGGAGAGATGAACCAATGATGTGTGTTTGCCTTGTTCATATTGAATGTCCCGCTGGTGGACCATTGTTGCACCTCTCCTCGCCTTCATTAGAGTTCGATGTTGCCTGTTGGCAAACACCAATCCCCTCCAACCCCCCCACTAAGACAGAAACTCTGAGCATTCCTATCAGTATGCTGGTAGCTCCTCTGGCCTCACCGTTTCACCTGCAGGTCCTGACTGAGATTGAATAATCATGCTAGTCTCGTGGTCAAGGTTTCAAACTTGTGGTAGCACTTAGCATTTCAAAAGAGGCACTTTCAATGTTGACGTTGTCACTGAGCTCTTCCTAAAAGGCCCATTCCAATGGGAGGAATCTAATTTGGATTGGTTGAAGGAGCAAGAAGTGGAAGCACACCCAAAAAGGGAAAAAAAAAATTCTTTCCCCCCTCTTAGTTAGCAAACTACCTATGATATAATCCTGACCCCAAAATGTAAATGTTTGCATGACGGAGTATTTGGGCAACATTGAAAATTAGAAAAATCTGACATTGCGAGAAAAAGTCGTAATTTTACAGGAAGAAAGTTGAATTTTTACAAGAATAAGTCGTAATTTTACGTGAATAAAGTCAGGATTTTATCGTGCACCAAATTCAGTCATAATTGTAAGACGAAAAAAGTCGTAATTTTACGAGAATAAGTCATAATTTTACGTGGATAAAGTCGTGTAATTTTTATGTCAAATTCAATCGTAATCCTATGAGGAAAAAAGTCGTAATTTTATGAGAGTAAAGTTTTAATTTTACAAGAAGAAATTTTAAATTTTATGAGAGTAAGTCATAATTTAACGGGACTAAATTCGTAATTTTACAAGAAAAAAGTCATTTTACGAGAAAAAAGCTATTGTTTTACAAGGAAAAACATTATAATTTCAGTAGAATACTCTCTGAATTTATGAGAATAAACTTAGAATTTTATGAGAATAAATTCTGAATTTTATGAGAACAAATTCGGAATTCTACAAGACTTCTTGCAGAAATTCTATCACTATTGTTTCTGGCATTGTGCCACACACTTTAATCTATAATCTAGAAGAGGAGTGCAAGTTGTTTGTGGTAGTTCTTCTCCCTCGGGATCCAAAATCTTACCAACAATCTCACTGTTTCCTGTCAAACTTCTTCAAAGGTCTGATACTTATGATCGTGTTTGTGTTGACTTGTCAAAAGATTCCATTCTTATTTCTTGGTCAAACATATTTTAAAAATAGCTTGAAAAGAAGATCCACGTTCTTCATTTTGTCCAAAGAATGAAAGTCAATCACGTATATTTCCCCTCCAATGAGTGTCATAAAATTACAACTTAACTCTGGTAAGATAACGACTCAAATCTCTAAATCTTAATTTGAGGTCAGGTTGACTGTAATACTCTGTCGTATGTTTGAATGTAGCTGAAAGCACCTATTAAAACCATGTATGCACACATTCCTACACAATCAAACCTTCACCCTGTGTTCTTGCACCAATAACCTTCATATTCTGCTGTCGCGTTGAAGGCACACCCACTTTTTTTAATCTCCCTCTCTGGATCGGACAAGCAGGGCCACACAGAATCTCTCTTTTTTTTTTTTCCATGCATAGTTTTTCGGTTTTGCCTTTTCTTTCCTTATTTATTCATTATTATGCATCTGAATGTGGTAAGCTTGGTCGTTTTGAAGCTAAAGTAGAACTTTAGAACGTTGGAAAAAAAAGAAGAAAAAAAAGAAAAGTAGGTTCGGCATTGCACTTTTACACTGGTGCACAATCTGTGTATGTGTGTGTCGGTTCGTACGTGCGTGTATGTGCAGCTCAAATCTGTTTGCCCGTTTGAAAAGATAACCACCGAAGGAAGACTGCTCCATCGGACGGCACCTTCCCAGTCTGTCGGCAGGTCCATCAGGACTTCCATGCATCCGCGGTCGCCCGAGGATGTGCCAAAGAGTCTGTGTACTTCCTCGTCTTGCCTCTTAAAAAAGCTGTTTACATTTGGACCTGATGGTGGAGGAAGCTCTGCACAGCTGTGGAGTTCCCCAAGGGTCCACGCTGGACTAAACCGGCGGTGATCTACATCCACTGCATGCACCGCCGAGCCCCCCTCCCTCCAAACTTTCAAAGACTCCTGTAGTTTAGATTATTCCAATTCAACACAAACAGAACCAAACTGGGATTTCAACTCCGGTGAACCGCAGAAACGCCTCCTGGGACTGAATGCCCGGTTTCATCCTGCAGAACTTGCAACTTGCAACAGACGCAGCAACTAAAAGTGGGGGCCGTGGAGGCTGAGCGAGTCCGTTCCAGAGTCGAACCACGACCGTCGGACACACAAACCTATAGACACCTACTATATAACTACATGTACTTAAGAAACTGTTGATGCTAGTAGAGCCGTCAGCAGTTCTATTAGCGAGGTAGTTTTAAAAAAAAAGTGATCTTAACTCCTCTATCGTGATTTGATTTCAACCTATGATGCTCTGTATTTTTTATTGCTCTGTGCATTTCTGTATTTGCAGTCCTACAAGGTGAATCTTAGAGTTTGTTTTTTTTAATTTTCATGCGTTAGTCTCTCCGAGCTGAAACTTTGGTGCTGGCTGAGAATGTTGCAGGCCAGGAGCTGGCGAGTGACTGAACGCGAGGGGCGACCTTTGACATGGCGTGATTGCGACATCCCGGTGTCTGAGGACTCTCATGAAGGGGACCACTTTGCACAGTGTGGAAGTGCGGACTTCTCCCTGCATTACGTTGCATTAGAGTTTCCTTTTAGGACGACCTGACGAAGCCTCCGGAGGCCTGAGCAGCTGTGGTGCGTGTTTGTGTGCGTGAGTGAGCGAGTGTGTAAAAAAGGCAGTGAGGTGACGGTTAAGGACAGAACTGTACTGTAAAGAAAGGGTTAAGTTTAAAGTGAATCAACTCCTGAACAAACAATAAATGTGATTTCAATTTCAGAAACTGAATCTGCCTTTATTTTTGACCTGTCTTTTCACTGCGGCCTGTGAACATCTGGTCTTCACTATGTGCTATAACGGTTTCTGACCACAAGAGGGAGCTGTAACATTAGAGTTAGAGAACAACAGCCTCTAACGTTGTCATAAAAGTATTGCAATTGTTATCACACCTTCATTTATTTCACTTTTATTTACACAACAGTGAACAAATCTCAGATTCAAAGGCAGTAGGCAGCCCTCAGATATCGGGGATTGGCTCCACACCGTAAAAAAAAAGGAATTGTTGAATTGTTACTTCAACTTGTAACACTAAATTAATTTAATTATGCAAACCATGCATAAGTAAGACTTCAGAATATTTGATTTAATTAAGGTTACTTGTTGAAGTCCTTCCTTTAGCTCATCAATTCTCTTCTCTTTTTTTTTTTTACAGTGCATGACTAGACACCAAAAGTACAAAAAGTGTTTCAATTCTTCAAATCCGTCAAAAAAAACTTTTTCCACGGTTTTGCTTTCAAAATATCTAAACTATAAAACAGTAAATAACTATTTGACAGCACTGTAAAAAAAATTAATAAAAATTAGGGTGTATTGAAAAAAATGAATCTAACTGGTGACGATAAATAATTATTTACAACTCGACTAGGTTAGACTTAGAAATTTTGATTTATTTTAGGTTACTAGTGGAAGTAATTTATTTCAGTTCATCAATTATCTTTTTACAGTTCATGATTAGACAACAAAAGTATAAAAAAAATGGGAAGCGTTGGGTATTCTTCAAATCTTTTTCAAAAAAACTTCTTTCATGGTTTTACTTTCAAAAAATCTAAACGTTTACACGTTTTACATTTTCACACTTTATGACAAACATCGCACACTGTAAAAATAAATAAATAAATTATTGGTGTTTTTTCTTTTTCTTTTAAACGACACATTCAACTGGTGACACAACCACTTTAAGTATTCTCAACTTACATTTTCTGACTTAAAAGAACCTCATTAAAATCTATATTATCAGCGAACAAATTCTGTTTTTGCAGTGCAGCCCAAGCCCCCGAGACCCTGAACAGGATAATAGTTTACAATGGATGGATGTCACATTGAGGCTAAAAAAAATAGTTGAATTACTAATTAAAGTGTTGCAACAAATTTTCCTCCATTTTTAGTTTAATCTGAAGTAAAAAGTATATACTTGGATTAAGTTATAGGGAAAAAAATGTATGGCCATTTCTAACAATGTATCTTTTTTAATATGTGTGAAAGCGGTTGGTATATTTAGTCACATGTATCACAGATTTTATTATTTGAGCTTAGTGTAGTTGAATGTGACATTTTTTTCAGTGTTCATCTCTCTTTACGCCTCCACTGAAGTTTTTGCATTTTGCGGGCAGCTTCTTCTCCTCCCCTCAGAAATTCACAGAAATGAGTCTGAGACAGCGCAGAAAAAAAGGCTACACTACCCATCTGTCATCAAAGATACGCATAAATACGCATGTTCAACTCGCTTCCTCAATGGAGCGAAAGACGAGCAGAACCAGGGAGTTCTTTTCTCTGAGGCATTTTATTAGACATGCAGAAGTGCCAAACACAAAGCTGCTCGCTAAACTCTGTGTTTAGATTTGTTTAAGACAAAGACGCCTGCAAACAGCTGCCTTAGCACACATCCAGCATATATGGTATAAAATATGCTCATCAGCCATAACATTATAACCACTGACACGGACAATCAAGAATAATTTATGGTGTGGATTAAATGGCTGGACCCAAAAGTGAGAAACCAACATGGGAGAAGGTTTAAACGGTGTCTGCTAGACTAGGACAAGAGGATGTAGATGGTGATCCAGGGGACCGCCTGATGAACTGTCAGCCTGGTGTGAGGAGGAAAGGGTTGAAGCAGGTGGAGAGCGGGAGACTGGAGTTCATGAAAAATCCATCAGTCTCAGGAATCAAGAGGATTGCCTAAAATTGGGGTTAAATACTACGGACCGATATTTATGGGGCGCCAGTGGTAAAGTAACACATAGTAATTTTAACAGCAACAGTTTGTCACACATTTGCTGGAGACTACCGTTTCAGGACAGGGATGGATCCAGACACATTTCCATGGGGTGGCATGGAAACATTGAGGGATGGCATTGGATATTATATATATATATATATATATATATATATATATATATATATCCATATATATATCAATATACATGGATAAGGAGATGATCAAAAACTGGCGAGGCAGTTGCGGTGACAAGGTGTGTTCTAGGGGGGGCAACTGCCAGCCTATGCCAGCCCGCTAGATCCGCCCCTGCTTCAGGACCCGTTGGCTTTCTGTTAGGATTAGGGGTTATGGCTGTCCTGAAAGTTTGGTCTCCAAGGAAACGACGCGCTGCTACCACGGAAACAGTTTTATCAAGTTATCAAGCTCTTATTTTGCTAATTCCTCTGATCGGCAGTATAAATTTCCATATTAGCTAAATATTCAGTTTGATGATTTATTAATTTAATATCTCACATACTTTGAATGTAACACCATAAAATACACAAATTGCTTGGTCAAAAACTGAGACATCAAATGATTTCATTTGAAATTAATTCAATTGAAAAAAGTCAATTTGAATTAAATTAGCTCAACCTTTTGGTAAAGCATGTTTTTAGAAAACTATTTGACCCTTATCAGACTTTTTTGGGTTGTATCAAATTACATAATTCTGTTTTGTAAGTCCTCACATGCCAATTTCCAGATGTTCCTTGAATATTCTTTCTATTTCTACTTGACCTGTGGTGTCCCCCAGAGCCCCATCCCTTGCCCCTTACTCTTTAGCATATGGATGCTGCCAATTAGTCAGAATATAAACAGGTTCAGTCAAGTGACAAACTTTTTTCAATAGACATAGTTACAAAATATTTTATTTAACATATTTGGATATATCTGACCCTTGAAAGGAACAGCTTAAAGAAGAAGAACACGATGCAACATCCTTTCCCCAGGAATATAAATAGTTCATAAAATATTGCTTTAAATGTGATTTTTTTTAAAAATACTTTCAACAATTTGGCACCACTTTATAACATTGATTGAAGCTAAATATAGCAAAATGTTGCTATTAATGTCATGCTTGTGCAACTTTAAAATCGACGGCCCATAGATCTTGACTGTTGATGGAAACCAGGTGTGACACAAGAATGAATCCCACCATGAAATTCACACAAACCATTGAATGAGGGAGGAAGATAAGCTGTGGTGATGGAAAGAAGAGGAAGGAAGGCCAGCTGGATTGAGATTCCATGAGGAAGTCTGGAGTGACAGAGCGGTATGTTAGAGTGGTACAGGATGGTACAGGTCATCCTGCTACATGAGAGCAGGATGACAGCGTGACTGAGGTGTAAAAGGAACGATGGATGAGTTCAAGGTAGAGGTGGGACTGCACCAAGGATCGGCTCTGAGCCCCTTCTTGTTTTCTATGGTGATGGACAGGCTGACAGATGAGGTCAGACAGGAGTCTCCATGACTATGTTGGAGGAAAACCCTGAGAGGTGGAGGTATGCTCTGAGAGAGGAGGAATGAAGGTCAGAGGCAACGAGACAGAAAACATAGTAGAGGAAAATGTGAGAAGGGAGAGGTTTCCAAGATGGTGGTGAGGGCAGCTCTGCTGGATGGTTTAGAGACGGAAGCTCGGACATGAAGACAGGAGGCAGAGATGAAGATGTTCAGATGTTCTCTGGGAGTGAGGAAGATGGACAGGATTAGAAAGGAGCTCTTCAGAGGGACGGCCCAGGTTGGACGTCTCGGAAATAAAGTCAGAGAGTGCAGATTGAGATGGTTTGGACACGTGATAAGGAGGGATAGTGGTCGAAGGGAAAGACCAAAGAGGAGGTTAACGGATGTGGCGAGAGAGGACATGCAGTGGGTTGGTGTGACAGAGGAAGATGCAGAGGACAGGTGAAGATGGAAACAGATGATCCGCTGTGACGACCCCTAAAGGGAACAGTCGAAACAAGAAGGAGAGTTTGTTAGTGTGGTTAGCTGTCAGTCAAAGCGATGTTGGAAGCAGGAAGAAAATGGACAAGTGTAAAAGTCAGAGAGACTTTGACGAAGACCAGATTGTGATAGTTTGACACTTGGGAGGAGTGTGCAGCCCAGTGACGTCACTCAGGGCCATCATGAAATGTAAAAAAAACAAATAATGATAAAAACAAATAAATAAATATTTGTCCACTGACCTGTGATAGAAATGTAATTTTGGTATGATTCCAATCATTCTTATAGTCAATATCACTGAATTTGTGTATTTTCCTGTTCAAATACGGGGGAAAGTGCGTACTCCCTCACAAATGGGGTTGAGCGCGTACAAATACAATTGATCTCTGTAAAGTTTGTCACCAATGTAATGTCTGTACACACTTTTATGATACGTCTTCACATTCCATAGTCTAAGTCATGTATTTCACGTGTGTGTATAACATACAGTGATGACCCAAAAATATTTTAACAAATGATTATTTTCCCAATACATTAATTCTGTATCACTTTTGAATATTTTAAATCATGTCTAAAGTTCTCTTTCTTTATTATTTATGGTTTAAATTTGTGTCCAAAAAAAACGGTATTAGTCTTGCTGATCTGACGTAACGCCGCGGTGAAAATGATCTTCTCCATGTATTAAATAGTCTGTAACACAGCCCCTACAGACAAATAGCATTGTGGGTAATTGCTAGCTAAGGAAGTCAATCAGAGAAAGTCAAAGTGAACCGCATCAGTCCATTTATTTTTATTTTTTGCTCTGACTGCAAAAATGGATGGATGATTATATATATAAGCTAAAAAATTTCTCAAAACTTGAAGTGATAAATAACGGAAGAGCGATTCCTGAGCTAGAAGATTTGCTTCAAACGACGGGACAGAAGATAACGGGCTCTTTCACAAACGGAGCGGTACACCCGAAAAGACTGGCTGTGTGGTTGAGCTGCGAGAAAAGCTGCTTTCCCTGCCTTTTGTTCACAACGGTTGACAATGTCTGGACTACAACGGGATTCTGTGAGGTGAAAAATCGACCAAGAAGCCTCAGCAGACATGAAAGGTCATCTTCTCACATTCAAGGCCAAATTGCTTTAAAAACTTTTGGAAGCGCAAGGATAGATTTGGCTTTGAAGGAACAGCGGAGACTAGATATTAGCGTCCACGATGCTAAGGTCAAGGAAAACAGAGAGATTTCAAAAGACTTCATCAATGCCACATTCTTCCTAGCTAAACAGCAATTAGCATTTCGTGGTAACGATGAGAGTACGACCTCTTCTAATCGTGGCAACTATGTAGAACTATTACGTGCTTTTTGCTGAGAAAGATGACAGGTTGCACTTTGAGAATTGATCCAAATGTAAAGTGCATTATAAATTAAATGTATTATTATTATTATTATTAGGTTAGCTATACATTTGGAGACATCCACCATGTTTTCTGGCTCATCAAACAGAATTCAGAACGTTTTAAGTGAAGCAGTAGGTGATGTGATTAGAAATGGAGATTAGAAAAAAGGAGATTAATGCAGCTCTATTTGTTGCTGCAGAAGTAGACGAGACAACGGATGTCACAAGCAAAGCACGGATCTCTGTGTGTTTTTGGGATTTGACGATGTGAGTAATGACAGACGAGCCGCTGCTATAGCCGAGTACATCTTGGTAATGTTGGACAAATACAAGTGTGTCAAAAAGCTGGTGGCTCAGACTAATGATGGAGCCGCTGCGGTGACATCAGAGATTAATGGGGTGCCTGAACCCATTTTTACCCACTGTTACGCACACAAATTGAACGTGGTGCTCACCCATTCAGCAAAATGCATGCCTCAGAGTAGAACTTTTTTGAAAACAGCTGAAGGACTAGAGACATTTTTCAGTAAGTCCACGAAGCGCACCCACTTACTGGATGATGTTGTGGAGCGACGTTTACCGAGAGCGGCACCCACGAGATGAAGCTCAAATTCTAGGTTGCTGCAGACATTAAACATGTACCAATCTGATCTGAGTGCTGTATTCCATATTGTGAGTTAAAATGCAGATAGTCGGGATAATGACACGCTAATGACGGCCCCTGGATCTGATCGATGGCTGACAGAAGCAACGACATGCTTTTTCATTGTGGCATATCAGGACATTTTCAGTGAAATGCATGCACTCTTTAGAGTGCTGCAAAACAAAGCAAAGGACATGGGATTTTGTTGTGCGCAAATCCGCGACACAATTGGAGTTGTTGAACGCCAGAGATAGGAGTTTGACATTTCTCTGAGCGATTTGAGCAGAAATGCGCCACACTTGGTCTGACAGATAGCGACCGACTCCAAAGTAAACAATCAGTCAGAGATGAGAGGAAACAAATGTTTTATAATGTTATGGACAATATCAGTCTTCAACTTAAAGCTAGGTTTGATCATTTTGGTGAGCTAGCTTTCCTTGGTTTGGTTGATTGTACAAAATTTGAAGAAATGTGACACCGTTTTGATGACACCAAAATGCAGAGCCTGTCAAAAATATTCTAGGTTTTTTGACTTTTGTTAGACTAAAGGCTGATCTCATCGGACTTTAAAGCTCACAAACGCTTTAATGTAAATCTCCTGGACAGCTTCTACGCTTTTGGCCAAGAAGGATCTGATGACACACTGCTGTACAGTCCACGACAAATATAAAAGACCAGCCCTTTTTTAGGAATAAATACAAAATATATATAAAACAAGATAAGTAAAGCAATTTAAAGTTATTTAAAGAAAATAAAACTACATCTGTCTTCTTGTAGCGGACTGTATATACTTTCATTTGTATTGAATTAGTATGAATTGTGAAATTGTGATGACAACTTAAAAACACACAGAGGGTGCAGAACAAATGCGCTCTCTCTGAGCCGCTATGAATTTAACATTCTTCTGTATGTATGTATGTACCTTACCTATGTGTGTGTGAAGAAAGCCCATACGGGATATGAAACGGAACCAGTAGTCAATGTGCAAGCAGCCAGTTGAATGGTGAATTTCTGCTAATCTGTTGAATTCATATATTTGTAAATCTGACTGAGAAAGAGTCAGTGCCTCCACAGCCACGTACCTCACCGCACGTCACTGGTGCAGCCCCTCATAGAAAACCGGGGTTCAGAAACCTACGACATGTGAAGTGCTGGGCTTCATGTGCTCATATATCCAGTGTGGTATTTATTACATCCAGGATGTTTGACTTGTAAAAACAGCCCCCAGTGCGGTCTTCTGATGCTGGATCTCATTGTTTTCATCGCCTTCAGGTCATGCAGTGATGGGACCTCACACAGAGGTTCGTCTTCTCTGTCTTCTCTGGGGCAGAGAAGATGCTCCACATGAGACCGAGTTCACGACCCGAGCTGGAGATATACTCTCAGACACAATGGATCCTCTGCTGCAGCATCCGAGCAGATGGAAGCAATTCATTCTTACATAGAATGTTATCCAGTGTTCTTTTAGAACTAAGTGCTGTCAGGGATAGAGAGATGGATAGATGGATAGATGGATAGATGGATAGATAGATAGATAGATAGATAGATAGATAGATAGATAGATAGATAGATAGATAGATAGATAGATAGATAGATAGATGGACAGATGGATAGTTGGATGGATAGATAGATAGATAGATAGATATAATATATATATAAATATATATATATATATATTATATAATATATCATACAAGGTCGTATACAACCGAGACAATAGACAATAGAGTCAGACATCTTGCAGACTCGCAGTCACACCTATGGATTTTATATCCATAAAATAAGAAATGGTTTAGTCGAGCATTTTTGTAAACAGTAAGTCCGACAACTGAAATTGTGAAATTTTATAGTCCATGGAAAATAGTAAGCTTCATTTGGATAAGCTAACCAGAACTACCTTCTTTATAAAGTCACGTTTCTTTCCTGTTTTGTTGAAACTTGTTTATAGTAACTGTTTGACCCTTATTAGACTTTTTTGTTACAATAAAGCGACATAATTATGAAAAGTAAGTCCTCACATGCTTTAATATGCCAAAAAAAAAATCCTACTTATCGAGTAGGACTTTATATAGCCATGGTTAGTGCCTCTTCTTCAGTGCCCTCTCTCACACATGGTGTCCCGCAAGGCTACATCCTTGGCCCCTTACTCGTTAGCATATAGATTCTTACCACTTGGTCACCTTATAAACAGGTTAATTTAGGCATTTTATAAAATCTGAATTACTTTATTGATTTCCAGGGGGGAAACGAGTTTGCTACAGATTCTCTCGTTAAAATAAAATTTAAAAAATACAATATATAAAACATGTATGTTTACCAGCATAGGAATGTGAGCATGTCTATTAAGAATACATTTAAGAATGTATAGAATACAAGACTAATATTATTATACTTTTACAATATTAGTGCAAACAGACGTGCGTATGAAAAAGTGTATATTATTAAGAGCAGCAGGTAATTAGTGAGTTGAGCCCAAAAACCCGTCTTTTGAATCCAGACGGAATGAACTCATGGCTGTGATCAACCAAACTGTTGAGACGGATATTAATCAATCCGATTTTAACATGGAAATATATTTCCATAAATACTGCTGTAAATGGAACTTTAAACAAATCTCACCACTTCTTAAACATTGTTTACATTTGGCGACAGCATTTCCTGCATGGATTAATCAACGGATGACTGCCCGGAGGAAAAGCTTGGTAAGATGTAAAATTCAGAAGAAGTGCCTCATGCTTGTAAACCCCTTGTTTAGTTTAGATGTGAACGAAGACAGAAAAATGACAGCATGCGGCTGCGGATGTTACACCGCCTGCAAAGACAGGACCGCCTTCAGCAGCACACATAATCTCATCTTCCGTGAACGAGGCACATTTGCTCAAAATGACACATGAGCTGCTAATGTATTCAATAAGTCTCCTGGTTTCAAACCGTCACCTATCAAAAGTATAACGGGAACGCACGTATTAGTGAAGCGTTTATCTGTTGACCTCTGACACAGGCCGTAAATATTCATTCCTAACAACTACATGATGCGTAAGCAGCTCAAGTCCTGAGAAGATTAGCTGGTCCTTGGAGAAGCTCTATTCATTTCCTTAACAGACATGGTTTCAAAGGAAAAAACAAGATTCGGGAAATGAGTTTAGAGGATTGCAGGAATGCGTAAGCCAAGAAAAATCCTTCCTTGAAGTGCCATCAAACGATGTTCTGAAGGAAAGACCCATCAGATCATCTTCCTGATTATCTCGAACCCTTAAATGTCTATATGTCTCACTATTACTTCCAAGTGTGAGCGTATAAGTCAGCCCAGCTTTCTCTTAGTGTTTAGCCAGGCAGCAGCATCGCTGGTCAGTGTTGGATATCTGACTGTTAAGACGCTGAAAGCCAAGCAGAACCTGCTCAATCCTAGAACCTGGAAAAATTCTGCTCTTTGGTGAAACACGATTTTTCATGACTAGTCATCCAACTAGTCTAACTCAGTCAAGGTTCATACAATTGGACAGTCCAGGTTTATAAAATGAAACAGTCCAGGTTAATACAATAGGACAGTCTAGTTTCACACGGTGGTACTGTCCAAGTTTATAGAGTGAAACAATCCAGGTTTATACATGGAAAGAGTCCAGGTTTATACATGGAAACCGTCCAGGTTTATAAAATGAAACAGTCCCGGTTTATGAAAATGGAACAATCTAGGTTTATAAAATGAAACAGTCCAGGTTTATACAGTGAAACTGTCCACGTTTATACTGTGAAACAGTCCAGTGTATACATGGAAAGAGTCCAGGTTTATACATGGAAACCGTCCAGGTTTATAAAATGAAACAGTCCAGGTTTGTACAGTGACACTGTCCACGTTTATACATGGAAAGAGTCCAGGTTTATACAGTGAAAGAGTCCAGGTTTATACATGGAAAGAGTCCAGGTTTATACAGTGAAAGAGTCCAGGTTTGGTGGTGTAATTCTAACAACATCCATGTTTCTTTTCTTGGCGTGTTCTCATGTGTGACAGTAAATGCTGCAGGTCTGAGGTTTGGTCATTATGAGCCCTTTTTTCGGTGAATCATCTTAAAAGTATCCCTCTTTTTGACCAGCTGCCTGGTCTTTGTCACTGAGGTCATTGATATGTATCCTATCACCATGTAATTCATAATCATAAATATAAGAACATAAGAAAAAGAATACTGATAAAAACTGTTGTGAAGTGTCACATGAGAGAAGAGTGTGTAATGGAAGAAGCTTCACTCTGTGATCAACCAGCTCTCCACTAGTTCACAGCCATTTTTGGTGAGAGTGAAACACAATCTCGTCTTTAAACTGTTTGCACGCAACCAATAACTCATGTCAAAGGGATTAAGTTTCTGGAGGGATGGATCCATCCAGAAACACAGTAATCTGTATCAGGATGCCCTTTGGCCTTGTTTATCGGGACACTTCACATCAGCCTGATATTTGTTTGTAAATGTTCAGAGGAAGAAGAAAACAGGAAAGGCTCCTATCTCTCTGTGGAGATTAGATCCTCGGACCCCTGAGGTGCAGAATGAATGTCCAACCTGGACCTATTATTGGTCTACAAAGGCGCCAACACAAAACAAGACACCAGAGGAATATGGAAGGAAACTTAAAACAGCAGAACAATGAGATAAAAGAACAATTTTGGTTTGATTGTTTCAGGATTGTATCACTGTATGAACCTGGACGTCTCACTGTATGAACCTGGACTCTTTCACTGTATGAACCTGGACGTCTCACTGTATGAACCTGGACGTCTCACTGTATGAACCTGGACTCTTTCACTGTATGAACCTGGACTGTTTCATTCTGTGAAGCTGGACTGTTTCATTGTATGAACCTAGACTGTTTAACTGTATGAACCTGGATTTTTACATTTTATGAACCTGGACTGTTTCACTGTATGAACCTGGATTGTTTCATTGTGTGAACCTGGACTGTCTCACTCTATGAACCTGGACTGTTTCATTCTGTGAAGCTGGACTGTTTCACTGTATAAACCTGGACTGTTTTACTGTATGAACCTGGACTGTTTCATTGTTTGAACCTGGACTGTTTCACTGTATTAACATGGACTGTTTCACTGTGTTAACCTGGACTGTTTCACTGTGAACCTGGACAGTTTCACTGTATGAAGATGGACTGTTTCACTGTATGAATCCCTAAGCTATCTAATAGTGTTATTAGTAGCTTTGCAGATGTAACTGTAAACTTTGTTGAATTTTGGCCTTTTGTTAACGGCAATAGTGTTTTTGGGGCTGTTAAAAGCAAACATTTTTAACACGGGTAACTTTATGACAAAAACAAAGTCAACAATAATTGTGTGTTGTGTGCGTGTGTGTGAGAGAATGTGTACTTAATGTGTGTGTGTGAAAGTCAATGTTCATAGGCCTGTTTCAGTTTCAACCATTGTTTTACTTGTGTGTTGAAAACCTTGAGCTCTTTCAAAGTTTTGATTTCAGGTGGTAATGTATTCCACAGTTTGGTGCCTATCTATGTGAAGGATGATTGTCCGAATGTTATTCTGCGTTTCGCTATTCTACAATTTCGCTTGTTGCAACCCTAGTTCTAATTCTACTGTTTTGTTTGCTTACCAATTGGCAGAGCATTTCTGGAGCAAGGTTGTTCACACACTTGAAAATAAGTTTTTAAAATTAAAAGCTTACAAAGCTGTCAGAACCCAGTAAATTATGTTTCTTGAGAATTGGACAATGGTGCCATCTAACAGGATTCTGATGCATTATTTTAAGTGCGTGTTTGTATAATTATTTAATGGATGGTTTGGTTAGCATGGCCCCAAACAGTTATACTATATGACAAATGGGAAAAGAGTCATCGTTTTTTTTCCAGACAAACACATTTGTCTCCTCCAGACTGGATTACTGTAACACACTTCTTGTCGGGATCCCTGGTAAAAGTCTTCAGTATGTTCAAAACAGTGCTGCAAGGATCCTGATGAGAGTGTAAACATGAACACATCATCCCCATTCTTCATTCCCTTCATTGGCTTCCCATCTCCAAAAGGATTGATTATAAGATCTCTCTCCTCACTCACCAGTGCCTCCATGGTAACGCACCCCCCTACCTAAAAGAACTACCCACCCCACTGACCTCAACACGATCCCTCCGTTCTACCCACTCATACCGCCTCCTCCTTCCCCGGACTAAGCTCAGCACCATGGGTGATCGGGCCTTCTGTTCTGCTGCCCCTCGTCTGTGGAATGCCCTCCCTGACCATCTGAGGGCTCCACAGACGACTGAGACATTTAAAAAAAGGACTTAAAACTTTCCTTTAACCTATAACCTATAACTTTAAATTAACATTGCTGCTTTTTGGTCATGTTTTTTTATAATTATATCATATTTTTTATTGATGCATTTATCTGCTTTTACCTTGTAGCACTTTCAGATTTGATCCAAATGTAAAGTACGTTATAAATGAAATGTTATATTATTATTATTAGAGGAAAAGTTGAGAAGGGAAAGGTTTCCAAGATGGTGGTGAGAGCAGCTCCGCTGAATGGTATGACTGTGTCGTCTGCGTACATTTGGCATCTGGCTCTTTTGCAACTCTCCTGTAAATCGTTGATATTTAAACAAAATTGTAAAGGGCCCAATATGGAACCTTGTGGAATTCTCATTCGACAAGTCTACCTAAGTTTGGTCTTTTGATAAGGCCGTCGTTTTCATTCCCGTTTAAAATTTAGAAATACAATACTTGTGAAAACGGTGACGTCACAGCCAGACTTCAATGATGGCTGTTACAATGTAACGGCCACGTGCCAACAGAACAACAACAAAACAATGCAGACTGTATCGTGTTTATTAATACTTCTTCAATAAAGGACGGTCTTTAACACATTGATTTCTTCACCAAGAAAAAAAATCTAGGAAAAATGTATTTCTTTGCGTATATGTTTTTCATATATTATGTGATATCTTAGACACTGTCACCTAAACGGACACATTGTTAGTTCAAGCATTATTTTAAACAAAAAAGAATCAGACTTTCATGGGTGCCTCCTCCAGTGTGGCCCCCTTGACCTGTAGAGTCCCTCAGGGCTCCATCCTTGGTCCCTTACTGTTTAGCATACACATCGTGCCACTGGTTCAGTCACATTTTCAATAAGAAATATTGACTCAAAATGAGCTAAACATAATTGTTAGCAGGAAATTTAAGGGTAATACCTTCTAAAAGAAACTGGTGTAGTAAGCCCTGAAGATGTGCCTGTGTTACCATGGCAGTAGAAAGACCCTTGCAAAGAAAACAGCAGGAAGTTTGAGAACCTGCTCATACCATTACCCAGTGGACCATTACAGAAGACTTTACTCCAAAGTTCTGGATCTACAACCGTGTCGCTGCTGGCCTGCATTTCAAAGCAGTCGGTGTCGACCAGATTGAAGTCCAAACTGCATATCTTCATCTGTTTTTCTTTTGACGTGATGGAGCCTTTAAAACAGCATGTAGACAAATACAAGCTAATTCTAGAAACTGTTTTATGTGATGAGGTTCTTCACCATCCAGAGCCGGTGAGAGAAGAATCTCCATGATGTCATGATGACATGATTGATTTTATAGGTATTTGGAAATTATTGTATCACACGGTTCATCCATGTGATGGATTAACACATTTTAAACCACTGATGCAGAATGTATTTGAAGTGAAGATGAAGAGAAGGCTTTGGGTTGTACGTATCTTGTAACTTACTCCATCCTCAGGGTTCACAGGTTAGAGTTTTTTACGTCTGGTGTGAGCGACTGGTCTGGCCATTTGCTCAACAGATGTACAATACTTTGGTCGACCAAAGTATCTGAAGGTATCACGGGGGAAAAGAGACATACATTTCCAGTATTTTATGAAATTCCATCTTTATGTGATATTTTGGGAGTCATTTGACATTAAACAAAGAACGGTGGAGAGTTTAAGGTCGCCCTCCGTTTCAACCCTCACCTCTGGTCATGAGCTCTGGGTAGAGACTGAATGAATGAGGTCAAGGAGGCGAGCGACTGAAAGGGGCAAGAACCTGAACGCCACTCTTTTCCCCGGATGCTGCAGAAAGCTGTTCTCCTGCAGAGAACCGGGTCTCTATGTTATACAACTTTTATGATTGTGTGACACAAATAAAGGCTTCAGGGGCTCAGATGGTAAAACGGTTGTCAACTTATCTTAAGGTTGGTGGTTCAATCCCGGCCACTGCGGTCCACTTATTGAAGTACCCTGGAGTAAGATGCTGAACCCCAAGTTGCTCCAAATGGCTGTTCCATTGGCGTGTGAATGATGGCGGGAATAGTTACTGCTCCTGATGAGCAGGTGGGGCTTTGCATGGCGGCCTGTATCATCACTGTATGAAGCTTAGTCTGAACGGGTGAATGATGGCTCACATTTTAAGTATTGTGGTTTGTTGGGTGTTCGAGCTGACTAAAAAGATTAGATGAGGAGTTTGGAGTAGAACATTGAAAGGAGCCAGTCGAGGTGGTTCAGGTATGCGATCAGGTCGCCTCCCTCTGGAGGTTTTTATCCGTAGACCCAGAATTTGGTGGAGGGATTATAAATCTGGTCTGGACCGGGGCCTTGGGATCCACCAGGATGAGATGGAGAGTGTTGCTGGTAAGGTGGAAAGTTATTCCTAGCCTGATGCCGACACATCCTGACCTCAGATCATTTGAAGAAAATGGAACGGATGAATGGTTGGAATTTTATGCTTGGAAGATAAATGTGATTGCGTCATGTAGAACTGGCATGATATTAAAGTTACCAACCAACCAACCAACCACGTACCAGTACATAAAGTATTTTATGCTGTTCTGGTACTCCAGATCGTTGTATCCAACAAAAGCTTTGTCATTGGAGAACTTCTGAAATTATTTTATGATGAAAATTTTTGTTTATATGGAACATATTCCATTGAAATGAGTTTTTCTCATCCTTTTAGTAAAGCATGTTTTTGGAAAACTATTTGACCCTTATTGGACTTTTCTTTGTCTGCCTATAAACATAATTCTGTTTAGTCCTCACATGCTTCAATAAAACAAAACAAAAATCCTACTTATCGAATAGGACTTTCTCTATAGCCATGCTTAATGCCAACTCCTCAGTTGCCACTTTCACCTGTGGTGTTCCACAGGGCTCCTTCCTTGGCCCCATTTCTCTTAAGCATATACATGCTGCCACTGGGTCACATTATAAACAGGTTCAGTCACATATCTCAATAAGAAATAGAGACTCAAAAATTCTCAGCAGAACATGAAAGGGTTGACACGGGTGAGAAGGCTGCACTCGTAACTGTAGAGTCGGTGTGAGAAAAGCTCCTGGAAGGGCTTCAACATCCAACAAGAGGAATTTTTTTAACGAGCAGGTCCCGGAGCAGAATGTTCACATTGTCTCGCGCGCAGTCGGTGTCGTCATTTTCTAATAAACTTAGTAACAAAATAATTTTTAGTCCTCACTCCTCATCGTGACCCAATCAGAGACTTTTTGCTGACTCAGAGGTCAGTTAGATGCTGAGCAGAAGAAATTAGAGATGACACCTCTGATTTATCATAAAAAAAATTACTCAATTAATATAGAGCCTTTCATGAGACCCAATAATGCTGGCGGGATGGCGAGTATGTACAGTATGAAGAAAATGGGGCCAAAGACTGATCCCTGGGGAACCCCACAGGTGACAGTTTGTATCCAGGACCTTGCACTTCCAAGGGAAATGTATTCTGTTCTGTCGGTGAGGTAGGATTGAAACCAGTTTAGGGTGGTGGCAGTGAGTCCAGTGGTGTGATGTAGGCGGTGTAGGAGTATTCCATGGTCAACTGTGTCGAAGGCAGCAGATAACTCGAGGAGAATCAGGAGGGAAGGTGTTAGGGACCGAGCTGGTACACAAGGAGTCACAGGTGGGTTTTGAAGAAAAGGTTTTTATTATAACCAAAAATAGGGAATATTCACAAAAATCAGAAAGGTGCTGAAGGCTTGGAGGAGTCGGAGAGTGACGGCCGGAGTCCGGAGATGTTTTTGAGATGGAACAATTAGGATTTTGTTATGGATTTGATGTGAGACTCAAGTGATATGGTAGAGACCAATGATTAAACCCAGGTTATGGACCTCGGGGGATGGGTAGATGGTGTCGTTGTCCACATCCAGAAGAAGATCTCCAACCTTCCGGACCGGCACCTTGGGAGTCACAACCATTAGCTCTGCTTTGTAGCTGTTGAGTCTCAGGAGGTTTGAGGCAATCAGGGCTTTGATGTATTGACTTTAGGGACTTGGATATCATCATCATGGTCTATGTGAAGCGTCCAATCTGATCGGCACAGAACCGATGGCTGCCAGCAAAAAAAACACTGTTTAAAACACCACCTCTGGAAACTCCACCGCTTCGATGCTTACAGTAGAAAGGACTTCTACATCTGGAATCTTCACAGTAAAGGAAGAATATCTCAGAAATTAGGTGGCTGTAAACTGTTAAATCTTATCTATAAATGTCGATGAGACGCATCTGTCTCTGCTGAGGCTGTTTGGGGTTTTGTTTATTCTGTCTCCTTGCTAAAAACACCAATTTAGTTCAGAGAGTAACAGGCTACTGTGAAATGTTTGTCTTTTTGTGTCACTCGGGATTTGATGTGTTTATAAGGAATATTTCGGAGGCTTAAACAGACTCCGCTGAGAAAACAGCTCTAAATTTCCGCCGCTCCACATTATCACGTCTATATATATATGTATATATACCACAGCCTGGTCCGAGTTCAGGTGCCAGCGACTCCCAGGAGACTTGTTGCAAGAACACATTTCTTTAGAAAGACTCATATTTGAAACATTAGACAGTGACACGGTGATGAATGCTGGGCAGAATAAGAATGAATAAAATCTTTTTCCCAATAATATATATATGTATGTATGTATGTATATATAGTTATATATGTATGCGTTCGTGTGTGTGTGTGTGTGTGTGTGTGTGTGTGTTTGTGTGCGTGTGTAAACCGCTAAATTGAAGCCAGGACAGGAGACTTTATTCTGAATGTGAAAATGTGAGGTTCAATATCTCATAAAATAAAATCTAAATTTGATATTTAATGGAAATTTTTATTTTTATATTTCATCAAATCAGGCACTTCCCGGACTTTTTTATTTAACGCTGATGGTCTGCCCCCGATGCCCCGGCACGAAATATATAAAAAAGTGCAGAAAATTAAACAAAACAAAAAACTACCAATAAATAACTTTAGGTGCTCTTACTAGAAAACCCCCCGCAAATTTACTGTATATAAAATCTACTATTATATATGTGTAAAAATATGTAGCAATAAATATACATGTATCCACACACACATATATATAAAATCTATTATTATAAATGTATAAATCTGTATCAATAAATATACATATATCCACACACACATGTATTAAAAATCTATTATTAGAAAAGTATATATATATATATATATACATTTACCCACAAACACTCAGACATAGATAGACAGACAGAGAAGGTTCTGTAACATCACACCGGCGTATGCTTTGTTTCGGATTTTCTGTTTCCTTCGGCCGGATGAAACCATAATTGAATCAATACCTGCAAAATATCCGTGAAATTTCTGCTTGGTTCCAGACCAGGAGAAACAAACTACAAGTGTGTACTTCTCTCACATCTCTCCTGAACGCCCAGAGCGCTGATGTTCCTACTTAGTAGAGATCGGCGTGTCGCTGCCAGGTTACTGAGCTCATAACCCTAACCGTCTGGAGAGGTGGATGCTGATGATTGGTCGCAGCCCATAAATTCCTGAAGTCAATGATCCCTGGAGCAGCAAGACGGAAGAAGACATCAGAATCTCATCGCCTGTTTTTTAGTGGCCCATTACTGTCACATTTTCCACAGAGAGCACCAGCGGTCGGGATTGTTAGCTGGAGATGTCCAATTAATGTCAGCTCTACTTTCAAGCATGGATTGACTTCCTGGAGTCAGGATTGGAGATCTGAAATCATAGAACCCAGACTGCCTTTTCACTCAGCTGGGTTTCACTTGACATTCACATTCCATCGTTAAGTTTTATTGCTTCTTCTGCCGCAGTCTGTCGGCTAAGCTAATCAACATATGGTATTTATTCGTCTGATGTTTAATACAATAGCAGCTGACATTTTAAAATCCGGCTAATTGGACTTGTGGACGCCATATAAGGTCCACATATCCTGATTCGGAAAGCCATAATTGCTGGAGCCCAGGCTGAATTTTAGTACTGAATAAAGATATTTAATTGTTTGTCCCTCAGTCTTTACTTTGAAATACACATACTAAAAACTAAGTCTATAATAAGTTGTGTTATTTTTTTATCTGCCACTAACACTAATAAAAAAAGGCCCGTTTACTGTCAACCCACTGCAGCAATATCCCCACTAAAGAATTGATGAAAGTTTGCCTTTTTTTGTGTTTTGAGTTCGGTGCTCCACTGTCTCTACACTTCCTCGTTGGAGTTTTCTTCTTTCTTCTTCTCTGCGATCTATGTAGCAGTCGTGGGTGTGTCCTGTAGCCCGATGCCCTTTTATGGGCGTTTACCTAGGCAAATGCTAAACCTAAGGCTTCGTGATTCCGATGTAGGTTTTCTTTTCTTAAGAATAAATTTAAGAAAATACTGAGGAAGACACTGGTGAATGAAGCCTTTAGTCGCACTGTAAAAGTTTCACCTCACAGACTGATGACCCGACATTCTCCTGCCGATTTTTTAGTTACGGAGCAAAATCCACGGAGCGGTTTCCGTAAATGAAGGTGTGTGGTCCTGGTCCTGAAGCACCAAAGCATCTCCACAAGATGCTGCTGCCACCTCCATGTCTGACCGTTGGTCTGATGTTCTTCTGTTTGGTTTTGACCAGATGGAACAGAACCCCTTACTTCAAACTGTTCAACTCTCCACTCATCAGTCCAGAGAAGATTCTACAAAAGCTCTGAGGGGCATCAAGCTGTGCTCCGACTCAACTTGATATTCATCTGTGTCAGCAGTGGCTTTCTCCTCGCCACTCTCCAATGATGCCATTTTTGTAAAGTGTCTTTGGAATGTTGGAGTCATGACCTCTGACCTTTACTGAGGTGAGAAAGGTCTTCAGTTCATTGAACGTTTTGTTAGGATCTTCTAGGACTTCCTGAATGAACCATCTCCGTGCTCTTGGAATTATTTTGTAAGGTGGCCCACTTCTGTGATGGTTCACTGTTGCTCCAAGAATTGTCCAAGTGTCGATAATGTGTCTCACTGTGGATCTGTGGGGACCAAGAACCTTAGAAACAGCTTGGAACCCTTCCCAGACTGATGGATTTCAATCATCTTAACGGATTTCTTTTTGATTTTGGCACAGTGTTCTACTGCTGAGACAAAGGAGCAAACTTCTTCATCTTCTTCCGAAGATGGTCTGCTGAAGTGATGATTTGATTGAGTGATCAGGTCTATTGGGTGCAGTTACTGTCTGCAAAACATTCAGCACAGCAAATACTTCCCAGGACATAGACACGTCCCGTGGCTGTGAGCGGACTGGGTTGATGATGAGCGGCATGAAAGCTATTTCTGTCATTTAAGGATTTACATCCAAAAAGCTTTCAGCCTTACTGGACGATATCAACTGAAGTGGTTGCTTTGTGATGTCTGGGAATGCATTAAGAAGGATGAGCGGTACCAGAACCAGAGTGTTATTAGGACGAAGCAACAAAATCCATTTCTCAGGAACAGATTTCATAAAGCGTACGCTGTACTGGAACACATGTTTAGGGTCAACGGTGAATTTTATGGTGTGAGTTTCCCGTCTACTGCATCTCCTTCCATTTTTGATGGACCTCTGAGACAAAGTTTTTTTTTAGCAGTCTAATGGTTGTTGCACAACTTAAATTTGGCAAATATTAGCGGTCTGACATAACGCCACATGCTTAGAAATTAGAGTCATAATGAAGAAAAAAAACTGATCGTCCTTGGAAACAGTTGACCTCCTCAAGCCCTAATTAAAAACATCATTCAGGCTCACAACTTCGTTGGGGAAATTATGGGTCCGTGTATGTTTTGGTATTTTGTTTTTCCGTTTCAGAAATGAATATTGAAAACTGAAAAACTAATGCTAATTTGATTTTTCAAATCTTGTCAAACGAAGTTGTCATTTTCAAACGCACCAATGAAGATGGTGCTCCTTCATTGAGATCGCAGCAAATAGGAAATACATTCTGAAATCCCGTTAGTCTTCATTATTCCCACTTACACACACACCTATCAGCCACAACACCAAAACCATTCACTGGCTCATTAAAATGCACAATGAAGCCTAAAACGACTATTTTCCGGTCTAAACAGTAAAACATGGACCGGATATTCACTTCCTTCGACGTGGGAATATCCATTATTATTATCCATTATCCAATATCTATCATCCAAATTCTGACAGTAAAAATACACAAACAGTCAGTAGATAAACAAAAAACACAAACCATTTATCCAGATTATGAATCAATTAAATTGAAGGTCAAACCTAAAGTTTAGCAGAAAATGTAAATAATTATCCTTGTCTCAACAGACAAATCTATTTCTACACTTGCTGTCAGTCAAGTGGGTCAGACTGGATCCAGGAAGCCGTAATCTAAATAGCAGACTCCGGGTAATTGACTATAATTATTACGTAACTTTTTCCACTGCTGGCATGCCGGCTGTGGATTTCAGTTTAATTGAATCAATGTGAGGTTTTTGAATGAAAATTGGAATTATGTTTTTTCTTTTGAATCATTTCTAAAACCACCAACACAAGAGCAAACGTGGACGTGTGCATTTCTGTGGTATTGATACGTGGTACTGCAGTTCTGTCTCGCCAAAGAACAACTCAACACAGGGAACTGGCTGTCTGTTGCATTTACTTGAATGTATTGTGTGTATTTTGAGAAATTATTTCAAGTTTGTTAGATAAACAAGTAATTTGAAAAAACATCACGTAGGACTCCAGAACTTAACTTTAGCAAGACTCAATCAGGTCGACATGAAGAGACACGATCATGTTTGTTTGTATTGTTATGTGTCCACCCTGGACGCCAACCGTATGGAAACTTACTCTCTGCAATTTAACCAAACATCACTGTTTGGTTTGGATCTGCTACCAAACAGGACAGAATCAGACTACAACGATTAGATCCAGAGCCAGCAAACGGGCAGGAAAGATCTCTGCAGACCCATCACACCCTGGACACAACCCGTTTCAACTTCTCCCCCCTTGTAGGCGCCAAAACTACCGGACACAAGAACAGTTTCTACCATCGACCTGACGAACAATCAAACCAGTGTCAGTGTTGTACAATAACCTGGATAACCTAATTTTTCAATAACCCGTCCAACGTCATTACTCTGGCATCTTTGCACTGTCAAATATATTTATATATACATATTAATACATATATATTTCAATGTATATAGCCTGTACACAAGAACAGGTCAATTTGTTTATAGCTTGTCCATTTATTTTATAATTATTGACATGACGTTCGTACTGTGAGAGCTCAGTCAACCAGAGTCAAATTCCTTGTATGTACATATACATGACCAATAAAGCTGATTCTGATTCTGATTCTGATTTCTGCCACTGATCCCATTGTTTGTACTCAGCAAGTATTCTTTGGATCACTTTAAGTCATACAAAGCATTTTCATCTGATTAAAGTTGTGCTCCGCAATTCTTTTAGGCTAATTTAAGTTAGTACGGTGAGATAAACAATATTTCTTTGGGGTAATATTACTCCTACTAAATGAGTTGAAATCCACCCTAATAGAATATCGTGATTTAACCCAATTATATAAAGTAAGACCAACATAATTGTTTAATACTGGAAATAAAACACGTTTGTCTCACCCGAAAGCCAATAATTGGGTTTCCACTGTTTTTTATTAATCCTTGCACAATGCTAAATTATGGGATTTTGTGCACAGCTAAAGGTCGTAGCTTGTCCACATAGCACCCTCTGGACATAGATTTTTTTTGTAGCCAAATTCGTTTTTGGAACATTTTAGGTAAATTGGTTATGCAGCTGTTCAGAAATGGAGAGTCTTCTTGCTCCCATCTCACTAAAACTTTGTAGGATAACATGAACTTTGTGGTATTTCTAGAAGCTTATTTTGGGTATGTTATTCAGGCCAGGCTTAATTCAATACAAACATTGTGGAGAGCAGGTTAATCATGTGACAATACTATCTAAATGTTTTTGTACATTATTTCAAACAGCCATATTTTAAGTTTTGGATTAGTTAAACCAAAACCAGCTGAATTATGCCGTGATTTTGTGGGTTTAGAGGTTGCAGTTACCACGATGAACATTTGTGTTTGGTATATTCAGATGTGGGAGCAGGTTGTTATTTGACAACTTCTTTTTTCTTTTCTTTTTTTTTCAGATAAGTCTTGTGTAGCTCTGCTAAATGTGACGTTTTTGGACATAGCCCTTCTCTTTTTGGACTTCGGAGTAAAATCAAATCAGTTTCAGACTTTGAAGTCCTCAAGTGCTCAACATTTACAGTAACTCCCTCAAGGCTTTTGGGAAACCGCTCCAGGTGTTGACCTCATGAACCTAGCTGGGAGAACACTAACAGTTAGCAACGCTCAAGAGACTCATGATAATATTTTAAGGGAATATTAGTCATGGAAGCCCAGCTTTTGGAGAACAATCTCCTAGAGGACAAGTTCCTTAAGGTCAGGCTCCTGGAGGACAAGTCCTGGTGGACAATCTCCTGGAGGACAGGCTCCTAGAGGACAGGCTACTGGAGGAAAACATGGAGTTATCCAATGTCTCAGTTGCTCCATTCTCCAGCCCAGCAAACCCATGAAGTGGTTCCTCCAACAGGACCACTTCTGTTGTTGTTTCTCAGACCAGGACCTTGTCAGGCTGGGAGTGGTCACTGCAATGGTGCTTGGGGAAGCAGCCTTTCAGGTCAACCCTCAACTGTCAATCCCTGTTACCACAACCGCCCTAGATGATCTTCTTCCCTGCATTCTGGAGATCTGCCAGACCCCAGCAAAAGAGATTGAATGGTTGTGGAGTACAAGTGATTATCTGGATACCGTGGCACCTGTCATATATTATGCAAGAAGAGAAAATTTTATCCTTGAGTGTTGAGTAGCAAGAACCGTACACAGGACCGTAGTAGGATTGTGACCCAGCAGAAGGACCGGTATCTGCTCCACATTAAGAGGAAGAACAGGGCTTCCCCCTCCCAAGTCCTGGAGGGGGATCCATTAAAAGGATTTGAGACCAACAGAGCTAAGATCTTAAGTTCTTTGTGCATGCCCTGCACAATATCTGAGCAAAGAAGTAACTAGAAAAAGCACTCAGAGAGTGCAAACCTCCACCAAGGCCCATCATAACCCTACGTTTAGGAAAACGTCATGCAGATTTCTCCATTAATGTCTCAGTTATTGCCAGCCTCTAAATCTACCGACAACTCCAACAAGCTCTCTGAGTAGCTCTAAAATACTCTGTAGCTGGTCATCTCCTGTGCATTCCACTTCAGTGACTCTGTTCAGCCCACTGAGCCCTTAGCTACACCCCTTAAGAACATCAAAGGAATCAAAGGCAGCAGTAGCCACATTGTGATGTCACTACTCCAAACGCTTTATTTTTTTTTTAAAAATGTAAATGCTCCAAAACACTAAAAGTCACCTCTGGGAAATCCCAAAACCTACCTCTGGGTAAAGTTTCATGCAAATCTGTCCGATAGTTTTTCCGTAATGCTGCTCACAAACAAACATACAAACAAAAAACTTACCTCCCGCACCTTGTCCACCTCTACTCCTCATCGTCACCCTTCCTCCTGCCTCCCTTTCACTCACACACATCTTTTCAATCTTGCTGTGACTGACCTTCATTCCTGTTTTCTCCAGGTGCATACCTTCAGCTCTCAAGGTTTTTTTCTTCCACCTGTTCCCTGCTCTCAGTAAAGATCACAATGTCATCCACCAACATCCTGGTCCACTGAGACTCCTGTCTGACCTCATCTGTCAGCCTGTCCATCACCATAGCAAAAGAGAAGGGGCTCAGAGTCGATACTTGATGCAGTCCCACATCCACCTTGAACCCATCCGTTATTCTTACGGCACACTTCAGCGCTGTCCTCCTGCTCTTATCCATATCCTGTAGCACTCTAACACACTTCTCTTTCAGACTTCATCATGCAATCCCACAATACCTCTGAATATCCTGAAAATGAAATCTAAATCCTCTAAACTAAACATAACGAGTTGTCCCAGTTGTACGTGATTTCCATCAAAATGTTGGAGTTTGAGTTTGAGCCTAAAAGATCTTATGCAGTAAATTATCTTAGAATAATCTGATTTATTTTTTATTTTTTCAGTGCAGAAAAATGTTTATATAGCGCCAAACCCATCAGCCTTAATGGATATTTTGTTGTTGCTGTCTGATGTCTCTGGTTCGGTTTATTCCATGTTTGGGCATCTAAGTGACCAATTTGGTGGCGCAACATGTAACTCATGCGTTTCACTCTCGAACTGTCGTAGAGCTGTTTGATCTCTAGCGCGCCGCTTCATCGTCAAGCTGTGCCCAAATTCCACGTCCAAAAATTGCATAAAAATACCATCTGTCACCATCATCAATACTTTACCTTTAGACAGTTGACATCATGTCTGTCGGATTTACAGTTGCTTGATCTGAGCGCGACTCCAGCTCCCAGACGTTTGTGTTTTCTGTCAGTGAGAGGGATGAGTCAGGATCTGAAGGTTTCTGAACCACAGTTCCTGCACTGTGACTCCTTCCAGAATCCGTCCACAAGCGGCCAACTTCTTTCAGGAATAGATTTTTATACTCTCCTGAAATCCCTCTAGCCCGTGAATAGAGAAAGGAAGGATATAACCAGTACTTCCCTAAACCGACGGATGTTTAGTTTTACTGACAGATGGAGCAGCTTGTGACCAGATTGTACCTCAGATGTGGAGAACTTTTAACATCCCACCTATTCAATTTGAGTTTTTTTAAATGGGAAAATATAGAGTTGTATTTGTCTAGCCTGTGTTTGTGTATCCTTGATTGACCCACGTTATTTCCTCTCCGATTGGGGGCGGTGGTTGTGAGGGATTCTGGGAATAAACTAATGGCTCCTTTCAGTCGATGCAATTAGACACACTGCGGATTCCTTCGATTTGATTTAAGCAAAGTAAGCAAATCTGCTTAATTGCAAACACCGAAAGGGAGAACGGGTAAAATTTACACTAATAAAGGAGGTGATGATGAAAACATCTGGGGTTATTGGGATGTTTTTTTTTCATGTTTTTTCCTGTGAAATGATGGATCTGTAACACCCACTCTCTTCTTGTATGTGTTGCCGAACGCCACAGGAAGTAAATGTTAAATATAGTGTTGCATTAAACTTTTATGAGCAACGCCCATGTAATGGAAGCCGACCCACTGCAGAAAAAGCAGATAATGACTCAAGTAAAGATGTACTGTCATGGTTGTTCGGCAGAAAGTCCTCAAAGATAAGTGCTCCACTTCTCCACAGTGTTTCTTCCCCTTCTATAGTCATTATGTTATATAATTACACGTTGTTTTAGTTGCTCGTAGAAGAATGGATATGCACAAATACACGCAGTACAAAAGTAGGAAATGCTTTTTGTAACGTTTTGCTATATTTGGATTCAAACATACAAAACTATAAAAACTATAGTTTTTATATAAAAACTATAGTTTTTATAGTTAAGACTATTCAAACTATAAAAAATGAATAAATCTAAATGTAAACGTTACGTAAAAATGTTGTATCTAAATCTACAGAATAGAGGTGTCTCTCTTCATCGAGCTTTTATTTTGGTACTCCCGCTGACCAGCAGGGTAAATTTGCATTTTAGCTCAATATTTAGTTTTGGTTTTGATTTAAAAATTTTGATTCAAAATATGCATTAAGATTTAGATTTAATATTTGCATATACCATCAGATTTAACAAGTAGATATAACGTTTGGATTTAGATTCAATATTTAAATCTTGTACATTTATATGCTGTGGAATTGCAAATGAAACCAGTGCGGCACGTCGTCCTACTCCCAAAATCCCATGTCTTCCTTTCACTAAGATCTTTGTGAGTATAAAATTTAAATGAAATTGAACGATGAATAAGTTTGTGAGTTAGAAAACAGAGTATTTCATGAAAATAGCTTCGCCTAGTGAAATATAATATTTGCATCCCGAAAAACTATTTGAAGATAAAGCTCCCCATATTGTTGGAAAGATACAACCTACTGTTCCCAAAATCACTCCAGTTCTTCCTCGCATTAAGTTCTGCATGGGTATAAAATGTGAAAATGATCCACGACATTGTTTTTGAGTTATCGCGCTAACACCAAGGACCTACGGCGGCAGTGGCGATGATGATTCCATAATATCCTCGACTTTTGGGGATATAATCACGTGGAAATCTTCCCCGTTAACTTTCCTTCATGCAGAAATGTTTTAGGGTTTTGTACACAAAATATAGTAAAAAGTCATCCCTAATCTTGTTGAATTATCTGACTTCTGGACTGATGCAGTTTTAGGCCCGGCCATTTCTTGTAATTATCCCGTCATTCCTGATGGGAATCTGAGCCAAACTGTAACAACCCCGATGGAAAGATCCTCTGGATGACAAGACCCTCCAGACACAGGAAATACAAGATGCCAGATCCACTAATTATCCTCTATGTTCATTCCTCAAGACTTCAGACAAAGCCCTTTGTCCTTCACTCCATGTCTTTTTTTAATGTGGTGCAGGACAAAAGGTCTGCCGTGAGTGAGGCTCCACAGCTGGGTGGATTAGCCGAGGAGCTGCAGCCTGACCACAAAAGGAAAAACCTTTTCCTTTTCACTGACTCAGATGTCAGATGAATCTGAGAGACCGGGAGAGAGGATTAGAACAGCAGGATGGATTAAGGCATCTGTGATGAACACTGGAGCTGCATGCGATCTGATAATCCTTAACATCTCAGCCTACGTGTTCTTCACACTCTGCTCTCATCTGACTCCCATTCATTCGACCTTGTTTACCCTCAAATGTCATCTCATCCTGAGGGAGAGGTGAGAGATTTAGCTGCTTACAGCAGAAAAGCAATCTGTCTTTTAAATCCCACACACCATCGGCAGGTTTCACTCTTAGAGAACGTTAATGTCTGCTTCTTAAATCATTTTTCCATACATTTTTTTTCTTGGTGAGGCCTTTAAGGAAAGGAGAGAGATCTATCTGCTGATTATATTATTATTAAGTTTCATTCAACCTCTTAGAGGACATAAATGTCCTTCCATAAAATACAATATATTTAAAGTTTTTTAACCAACACTTGATCAGATCCTATCAAATATTAATTTACTGGCAGGATTTTAACCCTTAAGTCACTTTGTTTATACGATAAATAACAGGATAAAAATACATTAAATATACTAAACGCTAAGTGGATTTTTTTTTGTAAATAGTCAGCAGAGTTCAAGTTCAAAGTTCAAGTTCAATAAACTATATTAATCCCATTGATTTAAATATACACAAAAAACAGAACAACAATTTAAGATGTAAAAAATGTATTTCTTAGCATATTTTATTTCTTTGGGGCATTTAATAAATTAATATCTGAGACACTCTAAATAAAAAAAAAAATAATAATAAAAAACAAAACAAAACTTATTTTTAAACGATTTCCCGATGAAAGCTTGTATTTTATTGAAAATACACTTAATAAACATTATAAACATGTTTATGTTTATAAACATTGTAAACTGAGGACGACAGTTTGGGTCTAGTTTTGATAGAAATAGATAGAAAAAATGGTCCAGTTGGCAAAAAGCTCTATTTCTGTATCCTAAAAGGGCACATAAATAAAAACAGCTCTAAATTTAGTAGAGCTCATGCTTCCACCTCGGTTTTAAGTCCCTGAATCTGCCCCTTTAACTGGATCCCTTTGTCCCGCCCCTCGGGCCGCCCCTCTGTATCAACCACATCTGAGCTTGAGTGATGGGAAAAGCCCATCACACGGGTCGGTTTAACGTCCTGCTCACCACCAGACAAACAAATAAACAAACAGGCATTACAGCTGAGGATGTGGTGATGGCAAAAATGTAGCATCCATTTTGTTTTCTTCCACCTACATGGTGTTGGGTCACGGTAGCAGTAGGCCAAGCAGGTCCCAGACGTTCCCCTCCCCAGCAACACTCTCCAGCTCGTCCTGGATGATTCTGAGGTGGAGAGTGTATATATTTACAGGAAATATATAGTCCCCACCCCCCCAGTGAGTTTATGTCTATGATGAGAAATGGTTGCCCACGGACGTTCATCACAAATGTCAGCACAGATGCGCGTCACATTGATTTTGTGGTCGGTTTGCATATGTTCCAATCACGGCTCATTTTATGCTCAACATTAAAGATCTTAGTAACCTTCATGCAAGCTAATTTCATTTTCATGACTTGAATTAGTGGGAACCCGATCCAGAACTTTCTACCTATGTTTGCTTTCTTCTTTTTTTTTTACGGTGCACAATGCTATATTTTAATAAGAACATTGATTTTAGGGACTCCCAAAGGTTTTTTTTATGTCCATATTGCAACACCTTGTGGACATAAGTGGTATTGTGTTGCCAAAACCCCTCTTCAGGATACTTTTTGGGTCCAAAGGGAGAGTCCACCTGGTTCTGTCCCACAAAAACTGTGTGGAAGAACATGAACTCTGTGGTATTTCTATCAAATGTGATGCAGTAGTTATCAAAGAGTTTCTAAGTAATATTGTCTTTAATTTTATCTTTAAATAAAATATCTAGGGGAGGACAGAAACATTGTAATTTTTTTTGTTTTATTCACAGATTACTCACAGGTATGATGTTACTGACACTGAAAATACATTACTTTAGGTCTTACCTGTCCATGGACAGGTTATACAGATACACCTGATAGTTGTGGAGCTAAATGAAGTTCATTTTGGATTTGTAATTCGGACAAAGCTTAACTTAATAACCACATCCATTATAGTTTAGCTTCATTACTGGACCTCTTGCTTTGCATAGATTTCGCTGCATCTCAGGATATAAAAGCTTGACTTTGAGCCACAAAACCTTGACTTTGGTGGCTCAGTTGGTAGAGCGGTTGTCTACTTTTCTCAGGGTCAGTAGTTCGATCCTTGGCCACTGCGGTCCACATGTCGAGTGTCCTTGTGACGCTTAGCATGGCAGCTTCTATTCTCACTGCATGAATGTTTGTGTGAATGGGTGAATGCTGACTCGTGTTGTAAAAGTGCTCTGAGTGGTTGAGGAGTTTAGAAAAGCGCTGTGTAAGTCCAGACCATTTACCATTTACTTTCATCCAGTGTGACGTTCAGACGTTACTTTTCATCGAACCATCATTAGGAGAGATAGTCTTCTCACACTCACTCTGATGATTCCCAGGGATATTCACAAACGGCTTATGGATCCATTCCTTTGCACTTTTCAGATCATCTAGAGAATTCTTTTTTTCGTTTTCCTTTTTCGTCTTTTCTTCTTTCTTTTTTTCTTCGTCTTTTTTCTTTTTCTATCTGTCTGCGCGAACATTTGTGGTTTAATTTCTGATTCAATTCTGATGTAATCAAAGCTGAGTGAATGAGCAGCAGCAGGGCTATCAGCAGGACTGTTTAATATTTGTACAATCAGAATTTTGGAAATCAACAACAGGAAACTGGTGATTGGTTGGGGCCCGTTGCTAGTACTGTTGGCCAGCAGGCCGCTGGCCGTAACCAGAACTCTGCTACCTCACAACGGACCATGTGTGTATCTGATAATCATAAAGAGACTGTGTGTTCCTCTAATTGCACTATTGCACATCTCTACATGGACTATTTTAATCCCTATTTATATATAGCCATTTATTTTATTTTATTTCCCTTTTGACTATCTTTGCATGCACTTTATACCTGTATTTTAATTTACATGTGGTTTTTTTTATTTCTTAATTTTGGATTGAGTGCATATGTATGTATATATTTAAGTGTATGTATGTATATATATATATATAAATATGTAAATGTGTGTATATATGACCTGTATATAGGCGGTGTATATATATATATATATATATATGTGTGTGTGTGTGTATATGTATGTATGTATGTATATGTATTTATATATACATATGTATATGTATATATTTATATATGTATATGTATAATGTTTGTATATAATGTTTATCGAAACATGTCTATATAATGTCCTTTTATATAGTATGTCTTCATCTTTAGAATGTTTGTGTGTTGGAGGTGCTACAACGACTAAATTTCCCCTTTTGGGGATTAATAAAGTTTTTATCCATCGATCCATCTAGATGGAAACCGACGATCCGCTGTGGCGACCCTGAAAGGGATTACGGAAAGAAGATGTCCCTCTCCAGGTGCGTGGACTGAAGATGTTGAAAGAGTGTGGATGGCGTTGGAGTCATCAGTCACAATTAAGCCACATTTTAGAAACGAGTTGGGAAATTTCTGATAGAAGAGAGCTTTCTTTGTCCTTGAGTAATCATCATCGTCATTTTCCTTTTTATCGCGTCTACATTCTCCGAAGAAACTCTCAAGAGGTTTGTTTTTGACTCACCATGCTAGCCAGCGTGGTTGGCTAGCATTTATGTGCTGTTGCAGCACATAAATGCTAGCAGAGGGTGACGACGACTGAAGTCATAAGAGTAGGGTCATGAGAGGGAAGGGGAAAACGTTGCCCCCCTAGTGTCAAAGCAGACACTAGTGGGGCAGCAGAAACAAAGCAGAAACAACCGACGTTTCCCAAAATCAATCCAGTTCTTCCTCGCACTGAGGTCTATGTGGTTATAAAATTTGAAAATAATCCTTGGATGCATTTTGGAATCGTTCAATTAACCACACAGTAAGTTCCCTTACCTATTCCATCCTATAATACTACCTCGGCATGTGGCCTGAGTTGGTGCAGTGTGTGTCCTTCATCAGGCTCCACAGTGGACAAAGAAAAGGAGGTGTTGACTGAAAATCAAACCCTCCCTTCTTTATCTGCGGACATATCTCGGGGCAAGGCAATTGATGGATGTCCTGTTATTAGTTCCGAGTCATTGTGCCACAAATAGAGGAAGAGGACCTTGGCGTGAACTGGCCCCACAGGGACGTTTGACACTTTAGTGTGCATCTGAAACGGTTATTGCTCTCACAAAATGAAGAAATCAAACGTGTTTTCTGTTATTGAATCATTCTGGCTTCATAACGTGAGGCATGTGCGCCGTAAAAGTAACATAATGGGAAACACAACATTTTTTTCACGGGCTTCATTTATAAACCAACAGAATGCATGCACCAATCAGCCATAACATTATCAACATCCATCCATTTTCTTCCTCATACCTGGGTTTGGGTCATGGTCACAGCAGTCTAAGAGGTGTATTCCAGGCGCCCCTTACAGTTCTCTACTTTCTAGAAATGGACTCCATCAGACCTGTGAAGGTGAGACTTAAGCAGCAGATTCATTAAGTCCTAGAGGTTGCCCCAGCAGCACTCTCCAGAACATAATAACCATGTTATTATGTTCTGGAGAGTGCTGCAGGACATTATGCAGCACTCATCAGAGTGCTGCATAATGGAGTGGAGGTCCGATTAAGGTGGGGCCTCCACGGATTGGACTTGTTTGTCAAGCACAAGCCAAAGATGCTGGATTGAATTGAGATCGGGGGAATCTGAAGGTCAAGTAAACTCCTTGGACTGCTTCTTCTTCTGCTTATTGTGTTCCTCATATCATTCCTGAACCATTTCCCCATCGTGTCACGGGGCATCATCCTGCTGGCAGAGGCCACTGCCATTAGGGAATACCATTTCCATGAATGGCATGACCCAAGATTCCCTGCAGAATAATTCCAAAGTATCACACTACCTCCACTGGATCGCCTTCTTCGCATAACACATCCATTTCTTCCCCAGGTAACTGATCCACACACACCTGGGCATCCAAATGAGTTAAAAGAAGACGTGATCAATCAGACCAGACCACCTTCTTCTATTGCCCCATTGTAGGAGCTTCTATTCAAAACGGGTCAGTATGGTCTCGGCGACCGGTCTGCTACCGTCACGCTGCCAGGTCGCAGCGTTTGGCTGGTTTTGTGGCACATTGTAATGGCAATTCCAAGTTGAGCAAGCCCAGAGCAGAGATGTTGAGGGAATTGAGACAAGGTGCATTCTTCAGGATGCATCCTGGGTTGTATCCCTTCCCCTGGTGCAACATGGTGCCCTCTGCTCCCCAGATAAGCTACCCGCCCACACATGACTGTCCACATTGTTAAAAAGAAAACGTGTATTCATCTTCCATGGGTCCGTGTTCCAGTTCTGATGCTGATGTGGCTATTGTAGGTGCATTCAGTCGTCGACACTGTGAGGCAGCATGGTTCTAATATCAAAACTTGACTGCATGTGTAGTTCAGCCTGTTACTATCAGGAAATGTCAGCAGCAGGGAGACCTCCTAAATTCTGGCTCCTCACGGGGTTTCATCTTGGAAGAAAAAGCTCAGCATTTCCCCATGTTTGGATTCCAATGTACGATGGATGGAAATCTCCTTTCCAGAACCCTCAAAGGTGAGCGAGCCCTCTAGAGTGTCTTTTTCATGTCATGTCATGTTTATTCTTCGAGCAAGAATGTGATTTAATGGTTTCATTTAATGTGTTGATCTTCCTTTGGGTCTTTCAATCCTCTCCGACTCCATCACTCAACAAGGACCCACGGTTCAGAAAAACAACCCTGGTCTTAAAATCCTGACCTGAATAATTGTTGTCTCATATTTGATTCTGCAGCCCTTTTTTCCCACTTCTATCTGTTGGCTAACAACATTGAGTCAATTGTCTGTCTGGAAAAAAAACAACATTTGTTTGATCATTAACGATCCAAATGGAGTTATCTGGCCTTTAAGTACGTGGCTGTTTGAATCAGTCAGCATTGTCTCATCTAAAAGACATGAAAATGACCTCAAACACACCCTGGTTGCATCTGCTGGTTGGTAAATGCTTATTTGTTAGTACTAACCCACAAATCAGGAGGACGGAACCAGTTCTCCCTTGGGCCATTATCATGACATGTGTTTTTCATATTGAATTTGCCACGATTCACAGAAAATTTTCTGAATAATCATTATCATACCTAACATGTTTTGACTAGCGGAGTAAAATTCGACAGCTTCCGAAAGCTTGAGTTACATCTGATTGTTTAAAAAGAGACATGCTAAAAGGGACACCACATTTTTAGCCATGCTTGCTGCAGGAATATGTCCGTCAGTCCTCAACTTTGTTTCTGGCTCAATAACTTTCACCCTTTATTGTCTTCATCATGCATCTTTTCTTTGCATTTAGCAATTTGATTTGATTGATTTTTGTTTAATATCTTCTAAATTTACCACAAAATGAAGTTATTTTTGGTGAAGCATGTCCTTAAAACAAAAACAAAATAAATTCTAAAATTCGTTCAGGATCCAATTTTGTATTTGGATCATAATAGTCCATTTTAATCATATTAGCTCAACTTTCTTGGTAAAGTAATGTTTAAATAAAAAGTATTTGATCCTCATTAGCCTTTTTTGTTTTGTTTGTAGTTACAGAATTCTGTCAAGTATGTCGTCACATAGGAGGAACTCAAAGTTTGCCCATCCAAACAGTTGAGCAAGACATCAAAGGGTTTTAAGATGTGTTGACATGGAATGTCATGGTATGTATATCCATGGTCCCAGGGAGCCTTTCGTAATAATGAGTTGATATCCTACTGCCACCAGCTGCTGACATTTTAGTTTTTTGTTTTTTGTTGAACATTCTTGGCAACCATTTGGCAAACTGTGGGAAATATATTTATTCATATTCATTCTCCTCCCTACATGCAGGATGCTTTTCATTTTTATCACATTTGCGTACATTACAAATGTTAAGAAAACTCAAAGATAAATATAAGATATAGCGAAATAAGACAGAACTTTATTTATTCCCACAGGTAAAATTTTAATTTTAGAGCAGGTCAACAAAGTGAAAAATTGACAGTTGCACGAAAAGGTAAAGAGATACAGTTCAATCAAAAAAGACAGAAAACAGAAGGGTGAAGAATAGATGAAGGATTTATGACATCAGATCATGTTTGATAATTACTCTATTAGAAAGTATTTGGTGCTCAGACTCTTTGGGGAGATAGTGAGGTAAGGGTGGACATGAGCAGCAGCATGGAATATTTGGAATCTTGACACTACTGGTGGCGCTGTTGACACTGCTGAGGCTGAAGAATGAGGGGGAGGTGATGAATCATCAACATGAAAGAACTTGATGAAAGGAGAGAGAGTCCCATTTAAAGACAGCAGCTGATGGCGATGGGCTGAGCCTGCAGGTGAGACACAGTGATTGGTTGATGAGGCTTCCTGAATGAGTTCAGCTGACACATATATGCCGAAATATCCCTTACTGTGAAGCAGGTCATTCATACTGAGCATAAGTGAAAGGTGAGGATAATAGAGTGGTATGAGTAGTAACTGTGGCCTGAGTGTGCAAGAGGATAGTCTTTCTCTTTCTCAAATTTTATTTATATAGCGCCAGTTCACCTCAACTGTTGTCTCAATGTTCTTTCCAGAAACAGCAGGACTCTTTATTCATTATCCTACAAAAACCCAGCAAATTCCTCCATGAGCTGCCCTTGGTCTCAGGGTGGACAACCTACTGCCATGACCGGTTGGGAGAGAAAGAGTGAGTGGAAAAAAGGGGGGAGGTGGGGAAGGGACAAAGAATCAGCAATAATATCAACTATATTAATCAACTTTCTTCCTCCAGCTGATTCACACGCTGCAGCTGGAGGGGATTCATCAACTTATAGGGACCACCTGCTGACAGAACATTACAGTAATCCAGCCTGGAAGTAAAAAATGCATGAAGTCATTTTTCTGCATCATTTTGCGACAGAATGTGCCGTATTTTAGAAATATTTTGTAGATGAGAAAAAGGCAGTCCTAGAAATCCGTTTTATGTTGGAATCAAAGGACATATCCTGATCAAAAGTAAACTCCCAGGTTCCTCACAGTATTGTTGGAGACCAAGGTACTGCTGGAGGAAAAGGTAATGCCATCAAGTAGTTATATTGTCAGATAAAGTATTTCTATGGTGCTCGGGTCCCAGCACAATAACTTCAGCTTTATTTGAATTTTATAATAGAGAATTGCAGATTATCCAGGCTTTGATGTCTTTGAGACATGCCTCAAGTTTGGATAAGTGATTAGATTCACCTGGTTGGCACAAGTACAATTGTGTGTCATCTGCATAACAGCGGAAGTTAATGAGTGTTTTCTGATAAAGTTGCCTAAAAGAAAACATCTATTGTTTTGTAGAATTGGTCCAAGCACAGATCCCTGTGGAACTCCATGGGTAACTTTGCTATGCACGGAAGACTCATCGTTAACAAATACAAAGTGAGAACATTCACACAAATAAGACTTAAACCAATTTAATGCAGTGTCTTTGATACTCATAAAGTTCTGCCTTATTCGTAGAAGAATTTGGTGGTCGAAAGTATCGAAAGCAGCACAAAGTTCTACCAAGACCAGAACAGTGACCTGTCCCTAATCTTAGATCTTCATTACAATAAAAAGCACATAAAGTCCTTTAAGGATAATCTTTCGATCTTGCATCTGCTAATAATTATTTTGTGAGAGCAAGTTGTTTATCTTGTGGCTCTTTTATAGAGGAAATTTGCCTGATGCATTGTAAGTCCAAGTCCAATCCCCATGTACAGACGTAACTGACCATTTGAGACAAGCATGGTGCGTATTATTTATGAAGAGAATGAATGGTGTGTGTTTGGAGTTACATTGTTTCAGACACAAGAACAGATTCACAGTGAGCAGTTAAACTCTCTCACACTGTGGGTGCTACAGGAGGCGGAGGTGCTGTCCAGGACGGATGTCGGCTCTGTTAGCATTCATCACGATATTATCAAATATTAAGTTAGTAGTGAGAGCGTTTTGTGTGGGAAAAGTCACCGGGAATGTTACGTTCAAATCAACGTCATCCGACGTAATGTTAAAAGCAGAAACTCCTCATCAAACGCTTCATCCTGAAACCCGGATCCATTCATTCTTTCTGCGTAACTGCTTCATGTTCAGGGTCACCGGGGATGGAGCCTAACCCAGCTCTTTAATTACTTTGGTTGTTCCGATCCACTTATCCACTTACAGTTATCGTGGGATTTCTGCATCGACATAAATCTTCAAAGTTCTCCAGATGTTTTTACTTTGTTCACAGCGTCCCTCCGTCACAGTGCCTTATGTTTTTTCCTTTGACGTTTTAGTAAAGTTCATTATTTTGTTGAAGAAATGCTCAGCTGTGCTCATCATCGTTGAATGCCGGCTTCGGGCCCGTAAGTAGCGCCACGGGATCGCGCTCACCAGGGAACAATCTGAAACCCTGTTTACATACAGAGGTGGCCTTTTAGATCGTCTTCCCATAAGGACTTGGAATACTCTGCCGGCAAAGGAATGACGTCTCTTTCGGAAAGAGGTCTTTATTAATAATAATAATTATTATTATAATAATAATAATAGTATCATATTTTATTAATGGAGCACTTTTCATAAATATTCAAAGTCACTTCACAGACCCAGAGTTAAATGAGGTGTTATTTACAGCCGGCATTTTCTTTCTGATTTGGCGTCTTTTTTCCGAATGTAATTCTGAATCAGGCGGTCGATGTGAATATAGCCTTCTCATTTGCTGCCCCCTCCCTGTGGAACGCCCTGCCCCCACACATCAGAAACTGCACAGACGCCCCCCATGTTCAAATCACAACTCAAGACCCACCTGTTCAGATCTGCTTTGGATGTGTAGTCAGTTATTGATGCATCTGTTGTGATTTGAAACGCATATGACTTTATTTTTATTTTTATTTTCAATCCAATCTTCATTTTCACGTAATAGAATTCTGTCTGTAAAACCACTTTGAGTATTTAAGAAAAGCACTCTAAAAATAAAATGTAGAATCATTATTAGCTCTACTCCTTTGAGTTATATTAAACCCCCTTCAGAATAAAGGTCGTCTTGACCCAACAAATACATCCGTACCGCGAACCTCGATGCTGCAGCGCCGCTGCATTCCCCTGAGGAAGGCCCGTTATACTTGGAGGTCAGGAGGAAGCGGCAGTCGGGGACCGGCGGTATGCAACAGAGATGGGAATCACTGCGACTCAAAGTGTTTGACGTTGAGAGGAACAAGGAGAGATAGAATCTCACAATAGTCTCATTGTTTTTCTCTCTATGCCAGCAGGAGCTCTGTGCAGAAATTACCTCACAGGACTTGAGTTTTTAACCAACGTTGACATTCTTCCCCCACTGTGTGCTTTTTACGTATTTATAGCTCCGAGAACACGGGCATATTATGGAATTTCATTTTCAAATTTTATACCCTGATAGACCTTAGTGCAAGGAATCACTAAAGGATAAGTCTTTGGGATTTTAAACATTTCCCAATTTGGGATCAAAAAAGTATAAGGTATGTCTAAGTCTAATAGTTTTCTGGTCATAATTTCTCGACCGTTAGTCCAAATTTCGGTGCATATGAATCGACTCAAGGAGATTTATCTTCGTCGTGCTGTGTTTTACTCTATTTACTCATATTTCACTCACCAGGGGGAGCTCCTTTCTTTTGAGGAAAAACATGTAGTCTGATGAGTTCAATCAGGGGGATTGCTTGTACAACGCAGGGGATTGGGGACATTTCGGGATACCCTTGCAGTGGGGCACAACAGCATAGGTCTAGTTGGTTTAAATAAATAAATAAATAAATAAATAAATATATATATATATATTCCTTTCAATAATAATAATACATTTCATATATATATATTGTATAATCAGCTAAAAATAAGAAAAGCTAGTGGGGCAGGCTTCCTTACAATGGCGCCTGCCATGTTTGAAGGGATGACCTGAACTCTGGTTCTGGAGAGAAGGTTCAGATTCAACGATGAAGGACAAACACTGAAATCTAATGACAATGAAGAAAAAGATTGTGAGTAAGTTGTTGCTGGTCAACCATATTCGACTAGAGGGATGATTATGGCAGGATCCATGTACGAGACTTCTCCCTGGCGCCGGCTGGCCAACACCAGGTGCATTTCCTCTAAGACAATGGGCCACAACCAGTTCTGGGTCGGCCAGCAAAGGTTTGGTAATTCTGCAAAATTCTTTGCATATTTTATTTATTTGGGGTATTTATTAGTTGAATATCATGGACAATATAAATTTACAATAAAATGAAAAATCATTTGGTCACGCATGTTTAAAAAAAGAAAAAAAGAAAAGACTTTTATAATTATTTCATGATTTAATTTAGTATTTTATAGAAAATAGTCAATTTTTCTATAAGATTAGCTCAACCTTTTGGCAAAAGCATGTTTTTAGAAAATAATTTTACCCTTATTAGACTATTTTGGTGTTATCAAGTTACATAATTCTGCTTATTTAGTCCTCAAAAGATTTAATATGCCAAAAAAAAAAATTCTTTACCTATAGCGATGGTTAATGTCTCTTCCTCGGGGGCCCCTTTAACCACTGGTGTCCCCCAAGGCTCCATCATTGGCCTCTTCCTGTTTAGCACATACATGCTGCCACTGGTTCATATAATAAACAGGTTCAGTAACATTTTTCAATAAGAAATAGACTCAAAATGTACTCAACCAAGGAGTCGAGCTGGACATTAAAGGTTTAATTGTCCGGCGCCATCATGAAATAGACCCTGCGTCTGTGGTTATCCATCAACTCATGACGTCTTTCGAGCCTCTCAAACTCGCTACTCTGACATCATAGCGAGCACCTCATCACATTACAATGCGGCGCATTCTCCAACCGTTAAGTTAGAATACAAAAACACAGACTCTTGAAATGTATACTATATGTTATAATAGAAGGATATATAAATATAAATAACTAGACTTTCGCTCTCGTCCCCGATCATTGGACCAGGAGGATTCCCCATTTGGCACAGTTGGAAATCCAAAATGATTAATGTCTAATCAGTGTTGTGCAATTTATTTGTCGCTACGTGTCATTTGAGTTGTTTATATTTGTTTTGCTTTTTTACTATGTTGTCCTTTTATTTCTGTTCTGCATTTTTTAAAAAGAGCTCTACAAATATTATTATTATTATTATTATTATTATTATTATTATTATTATTATTATTATTATTATTATCATTACTATCGAAAGGAATAGTACATTAAAAGACTCATGCAATAATTACAGGAAATTAAAATATAACTGCTTCCACATTTCAATTTGAGATCCCGTCCTCTAAAATAAAATATCAAAAATGAATTAATGAATTAATGAATTAATACTTGATAATGATAATTGTTCAAATGTATAATGAAAATAATACTTGGTTAGAGAGCTTCATATGAGAAGATCAGCAGCTCGTACAGGTCATCAGAGAACTTTGCATGTCTTTAATCAGAGTATTGTTTTGACAAAAAAATAATATAAGAAAATAAAATGACACATTCATTAATCATGAGGAAGTACAGCTTATTGGTTCAAATAAGATAAGAGGGGCTGCAAGGGGTAGTAAACATTTCTCAGCTGATCCAGAAACGGCTAAATCAATTATTACTAATATAACATCCTCATGTCTTCTATTAGAGATGATGACATCAGCGGTTCGTCAGGATTCCAAAGAAGTAAAAATATTCTTCTACGAGCAAACAAAAAAAAAGAAATGTTACAATATTTAGCAGCTTTGATATAAATGTTCCCGGTGGGGCGTTCCAGAAATAACAGCTCCTGCACCAGATCTCCAGCCCTCAGAGAGATTTTGGGTGCCCTCTTCTCAATGATGCCCACTAGAGGGAGCTGAATGCACTTACTGCAGGCCCTGGATGGGACATAAACCTGGGGTTTTATTAAAATTCAGTTGTGTGCACAGTAAGAAAATGGCACAAACTCAACCAAGGAAAGAACTTGCATCTATTTCATTTAAAATTTTAAATAATCATATTTTGAAAATGTATGTATTCAGATTTCATGGAATTAACAGAAATCCGTTAATTATGAAACTAATTCAATTTAATCAGTTGAAAAAATATGAAAAAGGTTCAAATACGTGTAGAGCAATCCAGGATCGTACATATGAGTTGGGTTTACATATAATTTTCAGGAAATCACATTATATTGAAGGAGAAATGTATTTGAAACACTTCAGGTTTATTAGAACTATTCCACAAATTCAAGTTTTACCTGTTTCATACTTTTCTTGATGACAAATACGTATCATATTAAGTTTATAACTCTGTTTATGTACAGAGTGTGATGATGCTGATGTAGAGGAAGGATTGGCAGCTGCTGCAGTCAGACTCCGACCACACTTTCACACAGTCACAGGAGAAATAAAAGCGTTGGAAGGAGGCCAAAACAAACAATCACAAGGAAAGACCATGACACGCTCAAAAAAAAAGAATAACTGCATAGTTAAAATTGAAGCATGCATTTGACTTTATTTAAATAATCGTGTTTTTAAAATGAATGTGTTCACATTTCGTACAATCGGCATAAATCTGTTCATTATGAGAACAATAGAATGAAATCAATTAAAAAAATATGAACAAGGTCTGAATATGTTTCATTGTATCATATTCAGGTTCTTACCTCGTTCCTAATGGGAAATGTATTTCAAATACATCGGGTTTATTAGAACTACTTCATAAATATCCATTTCACTTGTTTCATTCATAATTTAATGATAAATATGCGTCACATAAGGTTTATCAGTTTGTTTATCTTAAATAGTAGGCGAACAAAAGTAGTTAGGACCGAAACTTGGTGACCTTCCCTGATCTGCAGGTTCTTCCATCCTCCTTTCTCTTAGAATGAACCTGCAAATCAATGACGTGCAGCATCTGGACCCGTTCCATGTGACCCCAACTTAAATGCAAATGTCTTTAGTTATGAAAGAAAGTGCTGGAACAGATATCATGCTGCGTTGGGCGGATGTGCTCCAGCATCTGGTCCCACTAATGGAATGCAGAAAGCACTCCTCTCTGAATGGTACTTTGTGAACGAGGCGTACAAGAGAAGATTCCGACACCAGTCTGGACCGAAAACAGTTCACAAGTCTTACTTCTGCTTAGATAAAACATTTTGGCAGCAGAAAGAGACGTGGCTCACAAAACAACATTCCAGGAAATATGGGGGGAGGAACTTGGCGCTCCTGCCTCACAGGTGCGATGATGTAAAATGAATAAGGTCTTACCCGTAAACATCCAAAATCGGCACAGAGCGCAGGAGTTCATCTTTGTAATGCGGCGTGAAATTGAGGAGACTAAAAGATTCCTGGCAGATGTGTGGTTTTAATAAATCCCCCGTGGGCCTGGTTTATTTCACAACCCTCGTTCTGTCAGCAAAGATTTAAGAAGAAAGAAGAAAGCCTCTAGTCGTATTAGTAATGAGTAACTAATCCTGATGTAACTAATTGTCACTGGATGAGAGTAGTCCTGATCCAGGTGCACTGTTTTATGTAGAATTTGTAGATATGCTGTAGAAGTTATGTGATAAGATAAACGTCAAGAAAAGATAGGAAGAAGAAGAATATTTCCGAATATTCAAGATCATTTTCTCCTTCACCACAATAATACAAGTATTACATATCAAGATGACAAGTATATTCAAAAATGTCAGCGATCCTATGGAATCGTCATCGCCACCATATTATATAAAAATAATATATATATGATCGGTTGAATATTTCTGACTCTAGGGATAGCTTTGTATCCAAAAGTTTTCAGGTTGAAAGTCTATTCAACTGTTTTAGTCTGATCGACTATCGTATGAATCGACTTGAGGAGATCTATTTTGTACGTATCATATTTAACTGTAATTTTTCATATTTTACTCACTACTGTAGTGACCGGCTACGGTAGAATTATTAACCCTTCACTTTATTTACCATATAACCAGGTTCAGGTCCAAAATGAATTGGGACGAGGGGCAAGTGGCATTTACATAATTACTTTTATTCAATCAAGCATTTCCAAAAAAAAAAAAAGAAAGGTGGACATTGTAAAGGTGGGACACTCGGATTAACTGAAACAGCAGCAGTCCATCATTAATAAACAGATCAATATCGAGGGGCGACCCATTAAAAGTCAGACCCCGTTCACACACTAGTGCAACATTAAACTCAATATAAAACGACCACTGCACAGCATAAAACAAAAATCAGGTGCTTTTACTAAACAAGTTCCACAAATTGTCAGTGCAGACACACTGAGAAATAAGTGGTCTTTAAATTTAAGTGGTAATGCCAATAAAACTCTTTTTACAACACAAGGATTGTTCAAGGCTCGTTGGCTGGCATTTCACACTACTCTGTAAGATAAAATATGAAGAATTACATGAAAAGCACAAGATTAACAAACTTAAACTAAGGCCCGTAACATAATTTAAGGAGGTAAATAAACAAAGGCAGAGAAAGATAAAAGCAGTTGAAGAATCCTGTAATTAAGCAAAGAAATTAGGCATGAGGCTTTGCTCAGATTTATCTAATAACTGGAAATAATTGAGACAATATGCCTTTCCTATTGAAATATTTCAACATCCCCCAGACCAGTGATAGTTTCGATTGGATGATGATCAAATACTTCAAACTGAAGTGTCATCAGAACCAGCGACGTACTCAGAGGAAAGATAGTCAAGCATTAGTTCACAAAAACTGAGATTGATTTGAATATGTTTATGAACTGAGCTGGAGAGCAATTATCTGGCGTCTACTTGCACTGCATCAGTGACGCACGTCCGCATTACGCAGATGTGGAGGAGAGAGAAAGTGCACAACAGTCGGGTTCCTTAAATAAGCTTCCTTCACTCTGCTGGCCCCTAAAACTCTTCTCTGTACTTCTTATTGGGATCTCAACATGCTGTCGCTTTGCTCCACTGGGTCCTACGGCCAAATCCATTACAGCTGCCCAATTCTTGAAAGGTTACCGTCCCGGTGCCAAATTAAAACTCGTGTCTAAACACGTTTGTTTTACTAATGGCGTTCGTACAATTGTGTAACTGAGGTGGCTAGAGCTGGGTTTACTGACCGGGAGGGAAATTGAAGGGATTACTGTAATACACTGCTTCTTTTAGGGTACCTTAGCTCTGTGTTTGATGATGGTATAGTTTCTTCATTCAAATGAGTGTTTGAGCCCCTCCCCTGCTCATGACCAAAAAGAGAAAGTTGGACATCGGCACTATGTGATTCTGGGCTTTTGGTGTAATTATCTAACACGTGGAAGGTGCAGACGGGGGTCTGAACTTGGTACCGCTCTGGTTCCATAACGATTATGACTCCCTCTAAATCATGATCACCATCCACTGTACTCGGGCTGGAACGAGGAGGCGGGATATGGGATATCCATTAGTGGTGGATATGGGAGAATGTCTGCAAGAAAGTCAACTTAAAGTCGATAATTCGAAAGCATGACTCCTCAGGTGAGCTTTTGACTGGTTGTGCAGATTTCTCGTTCAACATAATACAACGGATGCTTTGGAAGGAAGGATGAAACTGGAAGGTTCTCTAGAGCTGCTGTGTGAGAAGTGAAGTTAGATTCACAACAATAAGTCATCTCCAGCGACCTTTCTGAGAATAAATGCTGTTTAGAATTTGGGAAAAATAAACCTTTTACATGTACAGAAAAAAATCTTTCTGCAAGTCACAGTTTATCCAGATCACATCAATGTGGATAAAAGTGTACAGGATGACACGATGAATGGATTATCATGACCTGGATGGATGAGAATCTACACAGACATGAAAATATGTGTGGATTTATTGATTGAGGTCAATAAATGCATGACCTCAATCCCAATGTGAGTGGTTGAGGTCGTAGAAATATTTCCAGGTCAAAGAAATCACTGTCGTAACTGGCATTATCATTATTATTAACATTATTATAATTATTATTATTACTGTTGGGGTCCTCTGGGCTTCCAGAAAACAATAGCGGTTTATACTACATGCTGAAATTAATCGAAACCAATGACCATCTGGGAAGATAAACATAAACCTTTTTACATTTGGAAAGTGGTGTACAGAGTAGTTGCACATATGTGATCAGTGGGGACTTAAATAAAGCTGCAAAAATACTAGGAATTTCTGTTGAGTCGACGAAAATAGATGTGTTTAACATGCGAATGAATCACCTTGTTATGTAAAGTTTACCACAAATCTGCCCCTCGGTATTAAACCGAGGGCCAAATAAGAGGCAGCTCTGTTTTTTTTGCAGTATCCCAGCAGTTCTGATGTTTTGTAAAAACAAACTATTTAAGAGCATTTAAGTATTTAAGCTGGAGAGTTTAACAAGCGATGTCTGTCAGCCCCAGAAAGCTCCCTCCCTGGGCGAGGTTTACTGTACGCGTGTTTTCATCATCAAATATGAAGACCGGCTTGGTTTCTGTTCCAAGTTTCAACTGAGGGACATTTTAGCTTTCTGCAGAGCACTGAGAACATTATGTCCACTTCAGGGAATATCTGTGCAGTATTTTAAAACAGGTAAACACGGACTAAGACACAAGTTTAAAGTAGCACAAAGCCGAGATACATAAATATGAGATCATTTGTATATAAAACTTGGGCGGTCAGATTTCCAATTGAATTAGTCAATGTTAAAAATGTGTTGTGACCGGAGCAAACAAAAAGATAGAATATCCTGATGTCATATATTCTGACATTAATCTCTTCTCTGCATGCTGACTCAGCTTTATGTGGCATTCCAATAAGCCAGTGACTTCCATATACTGTATATAAAAGAACAAAGCATCTATTTTAATAAAACATTTCTCTTCTTGTTCTTCTTTGTCATCTACATCCATCATGCTTATGCGTCTGTGGATGTAACCTGTTCATTTACATGATGTCACAGAGATCCATTAATCAACCCTTTAATATCCCGCTCAGCTGTTTGGTTGAGCTCATCTTTTGTCTCAATTTTCTTATTGAAAAATGTGACTGAATCTGTTTATAGTACGACCCAGTGGCACTATTTATATGCCAAATAGAAAGGGGCCGAGGATGGAGCCTTGGGGGAAGCCAGAAGTCAAAGGCATAAACTTGCCATGGAGAAAGTCCTATTCAATAAGTAGGCGTGAATGGTTACTGCTCCTGATGAGCAGGTGGCGCCTTGCATCGCAGCCTCTATCATCACTGTTTGAATGTTTGTTTGAATGGGTGAATGACGACTCACAATGTAAAGCGCTTTGAGTAGTCGAGCAGACTAAAAAGCGCTTTATAAGTACAGCACATTTATCTGTCTTGTATATCATATTTTACTCACTAGCGGGGTTTACCAAAAAAACTGTGTTTCGGACACAATTTCAATTTGAGGAGTTCAATCAGGGGCGTTGCTTATACAACGCAGGGGATTGGGGTCTTTTCGGGGATGTGGGGATGTACTCTTGCTGTCCGGGACAACAGCACAGCTGTGTTTTGGTTTGAATTATATTTTCCATTTTTTCAAAGAGATGCCGCTAAATTTTAAACTCTGTCCCTTTAATTTAACATGTAACAGTGAAACCGGAGGCCAGAGAGAGAGATTCCCCAAAAAAGGAAGTCAAACGGTTTTGTGGGGTGAGGTTTTGGTCCTGATGGACCACAACCCCCTCCCAGAGAGGTAAGACTGTGAAGTCCACATTCACATCATCATATTCCATCAATCTGAACTGTTTATAGTCCATTTTTACAATCGTCACTGTTCAAGTACTGGATGCTTTCATTGCCTATTTATTAATATTATTTTTAGGGCAATAAATGGTGCTAACTCTAATGGAACATGTTACCCAGGTGCTGAACGGTACGTGTGATATTTAAAGTAACACCTGATTACTAAATCGTACCAAATGCATAGTCGGTATCCCATTTCACTCAGGAATGTTTGCTCGGCTTGCAGGTTTTGCTTTTGTGTTTACTTGTGTTCTCAAGCTTTGGCACATTAAGTCAAGCAAGTGACTCACCTCTTCTGTGATAAAGCTGAGCGCCCAGTACATTATTATGTAAAATGGAATTTTACTTGCGTGAATGAGTTAATGTCTTCCTAGGATTTCCCAAAGGCCACCTCTCAGCTTTGAGGTAAAGTCTAACGACACATGCTTGCATAAACAGGATCAGGAGTGGAGATAAGCCATTATGCCTCAAGTGGCTGCTGTTTGGTGACTCTTTTTTTCCTTTTTTTTTACATAAAATGGCACATGTTTGGAATTTTGTACCAAAACAGGACGGTTAAAAAGAGAAGCAAGTCCTGAAGGGTGTTAGACTTAAATGGAAAAACAGTATTGTCAAATCGGCCACTTCTAGAAACAAACCAACAGTATCATTTGTCCGGCATTTAAGCGTCTTTAAGTTCGTGGTTTTGATTTTTCAAATGGAATCTTTGCAGTTTCGGTCCAATCACTGCTCACATAAGGATTGTTTCAGTAAGAAAGATCTTATCAACCAATTATTCTCTACATGCCCAACAGGACAAAGCAGAAAGACAGTTTCACTCAAAAATCAACATAAAATGTCACTTAGAATAAATTTAAAAACAAAAACTAATGAAAGTATTTCCATAAAATTAAATGGGGAGCGTAGCCAGCCAGCATAGAACAGTTGTACGTAGAATGACCCTGGCGTTACAAAAGAAGAAAAGAGCAGAGGTAGAGCAAAAGATCAAATGGACGGAAGGCTGCTGTGTGAACTTCAGGGAGGAGTTGAGATTGGTTCTGGGCGGTAGTGAAGAACTGCAAGATGACGGGGTAACTAAAGCAAATATGATAAAAGAGACAGGTAGGACGGCACTCATGTGTCATCTGGACAAAGGAATGAAGACACGGAGACTTGGTGGAGTGAGGAGATTCAGAGATAATGCAGGAAAAGATTTGCCAAGAAGAAGTGGGGTAGCAAAAGAGATAAAGAAAGAATGCAGGAATACAAGGAGACGCGGTGAAAGGCAAAGAGGGAGGCCAATGAAGGGTTATATATTATTTCATATAATATGTTGTTTGAGAGGTTGGGCACCAAAGAAGGAGAAAAGGATTTGTACCGCTGGCAAGGCAGAGAGATGGAGATGGGAAGGATGTGCAGCAGATTAGAGGGATTAAGGAAAGAGTTGGAAATGTACTAACAGGTGAAGAGAGTGTGAGGGCAAGATGGAAGGAGGACTTTGAAGAACAGATGAACCAAGACAATGAGAGAGAGAAGGATGGGGATGTGAGAAGTAAAAATTTAGGAAAGTCCAAAGGATTAGTAAGGATCAAGTGAGACCAGCTTTGAAGACTTTGAAGAATGGAAAGGCGAATGGTCTTGATGACATACTGGCGGGGGTATGGAGATGTTCAACACTATCTACGAAAGTGAGAGGATGACTTGGGAATGGAGGAAAAGTGTACTGGTGGACAAGATCCGTGTTCCTGCTGCTTAAGTCATCCGGGTAAAATAAAGGAGACAGGAAACAGTACATTCAGATCCAGGAAGTGACCTTCAGGCTGTACCAGGAGCATGCATTACACATTCATATAAAAGAAGTAGTATACTTATTTCCTGTGCAATTTGTTTGGTTTGCTTTTATCGTTTAGATACATTTGTATTTGTTTGGAAAAATCATTATCTTAATTATGAAACGGTGTTCTTTTTAGTCTCGTGTTTTTGTGTTTTATTTCACTCCCTTATATGGTTTGAGCCACCTTGAACACCCCAGTGTTCCTTCTTTGTCAGGTTAGTTGTTCCTTGTGAGTTCTGTTAAGTTGGTTACTTTGTTTTAAAATAGACATGAATCAGGAAGCCAGTTTGATGCATTCAGCCATTATGGCTCAATAATGTGAGGTTAGGGATCATAGCTCTATGACCTGGATTGTAAGAACTTCATTTTATTTCTTAATCGTCAAAAATTAACCATCCGGCCACATTAAGTAGATGATAAAATATTTAATAATATGCATAACAAAAACAGTCTGGTTCATTTAATTCACAACATATTATAAGTCTTTCATCAAAAAAGCCACGATGTCCTACGAGTTGATTCAATATGTTCCACACATGTTGTTTTTCTGATATTTTCGAGTTCCAGTCACATCAAAGGATAGACTGCCACAGTTTAAATACCACGCCACGCATCTCACGCCTAGCAGATTCTGAGGAAGTGGAGACCAGAGATGTATTTTTAAAATAGCTCATACCTCAGAATGAGTGGAGCTGAAAGAAAACCTGTTTGATAACTTTCATAAAGGTACAGTGTTCCGGCAGAGAGAGAAAACAGCTCTGACTTAAGATGGGCCCCATTAAATATCAATTAAAAGGAAAATGAGCCACATCCATCCACACCTTATTAAGGACAGAAAAAGATTAATCTTTCATTCGGTTGCAGAGGTTCAGTTTGAATCTTTACTTAAACCAATATAAAACATAAATTGTACAATGGAACGGATTATTTTATGTCTGCATTTTTCTGTGTGAATGCCCACGCCCTTGAGAGAAATGCAAGATGGTGTCTTTCAAGCAGGGATAAACCCTCACTGTCTAGGAACTTAACCATGAAAGGGTCACAATCCGGTGTCTTCTAGTTTCAATCATTAGGAGGAACACATTAATTGATTTCCAGACCGGATCTGCTGGAGCTCGGGGTTGACAAACCACCACTAGTACTGTTAGTCAAGAGGGTACCGGCGCTAATTATGGATGGAAACATGATCATGAGACCCTTACCATCAGGGAAGACAGTGCAGACCTAGTTCTAATTCAGTTGCCAAAACGATGAGGGTACAGACCTGCATCTGTGTTTACGTATCTAATCATGAGACGTCTTTCCAGGCAAATCTAAGTGGCTGTAATGATGACATCATCACATTTACAATGAGAAGGGTACATGACGGTGATCCCCTCAAGTGGAGACCCTGTAACCTTGGTTCTAGGAGACTGTATTGTTCTTTGACAGGAATCAGGAAGCCAGTTTGATGCATTCAGTCATTTTTCTTAAAATGCAATAATGCCCAGACAGCCATTACAGTTGTAACAGTTTTTGTTTTTCATTCTCCAGATAATGAGCACAGAAACAGCATGGATGCCAGGAATCACAATGTCTCTCTACAAAACAGAGAAAACAATGAAGACAGCAGCAGCCAGGCCGCCAGCAACAGAGATCAGCATCGCTTCAGTCAGAGTCAATTACAAACAGTTTTATGATCAAACTGTTTATTGTAAAAGCTGTAAGTCTGAAATTAAAGCTACCTAACACTAATGGAATCCATTTTCATGGTTCTGGCTTTAGCAAATGCACCAAGTTATTGTATGTTTCCTGCTGTGAAGCAGTCATGCTGTTTATGTAAATGCTCTTATTTTGAAGGAGTAGGGCGGACATTTGCCAATGAGCCTTTTATTTTTCCACTTAAATGTTACTGGGTTTTTTTGTATTAAAACAGAACACAACAACCGTATCAAAACATAATTGTCGGTACATTACACCCAAAACCTTCAAAAGGTTCAAAACGAAAGATATTCATTTGGTATTGCAATCTTGCAATAGCATCTTCTTACATCACATTATTAGCTTTACAGAACAGACATGGGTGTTAAAGTCATGAAGGAGGACAACGGGAACCAGCAGCCACATTGCAGCCTCAATTTCATGAATTCCCTTCATAATTTTGAGCCAATTATCTAATGTAGGTAGGATCTACCTGAAGCCATTTCCAGGTGATTCTTGCTGCTGCTGTAAAAGCATTTAACAGATACCTATTGCTTTTTATAATACCTTGCAGTTGATCTCCCAGATACAGTCATTTACTTTGGACGGGTCCAAAAAATGTGGCTGTGATTTGCCTGAATATACAATTAGAAACATTCCACCAGAATCTGGGCCTCATCAATTTTTTCCATTCTTTTGATGTAGTCGCGTACTTGCAAGTGTCTGAAAAATTCACATTTGGCAGATAATATTTCTCTCTTAAGGTCTCAAAGCTTTGTAATACATCTTTATTCATTATTCCACTGTAAGAAGTAATTCCCATATCCATACAATACTTGAATCCAGAGTCTATACCGTTTTAAAATCTGTATCATATGCAACCCACTTATGTTTTTTTTAATTTGAGTCCCCAGCTCTAATTGTTTTACAACATAAAACCAGGTTGATAAGTTGAATGAAACTAGAGGATTCACATTTTCCCAGAGATTTACATCCAGCGTCTGATCTCCAATCATTGCCTGTATCGGGATATTTTCATGGATTCCTTGTATTTCCTTTGTTCTTGGCATCATATCTGTTATCACATCACAGAATTATTATTATCATTTGAGCTGATAAATAATAGTTCCTCAAATTACGGAGAGACATTCCGCCTTTCTTCTTATTAATAGTCAAAGTGTAAATTACCGTTTGTTATGATTTTATGCTGATTCCGGGGTCAATAGCTACTCGCCCGGGAACATGAATAGTGCACACATATACTCACTCGTCTCTTGGAACTATCAATTAAGCAAGCGGAGATTCCTGTTTTGCACCCTTGGCTAGTGGACTAAGGTAATTACGTTTGTTTTACTATAAATGTATTATATTATACAGTATTCTGTAAGACTTTCATGTGGTTTTGATAAGATTAGTTTGTTTTGTGAAATTGAAATGCAATATGTTAACCGAAAAGTACATATTTCCTGCATTGTGGTTATGAATCTGTTTTGATTTGCTGTATATGAAATGCTAACGAGCAATATTTTCTTTTGTGTTTACCTTATAGTTTTCACGGTGCTTTGGTGTATTTGTCCAATATTGCTATGTTGAGACAGCTAATAAATGGTCGCACACTTTAGAGTCTCTCTGCCGTCGTTCTTTGGTTCCAAGGAATGCTAAACAAAGTGCTGTCTCTAATTCTTGGGCTTTTCCTTTTCCAAACAAAACGTGAGATATACCTGTCCAATTCCTGAAATTGAATAGCGGACCTTTGGCTGGCAAGGATATGAATAAGTATAACAGTCTAGGTAAAACAGACAATAAAATGTTTCAATTCTTTCACTTGGGTTTAAAAGAGATGAGGACTGGTTGTAACAAGGACTTAGCCATTGCCACTGAGTCTTAAGCAGCTCCCTGCTTTAATAAAAAAAAGTCAAGTACGAGCTGTCCTCATTGTGTAAAACTACATGTTGTTGTGTGTTGTTTTCGATTTTGTAGTTTCAAAGTAAAAGCGTGTTTTTCGAACCTTTGGCTACACACAAATTTTTTTTTATAGAAACACTGTCCCAAATGATGCGTCCTCGATGGTAAACATTCCATCGCTTCTAGCTAACTGCCAAAACTGAACAAATAAAATTTCTTTGGGCAAAGCCTTATAAAATATATTTTTAGCTGTATCTGAAAGAAGCCAATGGATGAATCTCTCCTTTAAAGGGCTGCAACGAAAAATCGACTTCATCGACAATAATAATCGATTATGAAATTAATTGTCGACGAAGGTAATAGTCGATTAGTCGGTGACGACATCGGATATTGCCTCCGACACCGCGGATTACGAAGGAAGTAAACATTAGCGCCATGGCAATACCTTTGCGACAGAAAGGATCTAAGGCGCGGGAGAATTTCTCCCTCAACACGGCCAAAAATGTTGTAAACTGAAAGATCGTCAAAGCTGACCTGTACTGGCATGGAGCACGTCAGTAATGCTGGAGCATTTGAAGCGGCGGCACGTCGGCTCTGTAGACGATGAAGACTCGTCTCTCTGAGCTAGTTAGCTAGCAAGCTAATTCCATGTTAAAAGGTATCTACTTAACACTTCTGTTAGGTTAACAGTCTGTTATAAAAGCAGTTAAGTTTATTAAAATACATTTTGGGCTGAAGAATTTATCTATATTGTTTTCATTGTTAGTTTGCTTGTGCCTAAAAAAACCTAAAGCTAGATTCAAAACCTGATAGCAAAATAAGAGCCATTTAGTATTGGTGTATTTATTTTATTTTCTTAACCCTTAACATTTAATCGGTTCATTTAAAATTATCCGATTAATTAATTAGTCGGTCGATTATTGAAACGATTGATCGACTATCAAAATAGTCGTTAGTTGCAGCACTAGTAACAACTAGTACGTCACACTCGAGTGCCTTATGATGGTAGAGAATAGAAGAGGACAATTGGAAATTCTCTTTGGACAGTAGTGTATTCTGGTTGTTGATTGGTTAGAGAGGACGTCCTCCTTTGAGCATTATTTCCTGCATTTTGACCAAAAGCTGATTTACATGAAAAAAAGAAGCACATTGATGTACTTTAAATTGATTGATCTAGCAGATCAATGTACATTAAACTAATTAAACTACCTACCCTAAATAGTAGAGTTAGGTTAGCGAAGAAGCACAAGATGTTTGTACTTACATACGGCGTAGACCTGCTCTTTTTGGAAAGGACTTTAGGATAGAATTTGTGGTGATTTGGTGACGTATAAATAGAAATTATGATAAGGTTTACACTTACACGGTTCCTTTAACTGGATTTGGCGGATGTTGGGCACGGGTCATCTTGATATAGCCATTCATTGGGCATCAACTGCTGCTGTCACTCGGGTAGACGGAGGACATCTATGTTTGGATGAAATCCAACAGCTTCAATATGTGTTTAACTGAAACAACTGACGCCGTCAGAGCATTTGCGCACACATTTTATTTTATTAAGGGAGAGGTCAACCAGGGCATGTTAACTGACATCTCCTGTCTGAACCACCGTTCAACCTCGACCAAACACGCCTCAACCAATATTTTCCAAAAGCTAACCACATAGTTTATTAGATTCTGGGATATGTCGCTTGTATATTTCCAACACTGGGAGGGGTTTTGTCTCCAAAATTATCAGGCCTTAATTTTTTGACCGTTGTTCCAATTTAGTTCAAATTTGTTGCATATGAACCGACTCCAGGAGATCTTTCTTGTAGATATCAAATAGTTCTATTATATATTTTATTTCACTTTACATTGTGGAAAACGCAGTTTTTCTGACATAACTTCACATTTAATTTGAGGAGTTCAATCGGAGGATTGCTTGTACAACCGCAGGGGATTGGGGACTTTTCAAGGTTATACCATTGCTGTAGGGGACGATGGCATAGGCCCAGTTTATCACATGAAGTTCAATCAGAGAGACTATCCTTTATTTTACTTTGGGGCCACTGCTCTCACCTTTCACACATGCTCAGTATGAATTACCTGCTTCACGGTCTGGGCATTAATTGGTATCAGCTTCCCTCATTCAGGTGGCCTCATTCATCCCATGACTGTCACACCTGCATGTTTAGCCCATCACCATCAGCTGCTGTCTTTTAATGCGACTCTCTCTCCATTTATCTTGGTTCAAGCGCCCTCCACCTCCCCATCTCCACCTAGTCCTCAGGGATACATCTGCCTTATTATTCATCAGGCTCAGCAGATTCATCAGCCACCACCACCAGACTCCACAGGGGGGATATTTGCATGCTGCTGCTCAGGACGGAGATCCTTCCATCACAATCTCCCCACAGAGTCTGGGCACCAAAGACTTTCTAATAGACTCACGCTGTTGTAATAAATCAGTCATCTTTACTACATTTTGTCTTCCTATATAAAAATACAAGTAGATCTAATATAGTTTTCTCTGCATTTGACCGTCCCTAAGGAGCAGTGTGCATCAAAGTGCAGCGTCCAGGGTGCAGATTGGGCTTTGGGGTCTTGCTCAAGGACCCTACAACATGTAACGTTATAAGGGCTGGGATGAAAGCACTGACCAACCGGTTGGGTAAAGCCGTCTATTGCAGAGCCAATGTTGAGGCAAAGTAAGGTGTGTCAATCATGGCAAGGGTGACAGGTCAGGGATGGTAAGCGAGTTTGATGAAAAGATCCAGCCGGGATTTTAAGCACATATAATTAAGGGTGCATGCAGGGAAAACTAACACCCTAGAAATCTCACACTACTCGGCCGAGGACTTCACTTCTACTGAAGCCCTCTAAGCGGTCTGGTGATGAGTATAGTTTGAGACCGGGTTAGCACAACTGGGACCCGATTAGATGATGATCAGCAGGTGTCAAGAATCCATCAAACCCAAGTAGGAACATACACAAACAAACTAGGGTACGGGAGAAAGAGAAAAATATCATTCAAGAAAAGTATTTGGCAAAATGGTAGGAGAAAAATGTTAATTTAATGATATTTAGAAAAATAGCTTTTGGCACACAGAGTTCTGTGCATGAGCTTTGCTCAATGCCCAAATCTACCAAGAGTACTGAGAGCTTCTCTGTCAGAACAGATCCTGTTTGTAATAAACTCATATTTTTAAGTAAGTTCAACTCAGACTCACTGAGTTATTACATTTATCTATTATCATCTAATTATTGATTATTCGTATACCAACAATACTTTTTTCCTAAAATTATCAGAAGAAAATATTTTTCTTCTTCACAAAAGTTGCCTTTCTAAAAAACTCTGTAATGGAGCTCACCTCTGCAAGAACCTGAGGATCTCTCCTGGTGGGAGCGATGCAGGTGAGGCTCTTCACTACTCCTTCATGATGGCAGCTTTGTTGTTGCCAAATTCTGCCCCTGCATCCATCAAATGCTGCATTTCAAAACCAGGTGCGTCACAGTGCATTCGTTCAAGGCCTGTCCCGTTTTGATGACTCCTTAAGATGCAACCTGGACAACGGTAAAACTTCACCAACGGGATGCAATATTTCCCCTAATCAGTATCTGTGAAAAATGTAAACGATAACCTACTGAAAAGGTAAATCACACGCTGCCTAACTATTACACCTAATTAATAATTAGGCGTAAAAAACTAATGAAAATAAACTAACCTATAAAAAAGTAATAAAGCAGGTTTTTATGACCATTTATCTGTAAATCCAGTCATTTTATTGCATTTCGTAGAACAACATGCACTATATTGTTATTTAAATGATGCAATTATACGTTGGAATGTCAACGATGTGAGTAGGTATTTAGAAATTTGTAGCTGATATTACATTTCTATATCCTGGGTATAATATGGAATCTTCATCGCTGCCGCAGATCCTTCATCTGACAATGACACAAAAATATTTCATATTTCATTCATTTTCAAATTTTATACCCACATAGACCATAGTACAAGGAAAACCTGTAGTGAGTTTTGGAAAGGTTGGTTGTGTTTTCCCTACTCTAGGGGGAGCTTTATTTAAAAAAGATTCTGCGCCATAATTTCTCAACTGTTGTTTCGATATTAGTCCAAACTTGATGTATATGAATCGACTAGCCAGTAGCTCTATCTTTATATCATGTTTTACTCTTATAATTCATATTTAACTTACTAGTGGGTGCATTTTTCTTGTACAATCGAGAAAATATACATTATCATTTATTTTTGGTTTGTATATTTTAGACGGCTAAACAGTAAAGTCTTGAAGACCTTCTGCAGAGGATTATGGTTTGAGCAATTAAGGGAAGGTGATGAGGAATGGACTCCTGTCATTGTGTACTGAGGGAAACTCAGTACACAATGACCATTTGGGACCATTTGGGTCCATTTGGGTCCATTTGAGGAAAAGAGAACAAGCTGCTTTGATAAGAAAATGAATGAGAAAAGTACGAGCTGTCCTAATTTTACGCCACATCACCTGCGTTGTTTTATATTTTTGTAGTTTCAAAGTAAAAGCATGTGTCATGGACCTCCGGCTAAACACACAAAAAAAAGAACGACAAGTGAGTTAAGACTTGCTGACAAAAATAATTGGACAAATTCTGGGCTGTGTACCACTTGGTTAAGTTCATCTCTTTATTGTTTGGAGCAGGGGATGGGTTTATTTGACACAGTGCGGGTGATTTCCCATGCTCCCGGGACAAGCTGCAGAAAGGAGGCAGGGCTTTACTGGTGACTAGTCGTGGGACTCTGTGTTTACATGAACTCTCAAGCCTTTGGCCCACTTGACTTTGCATCTGTTCAGCACGTTATGCATTTCAGAGGAAATCTCATCATACGTACAGGAATACATCGGTGAGACTAAGTCCATGCTGTCGTCCCAAACGATCCCCGATTGAGCTCCTATAATTATATTGAATGTGAAGTAATGTGTGAAAAAAGGGTTTTCTTTGGTGGAGAAAAAGCTCCCCCTATTGAGTAAGATATGTACAAGATGGATCACCTCGAGTCGATTCAAATGCAGCAAATTTGGAATAAATACGACCAAGGTTTAGGGAGTTATGTCTGAAAAACTGAATTTTTCATCTTGAGTGAGTGAATTAAGAACTTCTTCCCTTTCCGCCTTCAGTTTTTCACTTTAAGGGTCAACAAAGCGGATCACCCCATTCCATTTATTGGCTTAGCATAGGTTTTATGTCGGATGACACAACCCTCGGATTTCTTAGGGCAGGGGACCGGCACTAAAAGCCCACTGTCTTGTGACCCTATCTGGCTGGGGTCTAAAAAGATTTTAATTGTTTAATTAATTTGAATTAAATTAAAATAAATAAATAAAGATTTTGCTCTAAAACAGTGATTCCATATTATTCCCGACTTTTCAGGGGTATGATTTGGAGGTTATCCTGATTCTTCATGAAAACATGGATAATTCTATGTTATCTCTTGTTCATCTTGAACTATTTATCCCCACTCACATTTTCTCTCTCCTCTCTCTTCCACTCTAGTAGGTGTCATCTGAAGATGTGGACTGGGTTCACCACACGTGTCTTCAGTCCACCATCAAACTGCAGAGTAGGACCCTGGTTGCTACTTTTACTCACTGCCAGATTCAGCGTAAGTACAGATGAACTTGAGTGTCCTTGTATCTCTGGTTGGCTCATTATAGTCAGTAATTATATCCCAGAAAAGTCCGGGATATTATAGAATCGTCATCGGAAACTTGGTGCCTATGAATCGATTCTAGGAGATCTATTTTGTGGGTATTTTGCCTTAATCAAGTTGTTCATATTATTTAGCGTTTTATCTTAAAGGACACTCTCCCAGACAGAACTAAAAAGGGAGCTTTATCTCCCAAAGTTTCTGCGCCATAATTTCTCAACCGCTAATCTGATTTTGTACAAATTTGGTGCATATGAATCAACTCAAGTAGCCCTGCTGTCCTGACCAACGTGCCTCACCCCATTTTAGCCCCGCCCCCTTGTCCTGGTCAGAGAGTTGAAGGAGCCTAGCCCTAACTCTAACCCTCTGTCTGACACCTGCGACTCAATAAACAACCATAAAACAAGAGCATGCTTGACGCTATACTCTTGTTTCAATTAAATTTATTTTAGAATTTACATTCATGAGATATTTGGACCTATTAAGTTATACAGAGGCTGGGTGTTTAGTAATAGACTAATATTCACCGTTGACAAACCAAAAGAGGGCAAAGTACATTACACAGGAATGTTTTACAAGCAAACAGGCCCAGCTTCCATGAGAAATGACCCGTGAGCCAAGCACTCTTGTTCTTTGGAAATAGTTTTGATGTTTTCTATTCAGAGAAAAACATCTTCCCCCCCTTTTCCAGATGTCGACAACCACGCTACCGGGAAGAACAGAGGGATATGTTTCCACCTCGTGCGGTCAGATGATATGCTGCTATGTGTGAGCAGAGGGAATGTGAGGATTATTTAAATTTATTCCCTTTAACCATTCAACCCTCAAGACAGAAACTCATCCAGATGAAAGAGCAGCGGTACCGGAATCATTACCCAAACCCAGGTGGGCCTATGAAGACTTATTAAGACTAATTAAAGACCAAAATGCCAGAGAGAGAAATTACAGTCACGTGAACATCTCTTTTGCCTCCAAAATAAACAACGCTCTGCTAGCTTTCTTCAAAGCGCAGAGCTGTGCCACTCAGCTCATCGAGAGCGGATTAAACTTGGAGAACGAGTTCCTCCAAGTTTCTCTGCTGGCTAATCCCTCAACCCGGATCAACATGTCCGGAGTCCCCCTGTTCATCCCGAACGATATATTGGAGGCAAAAGTTATGTTCACGTGACTGTAATTTCTCTCTCTGGCATTTTGGTCTTTAATTAGTCTTAATAAGTCTTCATAGGCCCATCTGGGTTTGGGTAATGATTCCGGTACTGCTGCTCTTTCATCTGGATGAGTTTGTGTCTTGAGGGTTGAATGGTTAAAGGGAATAAATTTAAATAATCCTCACATTCCCTCTGCTCACACAGAGCGGCATATCATCTGACCGCATTAGGTGGAAACATATCCATCTTTTATTCCCGGTAGCGAGCTCTGATTGCGGCCGGTCTGTGGCCGATGTGGCCAGTGATACAGCAGCGAGCTCGGAGGAGGAGCAGTCCCCTGCTGCAGGAGACCCAGCAGCAGAGCTGGAGGCTGAAACTCTGGTTAGTACAGAGAATGAAAGTGTTAATGTTGTAACTGATTATGTGAGGAATGAGGAATCAAATGTAGTTCCTGATGAAGGTCATTCAGCCGCTGCTGCTGCAGGTCAACCTGCTGCTGCAGATGTTGAGATCGAGGCAGCAGAGGTGGGCTTTTCAGCTCAGAGTCCGGATGGTGTTGCTGGACAGCGGGCAGAACCGGTGCAGGTTCTGTCAACCTCTTTTATTACTCATGCAGCCAACTGTCAGATCCTCTCAGTAACTTTCAAGGACAATCATTAAGTTCTATCAGAGCTGGTTTTATCTCCAACTGTGAAACCCAGGTCTTCCTGGCATTTTAATATGAAACTGTTACAGGATTTTAATTTCTGTGAGGATTTTAAACTGTTTTGGGCCAATTGGAGAACTCAGGAAGCTTCTTTTCCCTCACTTAATCAGTGGTGGGAGGTAGGAGCAGTCCTGTAGGAGCTGTCCTGTACCAGTAGGGAGAGGGATTAGGCAGGGCTGTTCCATTTCAGGCCAGATGTACAGCATGGCTATCGAGCCTCTGCTGTGCAGGCTGAGAAACCGGCTGGGTGGTCTTCATCTGCCTGAGCCAGGTTGAGGGTCCCATGTGGTTTTATCAGCCTATGCCGATGACGTTAATATCTTCATACAGGGTCGGGGATGTTCAGGAGGTGCAGAACGGCCTGGCCCTGTATGAGAGAGCCTCTTCAGCCGGGTTAAACTGGAACAACAGTGATGCATGTTGTTTCCAGAACACCCCGGTTCTCCCAGGGAACCTTGTGTGGGGAGCCAGAGGGCTAAAGCTTCTTGGTTTACATTTAGTAAATGAGGACATAGAGACGCAGAACCGGGAGGGAATGCTGGGAAAGGTGCAAGCTAAGTTGTTTAATTGGAAATGGCTGCTACCCCAGCTGTCTTACAGGGGAAGATCTCTTATTGCCATAACCTGGTTGCCTCGGCTCTTTTGGCAAAAACTCAGAGTTCTCATTCCACCACCGGGCCTCATTGAACAGTTGCAGAAGTTGCTTGTGGACTTTTTCTGGACTGGTCATCACTGGGTACGGGCATCGGTCCTGTACCTCCCTTTGGTCGAGGGAGAGCAGGGCCTCATAGACACTGCCTCCAGAACGCGGCCTTCAGACTGCAGGTAGCTCAACGGCTGCTGTATGGCTGCTCTGCCTCTTGGCTGGATTTGGCCCGGCTGCTGCTATGGAAGGCCGGTCACCTCAGACTTGGTAAACAGTTATTCCTGATGAGGTCATCTGAGTGTGATCTCTCTGGAATTACAACTTTTCTACAGTTCTGTGATTGAAGCCTGGAAGACTCCGGACATTTCCCGGCCCCTTGACCCCCCGCATGGAATACGGTTTTCAAGGAGCCATTGTCTAACAACTCTTAAATGTCCAACACAGTTTTTCCTCGCCTACCATAAGAATTAAGTTCATTGAGGCTGGGATCACAAAGCTGGGCCACCTCACAGGGACTTAAATTGACAGACTGACAGAGAGTTCTAAGGGGTCTCGTGGATGAGGTGTGCCGGTCGCTGCCTGCTTTGCTCAGGGGATTTGCTCGGAGACGGGCTATAGCAGATCAGTGGAGCAGGAGAAGGGTGACTGGGTGAAATGGAGCAACCTGCTCCTCACTCTGGGGACCCTGGTGCTTGGCACACTCAGCTCTTGTGGAGGGAAGCAGCTTTACTCGAGCTGCGTCAAGGTACTCAACCTCCGATAACGTACGGGAATCAGGGAGCCAAGGTGGACGGGGGTCTTTGGCTCAGACTTATCCCCTAAAGAAGCGGGTCCTGTATAAGTCCCCCGTTGAAAAACTGATGGGTGACTTCCAGTGAAGGATTATACATGGAGCGCTAGCCACAAACAGATACAGAGCTCACCTGGTCCCGAGTACCGGGGATGGATGTCATTCTGCTCCCAAACAGAAGATGTAGAGCATCTAGTGGTGACCTCTCCCCGTTTGGTAGGTTTTTATGACTTACTGCAGAGATTGGGGGAGGCATTGGGAGAGGTTTTCTCCGTCCCACTGTTTGCTTTGGACCAACGTACACTCAAAGAAAAGGCAAAACTCTGGTTCCAATCAATTTTATCTTTTGAAGTGCCTAGCTTGCCATGTGGAAGAGCTGAAAGAATCAGAGTTTGGGAGTAAGTTTCAACTGATCCGGTCCAGATTCTGAAAGGTTTGGTGGCAGCTCGTTTAAGAGTTGAACACACCTACTACAGACTGACATAAAACATGACTGGCTTTAAAGCTGTGTGGGGCATCAAGCAGGTTCTGTGTTCAGTAGAGGGATACATTGTTTACGTTGGAATGGGCATGCAGGGGTCATTTTAGTTAATGTATCATAAATACATTTTTGTTAAAAGTCAAAAAAACGCTTCTTGTTTTCCTCCTTCTTCTCTCGGCTGTTCCCTTTAGGGGTCGCCACAGCCGATCATCTGTTTTCATCTCCCACCGTCCTCTCTATCATCCTCCTCTTTGGTCTTCCCATTCCTCTCCTGCCTGGCATCTCCATCTCCAGCATCCTTCTACCAATATAACCACAATCCCTCCTCTTCACGTGTCCAATCATCTAAAACCGTGTCTCTTCCTTGTCTCCAAGACGTCCAACCTGGTCTGTCCTTCTGATGTGCTCCCCTCTGATCCCGTCCATTCCCATGATGATTCCAAGAAAAATCTTGTCTTCTGATCATTTGAGGAGAAGGATTCAACTCGAGGAGTCTCAGTTCTACTCCACTGTCTGCCCTACAATTATCATATTGGAATCTTGACACTCAGATCCAGCAGGACCCAACTGGCCATGGCAGTAGGCCGACCACCCTGACTCTTGGATCTGCTCTATGTTTCTGCCCGTTAAAAGGCAGTTTTTTCTTGCCACTGTCGGACCAACCAACGGAGGAATTTCTTGGCTCTCTGTAAGATAATTATATAAAGAGTCTGGTCTAGACCTGCTCTTTCTGGAAAACACCTTGAGCCAACAGTCGCTGTGAATTACGGCTAAATAAATAAAGATTGATTGATGAGTGAGGACCATTGTGGCCTTCCACCAGGCGAGGTTGTCTTGCGTCCGTCAGACATCATTCATCAAACATTACAGGTAAGGACTCCAGACACCAGTTGGACAAAGGGAAAATCTTAATCTAGTCTAGAAAAAGAGTTTGACAACCATCCATTCTTCTTATTTCCCCCCGGTTATCCAGTGTCCGGTGGTCCCTGAGGATCCCAGCGTCCCAATGGGTGATCAGCAGCAGAACCACCTCAAATAGCACCTTAAGATATGAAAGAGCAATGCCTCCACTCCGGATTTCTGGGCTCATCACTTTATCTTTACAGATAGTCCGAGCCATCCGCCGAAGGAAGATAGTTTCAGCCGCTGCCATCAAAAAGTCCCTCTTCTCTGAGTGAGATCTAGTGATAAAGTGAACTCTTTGCCTCACGGAGCAGCTGTCTCTGCCTGCAGGGAATGAAAGTGATGCATTCCAGTGAAATTGAGAGCCTCACACTCAGAAAATTTTATTTTGGCTGAAGGGAACACACGAGCAGTGTTTCTGTCAGACTCAGGATGTTTTAACTGGGTCTTGGGCAGCAGCTTTCATCCAGCAGAACCGCGTTCCTGCACAAACTCACCTCTGTTTGAGGTCAAGTGTGTCGTGGCACTGCAACTTCCAGAAAACTGCTATTGAGTTGATGTTGTTTGAAGTTGTCTGCTATCTTGTACAACACAAAACCACTCCTAAGACTTTTTTACAGCTTGTTTTGCCTGTGGGTTCCTGTTTAATAGTTTATCCTTTTGGTCCAAATGTTTCAGACAAACATCGGTATGACAAGTTTGATTTCATGGAAGGAAATACAAAGGAACAAATAACTTGGCCCACCCTGACAGCAAAGGGTATATCCCTGACAATTTCCGATCCCCCTGGTTGAACTCCTCAAATTAAATGTAACGGAGTGTGTAAAACATGAACTTTCAGAGTAAAATATAATATACAAGATAGATCTCCTTGAGTCGATTCATATGTACCAAAGTTCGACAAATCAGACCAACAATTAGGAGGTTATGGCTGTTATTCATAAAAAAAAAATCCCCCTAGTGAAAAAAATATTACATTTTAGAGTAATATATATATATATATATATATATATATATATCCAAAAGAAATCAAATGAAAGCTTTGTTTCATTTTAGTGACTTGGATTAGTTCCAACATCATTAATTAATGGTGATTCAAGATTGTTACTTGTGGTTACGCCACCTTAATTTATTAGGTTTGACTGCCTCACAGCGAAGGTACCGGGTACAAATCCAGCTCTGCCGGCCTTTCTGTGCGGAGTTTGCTTGTTCTCCCCTTGTCTGCATTGGTTCTTTCCCTGAACTCCGGCTTCCTCCCACACTCCAGAAAACATGCACTAGAGATGAACTGGTGACACTAAATTGCCCGTAGGAGTGAGTGTGTGTGTGAGTGGTTGTATGTCTCTATGTTTGTCGGCCCTGCGATGAACTTGCGACTCAACCTGGGTGTACCCCGCCTCTCGCTTGATGTCAGCTGGGATAGGCTCCAACCCCCCGCGGCCCTGAACAGGATAAGCGGATGATAATGAATGAATGGATGATTGAATCTAGTTACTTGGACAGTGCCTGTGGAGTGGCAGACTGGGATGATGTTCCTATTTTTTAAATGAGTTGCTGCCCACTTTTTAAAAAGGGGGACCGGAGGTTGTGCTCCATTTATATGTTGATTACACTTCTCAGCCTTACTGAGAAAGTTTACTCCAAGGTTCTGGAATGGAGGCTCCGACCGACTATTGAACCACGGTTTCAGGAGGAACAATGCGGATTCTGTCCCGGTCGTTGAGTAGTGGACCAATTTCTTGCATTGGCTTGGCTTGCGTTAAGAATCAAGGGAATCTGCCCATCCTGTCTACTTGTGTTTCGTTGATTTGGAGAAGGCCGTTGACTGTGTCCTCCGGGGAGTCCTGTGGGGGATACTGCGGGAGTACAGGGTACTGGGGCCATTACTACGGGCCATGTGGTCGCTATGTAACCAAAGTGTGTGTTGTGTCCGTATGCTCAGCAGAAAGTGGTTCCAAGTGATGGAAAAAAATGGACCAGGAGATGGAGGTGATTCGGTGCAGCGTCAGCAGTTATGATGGTGTTGTATTGATCTGTTGTGGTGAAGAAAGAACCGAGTCGTAAGGCAAAGCTGTCAATCTACCACTCCATCTACGTTGCAACCCTCATTATGGTTCATGAGATCTGGGTAGTGACAGAAAGAATGAGGTCAAGGATACAAGCTGCCGAAATGAGCTTAATTTGTAGGGGGGCTGGGCTCAGCGTCAGAGATAGGGTCCGGAGCTTAGACATCCGAAAGGAGCTCGGAGTAGTGCCGCTGCTCTTTCACGTCGAAAGGAGCCAGTTGAGGTGGTTCGGGCATCTAACTATGATCCCTCCAGGACGCCTCCCTTGGGTGGTTTTTCAGGCACGTCCAACGGGGAAGATGGAAAATGGATAAATGGATAGTTTCTTGGATTAGTCCCATTGTAATTATTTATTTATTATTTATGTTTGCTCCAAATTGATTAATTAAGATTGATTCAAGAATATTACTTGCATCGGCTCCAATATAATTTGTTAGGTTTGATTCAACTTAGTCAAATAGGAATGGGTAAAACTCAATTTATATGGTTGCCCCAATTAATTGGACAATGAAGTTGCTGAATTTCATGCACATTGTTCCTCATTTAATCACGTTTATCTTTGGAACATGAGGCTATTTCATTAATAAGAATACATCTTATATTAAATAAATCGAAGACACAGCCAACTCCTTTATTTTGAGTGTAGGTACTTCTACTTGAGTAAATAGTGTTGGCGTAGCTTTAACCGTGTTAATATAAAACATCCCATTGTTTTTAAATGCGCTTGAGGAGAAAAACTAATTTCCTTCTCCCTGTCTTCTTCCTCCTCTTTAGCCTCCTCTTCCTCTCCATTAAGTTGATCGTTATTAATCATCAATCATCAGCTCCGGCCTCTGTTGCACTGAGAAGGATGCATAATCCCTGCTAAAAACCTCATCAGCCGCACCTGACTTGCTCTCCGAGTGTCTGTGCCAACGACCATATCTGCAGGCTCACTCAGACGTGCACAGGCAGATCTGAGACGTGTGGTTTTAAAACACACAATTACCTCTACCACTACCTATTTGTGTAGCGGTTGGTTGGTTATTATCGGGATTATACAAAAAGCCCTAAGATGACGCCCACTGAACTAAGAGGAGGGATACGAGCGCGTGCCAGGAGCTCCTTAAATTCTGGCTATAAGGATTTTTTTGGGCTGTTTCCTTTGAGAGGTCGCTTCAGTGGATCATTTGTTTCCATCTTAATCTGTCCTCTGCATCTAAATCTTCCAGACCAACCAACTGGATGTCCCCTCTCTTCATATCCAGAAACCGTTGCTTTGGTTCCGCCCTTTTTTCTCCTGCCTGGAAGCTCCATCTCCAGAATCCTTATACCCGTTACGATTTTGTTCAAAGCCAGGACCCAAATGCAAATTTGCATTTTTGCACAATCGCATAACAGACACGCTAATATGAATAAGAAGAAAAATTGTATCTGTCCAAAAACTAAAGCAAAACAGATGAGAATAATGAGAGAGTAGCAAATCTGAAATCACAAAGTAGCAAATAATGATGCATGAGGGAATCCAAAACTTACAGAGGATTCAGGGAGGGCCAGGAGAAAAACACAGGCAAGATAAACAGACGGTCTGACGAGTTGTGAAAGAAACACACCGACTTAAGAACACAGAGTAAGGAGGACGATAGAGGACAGCTGGGAAGATCCAACACAGATCCACACTTACACAGGAGCAGGAATTGGAACAGAGAAACTATGAGGGACAAAAGTTGAAAACAATGAGTAAAAAGAAAGTAAGGACAACATATAAAAAGTAAAAATACAAATAAATGTTTTTAATAAAAGAGGATATACGACCTAAAACTTATAATTAACTTAATACAAAATAAACATGAGAACAGAAGAGAACCATGGTACTACCAGTAGATCCACTATCCCTCCTCTTCTCGAATCCAAACTATCTCAATCTGGCCTCTCTGACTTTGTCTCAAAGATGTCTAACCCGGGTTCTCCCTCTGATATCCTTCCTGTCCATCCTCCTCAGTCCCAGAGAAAATCTGAACATCTTCAGCTCTGAATCCTGTCTTCTAATCAGAGCCGATGTCTGCAAACCATCCAGCAGAGCTGCTCCCACCATCTTGGAAACCTTTCCCTTTACTCTTGCTGCTACACTTCTGTCACAGATAACTATTGACACTGTTCTCCACCCACTCCACCCTGCCTTCACTCACTTCTTCACCTCTTCTCCACACATAAATACTTCTTAACCTGCACATTCTCCACCTCTACTCCTTCATCCTCATCGTTCCTCCTGCCTACATTGCATTCACACACATGGATTCTGTCTCGCTGCGATTGACCTTCTTCATTTCTCTTCTCTCCAGCGCATGCTTCCACCTCTCCAGGTTCTCCTCCACCTGCTCCCTGCTCTTCTACAGATCATACTGCCCTCCACCAACATCATAGTCCCAAAGACTCCTGCCTGACCTCATCTGTCAGCCTGTCGACCACCATAGTAAACAAGAAGGGGTTCGGAGCTGATCCTTGATGCAGTCCCACATCCGCTTTAAACACATCCATGACTCCTAATGCACACTTCACTGCTCCCATACATGTCCTGTACAATTCCAACATCTCCTTCTGACCTTCTCTCTACTGCTCCATCAGAGCAAACATCTCATCCGTAGTTCTCTCTTGGCATGAAACCACACTGCTGCTCACAAATCATCACCTAGCTTCCATTTCTCTATCCCAGATCTTAATGTTTGGCCCTTATTATGTAACAACTACTGATTTACACATTATTTTGTGGACGGAGCTGAAGTGTGTGACTTCAGAGGAGGTTTGCACTCGACTGAATGCCTTTCCAGTTCAAACAGTATTTCTATTGTGTTGTGTGTACTTGCAGGTACATGTTCAAATCGTCACTTCACTGCACTGCCAGGACTTTTTTTTGCTTTTATTTTCTTTTCCTTTTTCCTTTTTTTGTATCGTGTTCATCGACATTCTTCACAGCAGAGTCATTCTCCTGTTTTCACATAGTGAAATAAGGAGACCCTTAACTGGAGGAGGGATTTCCACCGACGGTCTGATGCTGATGGACACCTGCGTCACATATTCCTGCCGGGATCTGGCCTGCAGCAATCAACCCCAGTCTTGAGTGAGTCTGGGAAATGATTTTCACCTGCAGCTGCAGGGACAACAGTGAGAGAGATATTTGTAGCACAGCTGACTCACAGTGATTAGTGGTTTTTGAGATAAGACTCTGTCCAGCGGAGGATTTGAAAATTCTGTGGCACTAACAGGGAACATGCTCTAAAAGCAAAACAAATTGCGACTTCAGTCGGCTCTGACTGTGAATATTCAGACATGCATTTAATGCTGCTTAATATGAAGTCAATATTTTCTCAGCGAAAAAATGACATCACTGCTCGTAAAGGTAATTAAGGAAATGTTTTGTTTCCCGCAGCCCCTGGCCTCAGATGTTAGACTCTGCAGGTCGATGTTATTAGAGATTTAATATCTAATCTCCCTACATCAATAAATGTGTTTGTTGGAGTGGAGACAGGAGCAAAGCTGCAGGTTTTTTTTTAAATGTTAACAGAAGTGATATTAGTTGAAATAAATTTTCTAATTCCTTAAATTTATGATGGCATTCCTTTGAATTAAGTGTGAACAAAATCAAATGGCAAAAATATCCCTTTAAAGGGCTTATTCTTACTTTTATACTTTTTTGATTTATTTTCACTTTTACACTCGATATACAACAAAAACATAACTGTTTGAATGAACTTAGATTGCTTTCTGTCAGTATTTACTAATTATGTTGGTCTAACTTAATGTACATAGGTTGAGGGAATATTATTTATTAGGTTTATTTCAACTTAGTTACTTGGGTTTAGGTCCAACATAATTAAATACTGTTGATTCAAGAATATTACTACATGCATTAGCTCCAACTTAATTTATTACGTTTTTTTTCAACTTAGTTACTTTTCTTAGTTCCGATGGAATTAAATAGTGTCGATTCAGGAATGTTACTTGCATTAGCTCCAACTTAATTGATTAGGATTGATTCAACTTGGTAACATGGAATAGGTAAAACTTTATTTAATAGGGTTGTTCCAATTCATTTTTCAACAAAGTTGGAATTTCATGCACGGTCTTCGTCATCTAATCACGTTTATCTTTGATACATGAGCCTATTTCATTAATAAGAATACATCTTATATCCAAGTAAATGTAAAACCCATCCCTTTCTTTTGAGTGTAGCTACTTACTAACTTACTACTTACTACTTACTAACTAGAGTAGTGTGTGAACCATTAACACCTCTGTTTGTTTTCAAATATTATTCTCTCTCTCTCTCATGCTCTCTCTCTCTCTCTCTCTCTCTCTCGTTCACAAAGTTTACCTATTCCATGTGTGTAAGTTGAATCAAACCAAACTAATTGAAATTTGAGCAAATGCAAATCACAGTCTTGAAATCTGAAAAGTAAATAGTAACTTCTCTCTCTCTCTCTGTCTCGCTCTCGCTCTCTCTCTCTCTGATGTCATCCTCCTGCAGTGCTGGGATCTGAGACACCCAGAGGTGATGTGAGCACGATGCAGCTCCACTGCATAAAAGCAGCCGGGCGCTGACAGAGCAGCAGAGGACATGCTGGAGCAATGTGAGGGACGAGCTCGGAGCTGCTGGCGCTCAACACGGCTGCAGAATGGGGAACAAAACAACATGGATTAAGTGCTTCAACCTGCTGCAGCTATGAATAACTATCTGAACCATAGTGATCCTGATCGTCCCCATGGATTTATTATTCCACCCGTAAGGTCTAATGTGTTTCGTGTAAAGGTGGATATACACTGAATGCCATTTCCTTGAGTAAAAGAACTGTAAAAGTAATCCAATGCAAGTAAAAGCCATGCATGTAAGTATAATATCAGGAAAATATACCTATACTATACTAGTATTACAGTACCAGTACTCATTGTGCAGTAGAATTGTTCCTCTCAGTGTTTGTTATTGCTGGTTTGTTATTGCTGCTGTATTGTACTCATAGCTGTTTGACAACCGCGCTGTCCTGTGAGACCTGCGTCCGTCTAAAAAGTCGACTTTACCTAAGATCCGCCTGTTTTCAGCTTTGGGATATTTCTGCGATAACTCAAAAATAGTTTTCTTTAACTTATGAAATAATAATAATATTCATAATTATAATAATAGTGATAATGATAATAACATTAATAACAATGATGATCTTAATAATGTTAATAATATTATTATTATTAATAATAATTATGATAGTAATGATATTCATAATAATAGTAATGATAATAATAATGGCGGGTAATGATAATTGCTTTATTTATAAAGCACTTTACACAGTGCTTTGACAACAAAGCAAGGCTGTCGAATACAAAATGCAGGAAGAAGCACAAAGAACGTGAAACAAAGATTAACAATAAAAGACGACAATAAAAAGTAACAAGAGAAAGTAAGGGAACAATTAAAAGTTTACAAGATGGGAATAATTGTCCTTACAAGACTATTAAAATGCACAATAAATGTAAAATAAAATAAAAAATAGTACAGCATCATAAAAACTAGTATATAGAAATGGGTTTTAAGAAGTGAGTTGAAAGAAGGAACTGATTCTGATAAGAGAATCTTATCACTAATCTTTCAGTTTTAACAAACATCCCAAATCAACACATTTGGAGATTTTCAGCACACAGGAAAGGTATGAAAATTTGTTATCTGAAAAGTAACTAGTAACTAGTAACTACCACAGTCAGACAAATGCCATGGTGACATAGAAAGTAGAATATTTACCTCTGAGATGTGTGGGAATATATAATAACATAGAAGAGAAATAATTAAGTGAAGAACAAGTACCTGAAATTACTACGACAAATGTTGTTATTCCCTCTTTTCAACTAAATCCTCCTCTAAACTGAAATCAAACTGATTAACTCATTGGTATTTATTTATTTGTTTAATTGTTTGTTTTTGTAGGACAGTGTACAAAACACACACATATCACACCTACACACTCTCCATACACACACTTCATCAGCGGCTCCAGCATGAACAACATAAAAACAAGCATGTCTGCAGTTCAACCTCCCCCTCCTCAAAACTGACATGAAATATTACATTTTAATATTATTTTACACTTTTACTGACACAAGGAATTTAACTAACATCAGTCCTGATCTGATTATTATCAGATATTTATTTATTTTCAGCTTTTTAACCATTTCATTTCACTTTATTCACACGCTGGATTTTAAATGACAGATATTATTTTTAAAATGTTGTTTTCCATATACTAAATGACATGTGGATAATAATTTATTTTTATAATAATCTTGGCGTGGGATATGCCAGTTATTAGGAGTGACGGTGATCTTGATAGCCGTATTACATTGAAAAAGAACACCTTTGATGCATTGAGGACATAAAACATCTCCTTCCTAAAACTGATGTGAAATATGACATATTCTAACACTATATATTTTTTTAAATGTATAGTATATATATATATATATATAAAGACATATATCAATATATCTCTCTCTATATATACATAGATTCATAGAGATATATATCTATATATAGAGAGAGAGAGATATAGATATGATATATCTAGTGTTATATATACATAAGTATGTGTATGACGTGTTTATATATATATATTTATATATATATGTGTATATATATATGCATATATATATGTATGTATATATATGTATATATATATATATATATATATATATATGTAACTATTTAATTTCCCCTTTTGGGATTAATAAAGTTTCTATCTGTCTGAAACAATATTGTTTTAAATATCCAACCACACTTTGAAATAAAACAAAAACGGAGACAAAATGATGATTGCCATATTTAACAAAGTAGGAAATATAGCGTCAAAGCAAACGTAACTGAAGTCAGCACATATCGGACTCAAACGTGATTCCGTCTGTCGGAGCTCATGTTTCATTGAGGCTTAAGTGAGCTCACAGGAACAGCCTCCACCATCTGTATGTAAATTACTTGTAATTTTCTGTTGTCTGAACCCTGCCGTCCCTGCAGCAGACTGGTGAAGGTACTTTCAGAGGAATGTGTGTTCCGTGTCAAGAAGTAACTGTCAGAACTTGTCCAGTTGTTCCTGTTGTATGAGAAAAGAGAGGTTCAAAAACATCAGACACAAAAGATTTTCTCATTACATGTTTTTTTAACGTCAGGAAGATTATCAAGATAAGACTTTATAACACGGCAAATTACAGAGTGTTTGAGCGTCATACCATATACCATGCACAAAAACCTAGGAACCTGAGCTACAATCCAAGTCATGAGTTAGCTAAGTCATCCTTATGAAATATTTTTCTGAAAATAAGTCATCATTTGGACATCATATGTCATTACTTCAAGATACTACATCATTCTTCTGCGATGTTGAGTCATTATTTTAAGATTTTAAGTCAATCTGTTGAGAAAATAAGTCATCGTTTTTGAGATGGTAAATATTTTTTTATATATAAATCATAACTTTTGATACAAAGTCAAATTATTTCAAGAAAATAGGTCATTATTTTTAGATAATGGGTCAGGATTCCTAAACAATAAGTCATTATTTTGTGTACTCTGTCATTATTTCAAGATAGCAAGTAATTATTTTGAGTTAATAAGTAATTATTAAGAGATACTAAATAATTATTAAGAGATACTAAGTCATTAGTCTGAGATAATCATTACTTTTAGATAATAAATGTTTGTTTTTTTACATAGCATGTCAATGTTTTGAAACAGTAAGTCGTTATTATGAGATATTAAATCCCTTCCAGATATTAAATAATGATTTCAAGATATTATGTCATTATTTTGAGTAAATATGTTAATATTTTCGAGATAGTTATTCATTATTCTGAGTTAGTAAATCATTATTTTGAGATAGTGGGTAAATATTACTGAGATAAGAAGTCAATATTTTCAGATTATGAGTAATTTTATCTAAAATAGCTAACTCAACATAACAATTCCCAGGATGTTTTTTTTTTCTGGTTGAAATAAGCTTCCGTAATGACATAATGTGCTATGATTTAAAAAATGTAAGTTGTCCTAAAGTCTTATCCTGACTAAACTGGGGTAGGTGGGTAGGGCGGCCGTATCCCGATCACAAGATCGGAAAGTATCTAAAAAATACATAAAGAAGAGTCCAGTTTGTGGTAATGAGTTTGAATGAACTTGACTAAAAAGGTGTCCTTTATGCATTGTCCTGATGTATAAGATATTTTTGTGTTGTTGTTTTTTTAAAGTCAATCAAAAACTCAAGCCCCTCATCTATCTCAGTAACTTTTACACAGTTTTGCTGTTTCAATTCTTTTTTTCCTCTTCAGGATCATCTCATCCAGAGGAACTATATCAGGCTCGGAGCCCAGCGGTGATGTTGGTGATGCAGCACAACAGCTCCTTGGCCTTCATTGCCCCCTTTCCCCTCTCCAACAACAACACCACCACAGGGCAGGAGCCTGGGGTGGAGCCCCTCGCACGTAATGCCACCAATCTGACCAGCAACCCCACGGGCGCCGCCATGACCATGACTCTGGGCATCCTGTTCAACGTGGTGGCCCTCATCATCCTCGTCAAGGCTTACAAGCGCCTCCGCCGGCGGTCCAAGGCCACCTTCCTGCTCTTTGCGACCTCTCTGGTGGCCACTGACCTGGTTGGACATGTGGTTCCTGGAGCCCTGGTTCTGAGCATCTACTCAGCTGTGGGGCCCAGGTCAACCTTTCAAGGTGATGCTGCAAATCCGGGCCCCTCTTGTCTGTTTCTGGGTTGTTGCATGGTGTTCTTTGGGCTGTGTCCTCTCTTTATGGGATGTGCCATGGCCGCTGAGCGCTGCCTGGGCGTCACCAGGCCTCTTCTACACTCTCATCTGGTGACCAAGGCACGTACAAAGATGGCGCTGACCATGATCTGGCTCCTGGCTTTATTTGTGGCCCTCTTACCATTTTTCAACCTGGGGGCCTACACCTACCAGTACCCTGGGACGTGGTGCTTCATCAGGGTGTTGGAGGACACGGCGGGGACTGATCTGGCCTTTGTGATGCTGTACACTGGACTGGGTTTGAGCTCCCTGGCCACGGCCTTTGTGTGCAACACCATCAGTGGGATCACACTAGTGAAAGCCCGCCTGAGGAAGACATCCTGCTCTCAGCACCGCTCCGCTCAGTCTCAAGACACCGAGATGGTGGTTCAGCTGGTTGGCATCATGATCACCTCCTGCATCTGCTGGAGCCCTCTGCTGGTGAGTGACAGGAACAGGCCTCAGACGTTACATCACAATTTCAACACTCTAAATTGTGTCTGATCAGTAAGACCGAAAAGTGTCTTGAATAATAAATACAATAATGAGTATTTATCTTTTTAAATTTCCTCATTAACATATACAAATACTGACAAACAGTCAAATAAGATCAATTATAGTGTTTTTATTCTGAAATAAATGTATTTTGTAGAGGTTAGATGTAGGTTATTGATAAAGTTAACGATTCCACCATCATTCAGAGGAATAGTTAAAGAATTTTTGCATGATTTTGTACAAAACCAGTACAATCGGACCATGAAAGAGGGAATATTTCCATTTTGCATCGCATCAAACTTCTCAAAACAGGAATATTAAATTTTCACAACAACAGTAAAAAATAGACTTCTATTTTTTAAGGACCACAACCCTCTACCACTGTAAACATCATTGCAGTAAAATGTCAATATATTCCAATAAACCTAGAAAAGTGCCTTATTTCGCAATTGTTAAAAAAGTTTTAAGTGTGATGTCACGTCATTATGTCATAATGTAACTTAAACAAAATGGAATCATCACCAGGGTATGCCAAAACCCGCTTCTGGGTACAATGTCATGCAAATCTGTCCATTAGTTTATCCGTAATCCTACTAAGAAAAAAAAAAGACAAATGTAAAACATCAGATCCTTGGGGAAAGTCATTATTATCACAGCTCCAATCAAGTGAGTGAATCATTTTCTACAGGTCTAAGCCAAAATCTCAGGGTGAGCAGCCTGATTGGAGAGACAGGATTTTGGTAGGAGGCAGACATTTTTAATACTTGGACAAAAATTGTCCAAGTATTAAAAAAGAATGGGGTTTATTTAAAGGTAGTATTGAACGTTCTATCAGAAAAGGAGAACAGTCACGTAGAGACACAGCTAGCCCAAGAAGAACCCGTTCACCGTTTACAGCCACAAACGACTGATTAAGCAGCCTCCGCTCAGCAGGAGTCGCTCCACTCAAGACTGCACCATTATTGCAGGTGAAAGTCTCCTCACACAGGAAAGTGACAAATCTCTTCACCTTTACAATCAACCCAGTCGACATGGTTAACCAAGTCTCACTATGTCAAAATGTATTTGCAAACAAACACGGCTTAATCACAGATTTACAAAAACATGTTTAAAACAATTAAAACTTCCCCCACACTTAGTCTCACCCAGTGACATCACTGGTGATGTCACTGGGTGAGACTGGGTGAGACTATGTAAATAGAGGAAGTGGGTGTGTCCCTCCTCCTTCTGCCCCTGGAAAAATGCAATCAAAGATATTACCCAATAATGAATAATAATAATAATAATAATAATACATTTAATGGATAACGCACTTTACATTTGGATCAAATCTCAAAGCAAATTACAGCAAATTACAATAAATGTATACTTTTTTTTTTTTTTTTACCTAGAAATCAACATTATCTTTGTTTTCTGAAGACATTACGGTATGTCTTGCTAAATGGTTAAAGTTCGTTATTTAAGTTTTCATATTAGAAAATCCTTTAATATCCGACAGTGAACGCACCTTGGTCACCGAAATGTATGATTATATTGCCACTGTTTATCTTTTTTTATTGTTTGTACCTGCTTATATGACACTTTCATTTCCCCACGGGGATCAGTAAAGTTATCTATCTGTTTATATGGTTTCAACATATTCTGACCGTATATGAAAGCTATTTGCTATTTGCCTTTTTCTTTTTTTTTCACTGTAATTTCTTCTGACATTTTTTTCAGAGAAGTTATTTATTTACAGCATTAAGAAACTGTTTTGTTGAAATTGGAGATTTTCCATCTAAAGAGTTTTGAGTGCCTTAATTTAGTTTATGCCGTGGTTACATTATTTGAGAAAAGTTCATATTAATCAAATTGAGTGAGTTCTATGACCCTGGACTCTTTCACTGTATGAACCCGGACTATTTCACTGTATAAACCTGGACTATTTCACTGTATAAACCTGTACTGTTTCACTGTATGACCCTGGACTGTTTCACTGTATAAACCTGGACTGTTTCACTGTATGAACCTGGACTGTTTCACTGTATGACCCTGGACTGTTTCACTGTATGAACCTGAACTGTTTCACTGTATGACCCTGAACGGTTTCACTGTATAAACCTGGACTGTTTCACTGTATGAACCTGGACTGTTTCACTGTATGACCCTGGACTGTTTCACTGTATGAACCTGAACTGTTTCACTGTATGACCCTGAACGGTTTCACTGTATAAACCTGGACTGTTTCACTGTATGAACCTGGACTGTTTCACTGTATAAACCTGGACTGTTTCACTGTATGAACCTGGACTGTTTCACTGTATGAACCTGGATTGTTTCACGATATAAACCTGGATTTTTTTCACTGTGTAAACCTTGGCTGTTCACTATATGAACCTGGATCATTTCACTGAATGAACCTGGAATGTTTCACTGTATGAACCTATCATGTGAAATTATTAATGAATGTTGTTTTTTTCAGGTCTTTGGTCTGATGTCAGCCTCACGCTCCTACAGCGGCTCCATGAACAGCTACAGAGACACTTACAGAGGTCTGATGGTGACCGGTGTCAGGATGGCAACTTGTAACCAAATCCTGGACCCGTGGGTCTACATCCTGCTGCGGCGCGCCATCCTGAGGAGGATCTACCGCATCACCAAGAAACGTGCCAGCTTCAAGGGAAGCATGTTTCGCTCTTTTGCCAGTTCCTTCCAGAGCTCAGACAAAACCTTTGTTAGTAAAATTTGATTATAGAATAAGGGAGATGACTCAATTTGAGGGATGTTCTGTCAACATCCAGCAGGATCGGGAGAATCTGGATGATAATGCAGTATTTAAAAAAGCCCTTTCTCCTGGAAGGGGAACTCAGAGGCGTTCCGGTAGCTTGATGTGTGTGAAGATCCAAAGTGGTTAGAAAATGCCGACATGTTCCATGTTTGACACAACAATGACCAGTTAACGGTAACGTTTTGGGTGGTTTGATGTAAGACTGTGAACTTATAAGCGAAGCTCTTCCTCTGTGCGAACAAATGTTGATACAAAGATTTTATCAGACGGAGAAGAATGTGTTAACATTATGTTGATGTGAAAACTGTGTCTGCTCTTAAATGGAAGCATCTCAACTCAAAGGTGTAGTTTGTAAGTGTGCAGCTTCCCTCTCTGACATTATGTAAAAGTCAATGACTTGTATCAACGCTAAAATAGGAACAGAGAAGATGCACTATTCTATAAAAGCTTTGCTTTTACCTCAGCTCCAATATGTGAAAAACACGATGTGTGTGTCCCATGTAGCTATAATGACTTTGTTCGTGTGTATCCACAGTACTCACCCACTCCCAGGCGTCTGAGGACAGACGTGAATCTCGAAGCTAGTTAAAGGGATTGTGATATGTTGTAATAAATCTGTTGAAGTTTCATGTCATTCTGGTTCATGATTAATGTTTTCAAAAACTTTGTGAATATAAGATTATTTTTCTGGTTTTCAGTGACAGTTAATCCAACCCGGATGTCCACATACAAAATAGAAATCCACACTAACAGGATAGATACGCTGGAACGCCTATATCACAGATTGGATTTTGATGAAAGAAATATTCAAGTTAAACATCTTTATTCATATACATTGTGAAATTGAATTTGAACAAAATTACATAAGAGCGGTCATTGGAAACTAAATTCAAAGTGAAGAACTGACATCACAGGCTGATCCCACTTGTGTGTATTTCATCACAACAAATTGTTAAGAAAAAAATAAATGAAAACGGTGCCTTTAAAATGTTAAATGAACAGGTAGTTACTTTCAAAATGTCTATCTATAACAATAATAATAAATTGGACTTATATAGCGCTTTTCTATGAACCCAAGGACGCATAACAAAGAGGGTAGTCAAAACATACTAATAAATAAACATTAAAAGGAGAGGTGTGTGGAGGGGACATTGAGATCATAAGCCTTTAAGAACAGGCGGTGTGTAGGGGAATTTTTTGGAAAATGTCCAGTGCTGCAGAATTCCTGATTTCAGGGGGGAGAGAGTTTCAGAGGGCGGGGGCTGCGACGCTGGAGGCTCTGTCGCCGAATGTTCGCAGCCTGGTATTGGGGGTGGAGGAGAGTAGTGATGGAGAAGGTCGGTGAGGTACTGGAAGCATTTCTAAGTGAGCAGGAGGAGTTTGTAGTAATTTGCGTAATTTGAGGAAGCCAGTGAAGGTGGATGAGGGTGGGGGTGATGTGCTGCCAGGACCTGGTGCGGTTGAGAACCCTGGCTGCTGAGTTTTGGACATACTGGAGCCGTACTATACTTTATCTATCTATCTGTCTATCTATCTGTCTGTCTATCTGTCTATCTGTCTGTCTGTCTGTCCATCATCTATCAAATCAAATGTCATCCTTTCTGTCAAAGCCACTAAATTTGTTCACGCCCTGATCCTGCGTCTTCTTTTTCTATTGGATAGCATTATAGTCACGTGTTTATAATGTCCAATGCCAATAATGATTTTCGTATGTGGGCGTTTCCATCCGTGCTCCTTTTGCCGACTCTGGAAGCTATCCGTCGGAACAGTTCACCAGCAGCAGAGACATCACGGTGAGTCTGAAAGCATAATAATAATTTCAGCTTTCAATATCACTGGCGTAGTTAAACATATGAATGCCCCACAAAGCTAAAAAAAAGAAGCTTAGCAGTGCACTCTAGCATGCTTATTTATATGTCTAACGCGCAGCTAAATGATCCATTGTGCTTTGTTCGGCTAAGCTACCATGCCGCTCTCATCTCCTCAACCATTTTAGTGACCACAACCTACACATTAAAATAAATGTACTTTAAGTATATGTGTAGTTAACCACATAGCTGACATGATGGTTAATGAGATTATCTTGTGTATTGGGACCTGTGAATATGTTTGCAGCTTAGCGATATGGGTCATAAGCATTTTGTGGGGGTTGTTAGCTAAGGCTCTCAACCAAAATAAAATGGCGTCTGCTCCCGGATAGAGCTGCAGAGTTTTCCCCATTGATTGCAACACTTTAGTTACTTGTTGAAACGTGGAATTAAAGGGAACGATATGGTGGTTTTGCTATTACCACTTGCGCCTTTTTGGCAGTTGATGCCCATATCAGTGATGAGAGGTATGGTGGGTGTGTCAGATGAATACGTACATAAGATATATTGCCCTTTCAATGGACCACACTATTTCACACACTCGTATTACTTACCTGTATTTGTTGCTACGAACGACTATTTTTCGAACGATTCATTTTTTTTTCAGTTGGTTGATTATTCTATCGATTATTATTTTGGTTAATTCATAGATTATTTTCAAAATTGACATCTTGAAACGGAGGGATAGTGTATCTATTGGTAGAAGGATGCTGGAGATGGTGGTTCCATGCAGCAGAAAAAGGAGAAGACCAAAGAAGAGGTTACTGCATGCGGTGAGAGAGGACATGTAGCAGGTTGATCTGACAGAGGCAATGCAAAATGAACACAGATGATCCGCTGTGGCCACCCCTAAACGGAACAGCCACAAGAGGAAGATCTTCAAATTTCTTGTTTAAACCTTTGTTCAATTGTCCAATTCTAAACAACCAAAACTTTAACCATGAACCTTTAAACCCGTAACTCAAGCTGCATGTCATAGAAATACTTTTTAATGTTGTCAATATTTGCTGTTGAGTTCAATTTTCTCAAATGGCCAGTGCAAATTGCAATAGGAAATGCCACTTTTCTTTTGTTTTGGTTTCTTAATCAGGGCATGAACAACACGACTGCTTACAATTAGCAAATTTTTGTTGGTGTGTCTTCTTGAGTTCTTGTCTGAACCAGAACAGATAACGACACTGACGATTCCCAGGCACTGTCACTGTGAAAACAAATGACGAACTGCTGTCTCGCCATTTTCCAGTCGGAGAGTCTGAGCTATTGTCTATTGAGATGTAGTAAGCCATTTAGGTTAAGTGTCCAGAGCATCCTTTAATAAGGTCTCTATTCAAATAATTCCCACACTTTATCTTAAGTTTCATTTACAACATGCTCATAGACAGGAGTTGCCATTAACACAATGGGGGACGTCATTAAAAATATTTATCCTTAAACTTTATGATTCATTTTGCTTCTACTGTTCGAAAGCCTGACAACGACTGGTCATTCGCTAGACATGCGAATGACCCCTACACTGCCCAGCAAACTGTGTCTGGTGAACCCAAAATTTGATTTGACACTCAAACAAATTGTACAGTGTACGCTCAGCTTTATTGAACATAAAGTATATCGGCGAGCTGGTTCTCTCTGGGTACTCCTGCTTCCTCCTTCAGTCCAAAAACATTAGCTATAGGTGAATCGGTGACTCTGAATTACCCCTAGGAATGAATGTGAGTGTGACTGGTTGTCTCTCTGTGTGTCGGCCCTGTGATAAACCGGCGACTCGTCCTGGGTGTACCCCGCATCTCGCTCAATATCCGCTGGGATAGGCTCCAGCCCGCGCAACCATGAACAGGACCAGCGTTCACGGATAATGGATGAACTGTTCTCAAAATTTAACATGTGTACCCTTTGTGGCTTGAGCTTGGTAAACAACTGGTTGCCGTGAAAGACATCGTGATGTTTAAACTTTGCATGTGTGCATGTTTTCCCCCCCTTTATAGACACGGACTGAAATTGTTTTCTGCTGCAGAGAGGCCCCTTATGAACACTGTCATTCACTGGATATAGGAGACACCACATCGTTACGTAACAATGGTAATGATTACACCTTTGACAATACTTCAACACTATTTTTCTGTCTGTGTTTCAAGCGGGCAGTCAAAGCAAAGGTCACGCTGTCTGTTTTTTTTTTTACTCTTACTTTAAATCGACAAATGTGTCACATGTAATTGGAGTGACAGCACCGATGCCAGCCTTTTGTTGCTCCAGGCATCCTGGGGCTTTAGCAGCACATGCTGAAACTTCCACATCACTGCTCTCCTATAAACTGGTGCTGGCAGCCTGTGCTTGTGTATGCACTCGTTGGTGTCAGAAGATCGGCCTACGCCTGCTGAGAACATGTTCAGTTTTTTGATAAATCCAAAAGGGACAGAGAAAGTAGGTCTTTTAATCATGATAAAGGCTCAGTCTAACTTCAGAGAGCTGTTGCCTCGGTAGGCAGGATTACGAAGTTATTTGATTATCGGTCCAAAATATTTAACATTTCCAAATCAGCTATGTTTTGAAGTTCAAAGAGCTGCTGTTGTCCTCATTCGGTCCAGTCATCTTGCAGGCTTCTATTCTATTAATAGCAATCATCTGTTGTTTATTTCCCTCCCCCCCATATCACAGTGAGTTGAAGTAATGTTTTGCTGTGCCCCCTAACCAAATAATAACCATTTCCTGGATGCTATTAACCGATGATATCTATGTTATTTATTGATCTTCTGCTCTGTTCTCGTTTACAATAAAGTAGTCACTGTGATCTTCTTTATTAATGAAGTTCTTTGGTTTCACCCTCTAGCCTCCAATGCGCCATCGCTCCATGCGTGTCTTCATGAACGATGACCGCCATGTCATGGCAAAACATTCCATCATCTACCCAACACAGGAAGAACTGGAAAGTGTACAGAACATGGTGTCCCACACAGAGCGGGCCCTCAAAGCAGTCTCTGACTGGCTGGATAAGCAGGAGAAGGTAACCACCAAGCCAGACTCTGATGGCACAGACGCTGATAAGGAAAGGTGAGGCCATGCCTGGGAAGCATTTACTTCTGTTGAAATTGGTAGAAAGGGTTAGGGCCTTCATGCTCATCTTTTTTTTTTTGACTCTGCTACTTCTCCCTCGTATCTACTCTGTGACAGCGAACAAAAAGATCATGCCACCCGCTCACTGCGTGGTGTGATGAGGGTGGGTCTGGTTGCCAAGGGCCTGTTACTGAAAGGAGATCTAGATCTGGAACTCGTCCTCCTCTGTAAAGAAAAGCCGACCATCGGTCTGTTAAAGAAAGTGTCTGACAACCTTGTTACCCAACTCAAGGTGAGAACATAGCCCAGCTTATTCCATGTACTGAATAATGTGATGATTTTATTAGAGCCCAGATGATGGTTGTTTTTGAGGTGACACACATATTTGTGATAGCGGAGTATTGGACTAGATGTTTTCAACTAGAGTTTGTGTTTTTTTACTGTGAGGCATGCAGACCATGAAGCCATTTGACACAATAGGAAAAAACAAATAATATAATATAATTTTTTATGTTAATTACTATGAATGGTATAAAGTACCGTTGTTATGTTTTATGTCCATTTTTATTATGCTTCACATTAGGGCTGCGGAATTAGTGATAAAAATTGCGATCTCGATTCAGGCATAAATACAATATCATTTCTGAAGAACAGCGATTGTTCAGAATTTTAATTTATAACATTAGCTGTAGCAAAACTCGCTAGTTTAGCGACAGCTTATGTTATGGCGAGTGAGGTCTGTGTATTTAGTATGTTTGGGGTATTATGGGATTTGCTAAATACTAAAATTTGCCAATTTAAACACTAAATTAGCGACATAGCGCTAACTAGGAGGTACCAGAGTAGCTAGAGAGCTAACATCACATAGCGCAAGCAGAGGCAGGAGTGTTTATCTATTATGGTAGAAATATCTCTATCGTTCATAATTGAAAAATACAATTAAATTAAAAAAGCCTCCAAATCAGACATAATAATTTCCTAAATTCTTCCAGTTGAGAGCAATTCCTACGATATGAAGGAAATCTCCGTCACAGATTTTACACCTCTGGCCGTTGGACAGGCTTTGTTGTAAATTCTACATAGTCTGTGGGGTGTAATATGTTCCTTTTAACATATATATTTGATTGCATTTGTATATGTTTCGTCAAGATTTATACAGTCTGGGACTTAACCTCAATATTACACCATTGATGATTGTTGTAGTATTAGATTTAGTATTTGTGGGTAATTAGTGTAGTGCAGTTTCGTGGACCCAGTGCCTAATCTGAAAATATTTGAATAAGTCACTATTTGGCAATATAAATTTTACAATTAATTATTTAAATTTAGCAGTTCTCTTGGCTGTATAGATCTTCAATAGTTTTAATGCCATTATTGACTAAATTTTTTAATATTCCATCAGCAGTGGGGTGAGGGATGCTGGGGTTATCCCATGGAGAACTTTTCAGGAGGTGAATTCTCCTTTATGACAATGACCATGTGGGCCGCATGCTAAGCATGATGGGAGTTCAAGATTATTGAGTTTCTTCGGTGGAAGAAAGGGAGGACCCTTTGAGAGGAAAGTTCTTAAATTGATGTGATTTGATAGGAAACTATGTAACTTTATGATGGCTATTACTGGGACAATGGGGAAACATATTCATAACCCAAAAGAAATCACAAAATTATCTATTCCTTCCTCTCATTTTTTATCAATTATCCTATATGTCAATATTGTATAGAATATTTATTATCAAACAAAATCGCCTTCTTTCTTGCTTTCATGGAAAGCACTTGGATTAATTTTTATCATTACAGTTTTGATTGTCATTAGTACAACAGGATATTGGCCTACCAATCAATCAGATAAACAAAGAATTATCTGGTTTGTAACGACCTTCAAACAATCACTAATGTTTTTTGTGCCGCATCTTTTTGTCTCAGTTGACAGAAGAAAAGTATGTGGTGACCCAGAACATCCGTGATGCCAGCATTGTCATCAAGAACACCAAGGAGCCCCCTCTTACCCTCACCATTCTCCTGACGTCGCCTCTGGTCCGTGAGGAGGTAGAGAAGGCTGCTGCTGCTGGAGGTAGGCTCTCATGTGTGGACCTCATATGTCATAGTGGTGCCTCTCCTCCAGCAGGGAGGCTAAGCAAGAAACCAGGCTAGACAGATATTGTTTATTGGGCCTTCAATGGAGCTAGGGGACAAGAATGCACTGTCACATAATCAACCTGTGCTATGCTTATAGCTCTCTAGACACTCTCGTAGTTCCATGTAATGTAAATGTACATTTTTGATGGCCCAATATACAGTATAGGGCAGGTATTGAACTGACTTCTGAAGACATGGCTTTCTGTTCCCCCCACTCTTTAATGATCAAGGTTCTGAAAGAAATGAAGGCTCACTGAGAATTTAAAGAAATACAGAAAGAGAGACCACTTTGTTTGCATGTGTTTTACCATTGATGATGAACGGTTTGCATTGCAGCAAAAATGAGTAGCAAAACATGGTGAAACTGTCCTTGGTTGTTGGACCCAACAGTTGGTCTCTGATAGGGATGGGGCATCATTTTCCAAATATTTGAATAGTGATTAAATGTTGAAGTCAAATGGCATTAACAATCATCAATATGTCATAAAATGTTTTCAGGGTCCTGGTAGTCAGTGCTTACATGGCATTATGGATAACCAAAATCACATATTTTACTATTTGGAGTATTTTTCTTATGCTTAACCATTAAATTGTCAAAAATAAAAATAATAGTGATGGTTTATAAGTTTTATTTTGCCATAATACAAAATAATTTTTTTATGTTTTTACTTCATAGAATTGTTTCCTGTTGGCGTTACATTTTTAAGGTTTTAAGTCATTGATCAGATCTCCGAATTCAACAGAGTTAATACGTTCAGTCAGACATCCTTCATATTCTTCGTCAGGTTCAGTGTCTGTGAAGAGTTTGATTTATATTTCCCTCCAAAATATCCTTTCAGCGTCACCATATTAAATCCTTATTTAGATGCTACTGCCAGAATGTGGCTGTTAGAAACCACTATTAAGAAGAAGAATGTACTATTAAAACTACCCGGCGCCGGTATTTGTCATTAAACCAGCAGCAGCAGTAGCCATCAAAAAGTTCAGTGTTCTACTCCTTTAAAAAAATAGAAGGACATAAAATCTCAACACTAGTCAACCCCAACTGGGCAAAATGTCTGCATAGCACCTGTTTGCAGACAAAGTTAGTTTGATGTTAGCCATACAGAACAAACAGGGGTCCTCCTCTCGAAGGTTTTTGGACTTTGTTGAGCCATAGTCATGTAGCTGACTTAATGTCGGGGTGTCCATCAGAGAGTCAGTCCATCAAAACAAAGTTACAGGTTACTTTCAGCAACCCTACAAAAGAGTAAGTGGAGCCTCCAACACCTCCACCAAACAATTTCACGCTTGCAGAATGAACGGCGAGCCACAAAACACACAACGTGGAAGTTTATCCAAAGTGTTTTACACAGAAGCACACACAAAATTCCCCATACAGTATAAAACCAAAACAACCACCCACACAATCCAAACCCCAGAGTCGCCATCAGACTGAGACCTCCTGCTCATAAGGATTAATAGTGAAGCAAAGGCAGACACAACGGTGTTACCTCCACTTTAGGCAATAGGCCAATGCCGGGGAGGCGGCAGGAGGCTACTGGAATGGTTGTCCTGGTCGTGGGAACAGCAGTTTACGAGTCATAGGGATTATGTGGTGTGGCAGACTTTAACCTTCTGCCAGGGATTGACAGACAGGGCAATAGACACTAGGACAGTCTGAGCCTCTTACTCTCTGTAAAACCCTACATTTGGTTTGCACCATTCTATTTAAACTCAACCCCTTCATCCTCTGGGTGGGTGGGGTGTGTGAGTGTGTGCGTGTGATGCAAAGGAGATACGTGCTTAAAGGCGTCCTTTGCCACCCCACCTTACAACTGGTGGGGTGTATATAAAGTTAATACACTTGGGTGTAACCGGTTGAATAAGAGAAACCACAGGATGGGATTGTTTCTGTGTATCCCGACGAAACAAAAAAAGGACGCGCTTGCATGTGCTGCTGCCCAGCAGCTCACTCTCCCAGGAGGGAATCAAAAAGAGACACAAAACATTGAAAGCAAAAAAAAGTTCTTCAGTAGGCAGGCATATGGGCCTGCCCTTCTCTTCAATAAATAAAATAATTAAAAAGAGACCATTAGCTTCCAATTGATGTGCACTGAACAAAATGTTAATGCAGGTCAGTCTTACTGAATTAAAAAGTACATTTGTGAGCATAAATAAATAACTGAACATGTTTCATAACAACAATACACACAAAACCAACATAAATTAGTAGGTATTAATGGATGATAACTCAAGGTAAAATAGGAAGTAATGCCCTGCCCCATGAGGGTATCAAAAGGGGTGAGGTAGGTGAGTTTAGGAGTGGCTTGGGACATGACTTAAATTAAGTCCTGACTGTCAGCGGAAATCAAAATAGACAAGATTTAACTTATATTTGTCTAATTATAATTGGCCCGGTTTGTTTAGCGAATGCTGAACATTTGGTACTGAGCACAGATTACAGGCCATCAATTAAAAGTGAATAGTATGTGATAGTCACTTGTTATTGGCTACTCAACGGGGAAACCGGAGCGCCGTTTTCTGCTAACAAATTAGGCCAGTAAAACATTCCAAACTGGCTAAACTGAAAAGTTGCGACATGTTGTGTGGTGGGGAACAGTCAAATAGTACCCAGTTTGAAATGCCCATCCCTATTCTCTGATGTTCCTTACCAGAGTGGGCTCAGGGTCACAGATAAGGACAAGAGACACTTGGATTCTGCATGTAGGTTCAACTACGCTCAATATCCAGGGGATTGACTCCAGTTTTTGGTTAGCGATAGACCTCATGGAGTATGTATATTAAACTTGATTGAACCTATACAGGAACAATGTCCGATTTTCTGAAACAGTTGTGAGGATCTCACTACAAGCAGGTGTTGAACCTTGACCTTATCTGTAGCCGTGTGCTACGAGTGAGGCCCATTTTGGGTCTGTTTATTTCTAAGCCATCAGTTTTGCTGCAGTGTGGACTTGTTTTGATACCCACTTTTTGTGCCTCTGATAATCTCTGCCTGTGGTTCCAATTCTGATTCTCTCTGTCAAGCCTTCTAGTTTGTCAATTTTAGGGACGCTGGACCTTTGACCAACTGGCCGCTCTCTGTCTCGGAAGGGGCAAAGTGCAGTGTACCCAGTATAGGGGCAAAGGGGAGGGGCTCTACCTCCTGTTAACGCCACAAAAAAAGAAATGCAGACCTTCATCTAAGTTGAAACAGCTACGTAGAGACAACCTTCTATTTGAGAACTCCAACTATCCCGTAACGAATGGACGTTTTCATGTCCGGGATCTCTATAATTCATTTAATTTTTACTAAATAATGTCATAAACCACCTCACAATGCTGTTGTGCTGGTGAGTTTTGAGTCTAATCATACATGTCGGGCCATTCCAAACCATTTTAACCAGAAGGTTGAGAGCGTTTGTTGGTACTGCAGTGGAGGGGTCCCCCTCCCCTTTCCCCTCCTGCCTGTGGTTTGGGAAGGCTGCCTGTGTTCCCCCTGGCCGGCTGACAGAACTCCCCTTGGTCAAACTGTACCTTGTCTTCTTATTCCACCTGCCAATAGAATCGCTTTCAGTCATCGATCCCCCGGATGTTCTGGACAGACAGAAATGTCTAACTGCCTTGGCATCTCTTCGCCACGCTAAGTGGTTCCAGGTTTGCATCTTGTCTTTATTTGTCTTTCAAACAGAAGTAGTTTTGAGTTTTGCTGTATGTTCTTTTGTCTATTATTTGAGCATTCACGTGATTCTTTGTTTTCTTAATTTACTCTTTTGAAGTGTACTTCCTTTAGTAATTCTTGACAATCCGGACGTTTCTTAGGAAACCATTGTCATTACACTGTTGTAGCGTTTGCTTTGCTCACTAAACAGATTTCAAATGCAGAGGCCATTGTTATTAAGTACTAAGTTTTGTTAGATAAAGTTTGTGCTGCTTTTTAGTCTCCTCTAAAGGTGCTTAACTCAATCCGCTAACAAAATTTGGACTAACACATCGGTCCACGTATCTTTTGTCATTTCATTTTCCAATTCAGAAACGGATAATGGAGAACATTTTTCCTTTTCAATGTCCAAAAACGGATGAATTAAAAAAAAAAAAAGTTTCTTTTTATTTCCTTATTTGATTGGTGGACTTGTACTTTTCTAATTTGATATGTAGAATACACATATTACAACTCCAGATTAGAACCAATAACTAGTAGTAATTTTGTGTTTTATTGGTGTGTATTCTACATAGCTGGAAGCTGATGTAATTCTGAAGATGCTTGAGCGCTGTATTGAGTAATCAGATGCTTTACTCAAGTACTAAACCCACACTGAAAATACTCCTAAATGTAAGAGTTGATTACAAGACCTTGCTGATAATACCTTTACTTATCTCTATATGAATCGATAAAAATTGTAATTTAAAAAGTAACTAGTAACTATAGCTGTAAGACAAATGCAGTGGAGCATAAGGTACATTTCCATCTGAAACGTAGTAGGAGTATAGTCATTCAGAATGGAAATTCGCAAATTAAGTATAAGTACCTCTAAGTACCTCTACCTCTAAGTACCTGGTTTACTTGTAAAAGTTCTTAGTTACACCCAACCCCTGCATGTGAATGTTAATAAATCAAAAGACACTCATTGCACAGTGATATTATGTCTTTATAAAGACATGATAAATAGTAATCCAAAAAGTAACTAGAAAAAACATTCGTCAGTAGATTACCTTCTGAAATGTAGTTAAGTTTAAGTATAATGTTGCATAAAATGTGTGCTAAAAGACAGTACTTGAAAGAAAGTACTTAGTTGCTCTCCACCACTGGACAGTTTCAAGAAATGAGTGTGCATGTTGTTCCATAACACCGGATTCATGTAGCTGTAGTCTTATATCAGGACAATGTTATAAACTTTGTTCTGACAGCTGCTACCAGGCACACCTACTGCAGGATCCATCCTGGATCGAATGAGACACCAGAACTAATGATTTATTATGTGTTCCATCCTGGTGCTGATGAGAAACCAGTACTAATGGTTTACTACATCATCTATCCTGGAGCTGATAAGACACCAGTACTACTGCCTTAAGTTGATATAGATCCCAGGTGGACTCCAGGCCGCATCTCTACATACCAACCCGTTCTGTTGGTATGCAGTATGAAGGTAATTTAATAGGGTGAGAAATGCACAGCTGCAAAAGCTGACAAAGATCTTGTTTTTTTCAATTTTGATTTTTGAACCCTTAAAAGGAAAACTTAAATGCTCAATGCTTGCTCATCGTTTTTCATTATCCGTTTCTGAAAAGAAAATTCCAAAAGATACACAGACCCCATTGCGTCTCCAAGTGCAATATTTCTGTAATATTTACATCGTTGTGAGTGCAATTTTCACATTTATGCTATTTTCCGCCATCCCATTCTGCAGGGCAAACTACAAGAGAAATTCATTCTACTTTTATGGCCAGTGTTGCTTTGACTACCATTGCAAACTGTCCTTCATCGCTGCAGGATTTGTAGAGAATGTGACCCTTTATCCTTTATTGCTCTTTGGTTTGCTTATGACCATGTGCCAAAAAAAAGGAAAAAAAAGAAGCAGCAACGGAAATATTGCACCTTCAAGTTTCTCTTTTAGATTATCACTTACCAATATCGTATCCAGCCACAAAACACCTCGTTTCCACTTAGTCCACTAGGTTCTCACGTTAGAGCCGATTATTACATGCCTCTTCCTGGATTTAATTCACACGCATGTTTTCCCTACACAGATAAAACTGTTTTACGTCTGATAACTGCATCACCAATCGTGAAATACGGCAACGATCATAGCCTCTTTTTAAATAATTGATCAAACATTTCAGCAATGACAACGCTCTGCTGTTATAGTCTGTGTGGCATCATTTTTAGTTTCATCGATTTCACTGTATTTGATGCTTTACGCCTCCCATCGTCTTCCTCTTTGACTAAGGCTACTTGCCCTCCTCGTGCCCCTTCCCTCGCCCCCTCTTCCTGCTTGTGTCCTTAGGCCAGAGCCAACGGACTCCGTTCCTGTGTCATCGTCATCCGGATCTTACGGGACCTGTGTGCCCGTGTCCCCACATGGGCGCCGCTTCGTGGCTGGGTGAGTTAAATCCTCAGCTGATTGTTAAATATGAACTGTGTTGGCTGCTCAGCCACTGTTACTATGTGTGAGTAATATTTGATTTAAAAACAGGAAAAAACAATCTTTCTATACTCATCTTTTTTTAGATTAAAAAAAGGCTATAACATCATCATATCACAGTAACACAATTAAACAGAACAATCAATGAATTTCCTCAAACTCTTCGATAATGGCTGCATCAAACTTGATTGAAATAGCCCATAGTTCGTGTTATTCACAGTTTTTTGGGGAAATGACCTCAAGCTCCTATTTGGTACAGTTTGATAGCCAATGGGCCAGAATGGGATTTAGACCCAAGAGAGGGATTTTGGATGCAATAACAGCATAAAAGATCCACTAGGGGGAGTTATATGCACAGACTACAACCTTTGGCTGTGATATAAATCAATGTTTTTATTCAAATCTAGCATAATGTACATTTAAAACACTCGTCATAATTGGAAGAGGCTTGATTATGGGCCTGTTAAGTGATGTTCATGTTTCATCTGGTAAATATGTGGTTACATGGTTACAATAAAACATAAACAACAATCATAGTTGCTTAATAGCAAAGACCCTATCAAGTGACATAACATCCCTCTGTGTTTGTGACAGGGCTTAAAAATAGCATCCTCTGATAAAAGCCTCTCCCTCCCTCTCCTGCTTTTCAGCCACTGGAGCTGATCTGTGAGAAAGCCATAGGCACAGGGAACCGACCCATGGGGGCAGGAGAAGCTCTGCGGAGAGTTTTAGAGTGCCTGGCCTCAGGAATCCTAATGAAAGGTGTGAATGTGTGGTTTCATCGGTTTCATTTTAAGTTAAGCTTGGTTTTATTTTCTTCAGTTAAACCTTAATGCCCATGCGTTGCAGATGGTGCTGGAATCCTGGATCCGTGCGAGAAGGAGACCACAGATGCAATTGGCCACTTGGACCACCAGCAAAGAGAAGACATCACAGCTAGTGCACAAGTGAGAGAGAGGACATTGTGTTCTGTGTGTGTCTATTCAGGCTAGTGAAACTGAAACTGAAACATTTTTGTTTGTATATTTGCAGCATGCCTTGAGGCTCTCGGCGTTTGGACAGCTTCACAAAGTGCTAGGAATGGATCCGCTCCCCTCAAAGATGCCCAAAAAACCCCGTAGCGAGACTCCTATTGATTACACAGGTACGGCAGCCGAGGTCAGCTGGGGAGAGTCGAGCATTCCGTAAATAGAGACTGTTGTCACTCTATGCTCCCACCATGAGCAGCATTTAGTCTTATCTACATGTCCTCAAAAACCACTGGACAGACCGAATTCAGTTTAATTTCACATATCCTTTGTTTGTGTCCTAAAGGTGTGCATCTCATGTTGTTTCTTCAATGAGCTTATTTTTAGATTTTATGCACATTTAAACTTCATTTATCTTCATGTCACTTTTCTCACTTTCACCAATGATGCGGGTTAATGTCCAGTAGCAGGGCATCATCTGTGTCTTTGGGGTCACAAATGTAATTTAATGGTGTGCCTTGTATGTTTCACTCTAGTGCACACTCTTAGAACTAGAAGGCTCCACCGCTGTTACGCTCTACTCTCTGGACCAAAAAAAATAAGGGGACACTTATAATCCCAGATAAGTTAAACCTTAATGCCCATGTGTTGCAGATCCTTTGAGATCCTCCAGATCTCAAAGGAGGAGTATTCGTGTTGAAAATCTGTGATTTGTGAAATTCGTATAGATCAAAATTAAGTAAGAACGGGCAATAAAAACCAAAACCAAGAACCCATGAGGACTGGATTTTAATCGCATCTAAATTCAAAGTGAGTAATGGGAATCAAAGCCTTATCCAACTCTTGTGAAGTTATCATGACAACGCATAATGTGGCTCAGTCGTGTGTTTGGCCCCACCAAATGAGGCACTCACTCGTGAACATCTAGACATGCACTAGAGTGCCCACATGATGTCTGGTTCTGACAGTTTGATCAAAACATAACACCAGTAGCTGCTGGATGTCATTTTGTAGGACTCTGGCAGTGTTCCTCTTGTTCCTCCTCACACTTGTTGGGTTTACATGGGGTAGTTTTCTCCTTTCCGAATTGCAATGTCGGCTGCCTCTTTACCTGACTTGTGATCTTTTCCGACCCGGTGTTTACATGCATCAACTCACCTAATCGGAAATGCTTTCACACATGCGCAGACGATCCACATTTCCGTTCATAAGGTGGGGTTAATGCTTCGGTGAGCTCGATGCCGACCGCCAACAAGCGCCCAGAAGAAGAGTACGACAAAGAGGGTGTGCGCAGAAGTGACTTCTCGCCCGTCTAACCGTTCAGAAATGTTAAAATATTTCCTAACTGGACAAACACAGATGCGGATTTGGAGAAGTTAACCTGATTTGGTGGTGGTTAAGGGGTTAATCTCATTCTATGAGCACATTACTTATCAGCTGTAGTTATTTCAAAATGCTGCTGCTGGAGTCCTGACAAAGACCAAAAGAAGAAAATATCTCTCCACTCTTCATACTAAAGAGTAAACTTACACCCATCTACTCAATCTGACTTTATAAAATACCGTGTAAAATTTATGGTTCAAGTTTTTATACTTATTTATTATTTTTCTTTATTTTTATTATTACTGTGAACTGGATTTATTGTATTTTATAACACAATTAGTTGTAATGTGCCAGGCTTCAAAATTTTTAAACTTACCTCCTTTATATTATTGTTTATTTTTATCTGTTTAATCCTTTATTGGTATTTTTAGTCTCTAAATTGTTTTGCTGCTTCTGTAGTCACTTGTAAAGCATCTCGAAAAGCATGAAACCAGTTTGAAGAGTGCCATGTGAATAAAGTTTGATGTTTTGCAGTGCAAATTCCACCAAGCACGGCGTACGCTCCACCAATGAAAAGACCCATCGAGGAAGAGGAGGGAATTGATGACAAGAGTCCAAATAAGAAGAAGAAAAAGCTGCAGAAGAAGTGTAAGCGCTCTTTTTGGCTTGTTTTATTGGAACCTTCTTTCCTATTCCTATACCAAAATCTATCTAACAATGGAAAACCTTCTGGTTCACAAGCACTCTGTCCGCCTGTCAGTGAATTAAAAGGATAGAATAGAATAACTTGTGGGTAAATTAATCATTGTGAATTGGTGAAAGGAGCATTTTTTCATTATTGCCCTAGAACCATTCTTTACACAATAGAGATATTTACACTCCTGCAAAGGGTCCCACCATAAAGTCTTATTGTTGGTCCCACTTTCAGCTCCAGAGGAGAAGGCTGAGCCTCCCCACACAATGAACGCCCTGATGAGGCTCAACCAGCTGAAGCCAGGTCTCCAGTACAAACTGGTATCTCAGACCGGACCGGTTCATGTTCCTGTCTTCACTATGGCTGTAGAGGTTGACGGAACCGCCTTTGAGGCTTCTGGGCCTTCTAAGCGTACTGCCAAGCTGCATGTAGCTGTAAAGGTGAGCGCAGGCCACGTCAATCACACATTTATACGTCACAGAAACACATCAAACCCTTCAATTAAAAAAACGTGTCTGGACTCCTGCAGGTCCTCCAGGACATGGGCCTGCCCACTGGAGTGGAAGTTAAGGCTGAGCCCATAAAAGTAGAAGAGGCAGTGGTGACACCCACTGTGGAAGTGGTGAAACCAGTGGTCACACCTGTTGAATCTCCCACTGCTGCCACAGGAGCAGCCAATGCAGATGCAGCTGAAGCTGCAGAGGTACAAGGCAGCTGTGACAACAGTGGAGATAGAGTAGAGAGATTATTGAATGTATATATGTCTTGACCGCCTTGTGATATTCTCAGACTGCTCGCCAACAGGGACCAATCCTTACCAAACATGGCAAGAACCCCGTGATGGAGCTGAATGAGAAGCGCCGCGGCCTGAAGTATGAGCTCATCTCAGAGACGGGCGGCAGCCACGACAAACGCTTCGTCATGGAGGTGGAGATCGACGGTCAGAAGTTTCAGGGGACAGGATCCAATAAGAAGGTAGCCAAGGCGTACGCTGCCCTGGCTGGTCTGGAGTGGCTCTTCCGTGAAGGCGCTGTGGCAGAAGCCAGTAAAAAGAAGAAGGGACCACCAATGGTGAGCACAAAGTGACACAATGCAGAGTCTAATAGATACATCCAGAACATGCATGTACATCTTGGATCTGCTCATAACCTTTGGCGTTGAGAAAAACTGATGTTCGGGATGATGCAGCATTTCTTGTTTCTACGTATTTGCTAATCCCTAAAGCCTGTTTGTGCTAAATGTTTGCCAATCTGCACCAAGCATGAGCTGACACGGCTCCAAACATCTTGCAAGTAAACCTGAAAACACAATGCTCGTGATATGTAACACCAGTAAGGACAAAATAAGCTTTGGAAGAACAATCCCGAAAACGTTTGGCACAACAAACTCGATCAGACACTTCAAATTTAATCATCCCGAGGAGCATAACAAGTTTCAAGAAGCTAAATTTAGCAGAGCAGCTAGAGCTAGCGACAGCGCCAGCCACGAGCCCGCTGTATCCATGCTGTTGTTTATGGTTTTTAAACCCAAGTACAAAAGAAGCTGCAGCGGAACAACCCTGAAAACATTCAGCATAACGAACATAACCAGACACTACAAAATGAGTCACCCCGAGGGACATAGAAAAATTCAAGAAGCCAACGTTGGCAGGGTGGCCAACGTTGGCAGGGTGGCCAAAGCTAGCGACAGGAAAGAGCCAACCACGAGCCCTGAATTCCCTGAACAAATCAAACATAGATATGCACAAACACATAACATATATTTGGTGGAACGAGGCTTAAGACTTTTTATTCTCACTTTGAAACAGTCATACAATTGGTTTAAGAAACACACCGTGAGGAGAACGGAGTCTGCATTAATTTCAACAAGTCAGAAGACATACACAATGCTGATCAGCCTTACTTCCACTGTAATCCTTCAAAATAAGAACACTTAAAATACATAACTCATTCTGATTTTAAAACTTTAAAGATAAAAGGTAATTTGGCCAAAATCAGTATTTGTAATTGGCCAAGAAAATCGAATTGGTGCATCTCTAGGTGTATTAGCCTTTTAGATTAACCTCACATGTAATGGTATTGGTGAATTACACTGCTGTGGTATTTAATACAAAAAGAAATCTCAAAATTAAGCACAATACATATAATTCAAATATTTCCATTTGTAAAAAACATTTTACCGTGTGTATGATTGTATGTTGAATATGGAATATGCATTCATTTATATTTAAATTAATAATGCATTGAAAATGGATGTCAAGGTGGGGAAAGTTGGGGTATTGGTTATATTTTATATTCCTTCCTCGCCAGCACATGCCAGGGTTCGGCATGATGGGAGCCTCTGGAGACGCTGCGACGCCGAGGGGCCGAGCGAGAGGAGGGCGCGGACGAGGAAGGGGCAGAGGCTTCAATAATGGGGGAGGCTACGGCCAAGGAGGTAAAACACAAATGTCCTGCAGCAGACATGCTTTAATTATTAAGACAATGTTATTAGAAGTTATTTACGAGGTGTCAGTCAGAATACTAAAGGTGTGTCATCCTCCCAGGTGGATTTGGATCATATGGTTATGGGAACAATGGAAACTCTGGATACAGTGAGTATTTATTTCAGTTTTTATAAGTCCAGTGTGACTACATGTTTAATCTGTGTCATGGGGATGGGTTTACATGGACCCCAAAGTTCGGATCAGAATCGGTTTGAAGACCCAATCAGAATTCAAATTCTCGTTATAAACACCTCGCAGCTCAAATCCATTCTGTCTGGTAGCTTTATCTCTGCGTGTGCCTGGTGTCATGATGTATGGATGTACAAGATGGCAGCTTCTAGAATTTGGACCATAGAACAGAATTTTTAAGAAAATGAATGTAACGTTATTGGAGGCTAAAGTGGCTGAAAGTAAGAATTAATAAACCCTAAAAACAAGTCAAGATGTCTATTACAAGTCCCACAACAACAAAAGTGGATCAGAACCACCAACATCCCTTTTTATGAAGCTATGAAAGAAGTATTTTGAGAAAAACTGGTGACTGGTCTATGACCATGGAGGACGGCCACTGGTGAAGGTCTCTGACCAAGGACGGGGACCACTGGAGAAGGTTTCTGAACATGGAGGGAGACCACTGGAGAAGGTCTGTGAACATAGAGGAAAACCAGTGGAGAAGGCCTCTTAACATGGAGGAAGACTACTGGTGAAGGTCTCTGAACATGGAGGAAGACTACTGGTGAAGGTCTCTGAACATGGAGGAAGACTACTGGTGAAGGTGTCTGACAATGGAGGAAGACTACTGGTGAAGGTCTCTGACCATGGAGGACGGCCACTGGTGAAGATCTCTGACAATGGAGGACGGCCACTGGTGAAGGTCTCTGATCATGGAGGACGGCCACTGGTGAAGGTCTCTGACCTTGGAGGGCGACCACTGGTGAAGGTCTCTGACCTTGGAGGGCGACCACTGGTGAAGGTCTCTGACCAAGGACAAGGACCAATGGAAAAGGTCTCTGAACATGGAAAAAAGACCACTGGAGAAGGTCTGTGAACATGGAGGGAGACCAGTGGAGAGTGCCCCTGAACATGGAGGAAGATCACTGCTGAAGGTCTCTGAACATGGAGGAAGACTACTGGTGAAGGTCTCTGACCAAGGACGAGGACCAATGGAAAAGGTCTCTGACCAAGGACGAGGACCAATGGAAAAGGTCTCTGACTAAGGACGAGGACCAATGGAAAAGGTCTCTGAACATGGAAAAAAGACCACTGGAGAAGGTCTGTGAACATGGAGGGAGACCAGTGGAGAGTGCCCCTGAACATGGAGGAAGATCACTGCTGAAGGTCTCTGAACATGGAGGAAGACTACTGGTGAAGGTCTCTGACCAAGGACGAGGACCAATGGAAAAGGTCTCTGACCAAGGACGAGGACCAATGGAAAAGGTCTCTGACTAAGGACGAGGACCAATGGAAAAGGTCTCTGAACATGGAAAAAAGACCACTGGAGAAGGTCTGTGAACATGGAGGGAGACCAGTGGAGAGTGTCCCTGAACACGGAGGAAGACCACTGCTGAAGATCTCTGAACATGGAGATAACCACTGGAGAAGGTCTCAGACTATGGAGGAAGACTATTGGAGAAGGTCTTTGACCGTTGGGGAAGACTACTGGAGAAGGTCTCTGACCATGGAGGAAGACTATTGGAGAAGGTCTCTGACCATGGAGGAAGACCACTGTTGCAGTTTTCTAAATACTCACTCTTAACTGGTACAGAAAATAGTAAAAAACATCATAAAGCAAATATCTGTATCAAATATTGAAATATAAACAAACAAATGAATCACACTACATTGATTAATTATTGAAAGCAGAAGGTGAGTTTTGAGTAGAGATTTGAACATGGAGGCGTGGGACTAGTCTCTAACGTGTTTGGATAGAGAGATCAAGCAGATACAGTGGGGGAGGATGTGGGAGGGCGTGTGATGGTGGAGGAGGTCCATGAACTTGGAGGGGGCCCGGTCATGGAGAACATTCTGGGTGAGGAGATGGAGTTTAAACTGGAAGCCAGTGGAAGTTCTGGAGAACCAGGGTGATGTGAGGGGTCGAGTAGTTCCTGATGAATTGGAGTTTATGGAGGACTTTGGATGCTGTACAATAAAGGGGTTCAGTCGGGACGTAATGAAGGTTTGGATCAGAGCCGTTGTACCTGGGAACTAAGGGAACTAAAGGCAACTTAGCATAACTAATACCTCTCTGATAAATGAGCCAAGTTTAGTATCATAAGCCTGGGTTTATGTGGGTTCTGAAAATACCTTAAAGTCTAAAAACTTTGTTTAGAATTGGCCATTTAAATAAATGTGCTGTTTTGTAAACACAGTTGTGCGAGTAAATCTGTTTACTTTGCAATAAAGTAGCTTCACAAATTTCCTTCATATCTGGCGCACAAATTTGGTTTTATGGTTTAAAATTTTTCATGGCTGTAAAATATCTTGAGATTGTTGATAGATGCAGAAACTCTGATCTTAAGGTGGGGGGTAAGACTCTCTGGTGCTCTCCCCCTGGCTTCCAGTAGGAGTTAGCCTGAGTTACAATCAAGCTGTTTATGATTCAAAGCACCCACTACAATAAATACCCTGATCACACAGCAGACGCCCATTTTCTCATAAAAAACATCAAGCATTATGTACAGTTGACATGAAATCTTCCATCTGACTGAAGAAAAGAGTCCATGTGGGCTCAGCCGGTGCTTCAGCTGAAGGTGTGACAGCTTGGGTGTTTTGTCCTACAGCCGGACCTCTGACCACAGCACATCATCTCACTCAAAGACCATTCAGGGATTCTTAACAACATTTTAGGATGGTCTGTGTTCTATGGTTTTACATTTCTCTGCTTTGAGCCACAGGATTGAATCTTTTTCATTTTTTTGACAAACCCCCATCTCGTACGAGAACCTCTTTTCTTCCCCCTGGCAGCCTGTTCTGAGGACTGACCTACCTGAGAGTGACAGGAGCAGAGAAATCTAAAAAATAATCATAATAAAACTTGTGAAATTCGATCTGACCAGATGACTTACTCAACTGCCACTTTTTATGGCATGAAGTAAAATTCCAAAGAAACCAATCTAATTTTGATAATTTTTCCCCTTCTCTGCCCTGTCTCACTCTTTTAGGTGACTTTGTCTCAGACTGCTATGGCTACCATGAGTTTGCAACATAGACATCTCCCCCCCAATCCCTACTCTTAGAAATTCAAAAGCAGTCCTGTAGAGAGGATAAGAGGGGACAAAATACACAGTAGTTCTTCCAGCTGCATCAGGAAAACTCCTTCACCTTCAAGTCAGCAACAACAGCCCTGACCTGCCGGTCTACTGGAGAAGAGGCTCCACCCCTGGGCGAGACGCTCCACCCCTGGAGGAGACGCTCCACCCCTGGAGAAGCGCTCCACCACTGCATGCATTTAGCCCACATAAGTCACATTGTTCCACCAACTTGCTGTGAACATCTGGACCTCCAGAGGACTGCAGGGCTCGGTTAGATCATGGTTGATGGGAGGAGGACAACATACCAACCTTTTGGATTCCTCTTAAGACTGCTCTCCTTGCTGTGCACTTAGATTATGATACATAGGAAGTGATTTTTAGATTTTTATTCTAATAAATCCCACTTCAGTTATGAGGAATCTCATTTATTTTTTGGCTATTTTAATTTTTTTTCCTTTTTTTTGTTTTTATTTTTATTTTTTTTACTAAGGAAACCTTAATTGTGTTGATTCTGCTGTTTGTGTCTGATCCAACACACCGTTAGATCCTGCTTACACTGAATGCATGCAAGTCTTTCGTTTATATTTGAATCTGTAGCAGCATTAGGAACTGAAAGACTGACCCCTGGTGTTTGCGAGGGAAGGACAGAAAAGCTCTAGCTGTTTTGTAATGTGTGTTTTGTTTTTTTAAAATAAATGTGACATCAACATCCATGACAGTTGCTCTGCGGTCTGAATTCATTTCTAAAGAAACCATAACAATGTTTATGTGAGCAGTAGTTATAATATATGAAGTTAATCCCATTTATAAATCTACCATGCTGTTAATTCCCAGATTACTACAACAATGGTGGCGCAAATGGAGGAGCTGGGGCTTCAGGTGTCCCATCAGGTGGCCCTCCTGTCAATGCAGGATCGGGACCGGGCACCTACAGTCAGTACTACCAGGGTGACGGAGCATACTCGGCCCCCTCCGCTGCCAAAAAACCCAAAAAGAAGCCCCCCATGCATAAGGGAGGGAAGCCATCATTTCCTGGTCCTCCAGGACCCAACACTGGATCTCTAGGAGGGTTCCAACCTGGCAGCCCACCAGCACAGGGTGCCTATAACCAGTATGGCCAGGGCTATGGGCAGGGAAAGAAGAACTTCAACCAGAACCAGGGTGGAACAGGTGGATACTCGTACAGCACCGCTTACCCAAGTCAAGTGACGGGGGGTGCCGGAGGAAGCCAGAACTACAATTATGAAGGTGAGATTTTAGTACTGAATACGTCTATGGCAGAATTTGAGTTAGAAGTTTAGAGGTATAAACTTAAAAATCAAATACTGCTGTAAAAACCATAATAATTTACAACAACAAAAATGGCAACAGTAGAGGAGATTCCATTCTGGGGCCAGTTTACCTGGCTGCGACCTGGTTCTTTGTGTATGTAAACAAAGAACCGGTTCCAAATTAGACATTGTTTCTTAACCAGCTCTGGAACTGCCTTGGGGGGAAAAGGTTGAACAGTAACTTGTCAAAGCTAGTTAGACCCAATAGAGAATCGAGAATGTAGCAAATAAGCTCTTTGCTCACTTAGAACTTGGGAGAGTACGTTTATGGACAAAAATGACATGTGTTCCAGTTTTCAGCTCTGTTTTCATCTATAACACTTTGTAGGTTTCAGCAACCAGTCCAACTACAACTCGCAAGGAGGAGGAAGCAACCAGGGCTTTGGTGCCAACCACTCCCAGTACCACAGCAACCCGGCGGGCTACGGCAGAGGAGACAGCAACATGAATTACCAGTACAGATAGACTGTTACTATGATGTGAATTATTTGGCCCCAAGCACCCTGAATCAGTGTCTCCAGCCAAAGACGGATAGACGGCCGCCTGTGCTCTCTGCCTTCTCCATGTCTGCTTCTGATGTGCTTTTTGGTTTCAGTGTAGCTACAAAGTCATGTCTGAACTCTTCAAGTGTCGAGCGGAGTTGAATTAAGTGGTGTGTTTCAGTGGTCTGGTCAATGCTTGGTTCTGTGTTTTTAGCTTGTTTCTTCTTCTCTTGATCTCTGCTGCCAGTCCTCAACCCCATCACTAAATAAGAAGGCTGATCTTCAAACTACTCGCTCACTCTGATTCGCTCTTTCTTTTCTTATAATAACCTGTGTGGTGACAGCAGATTTTCCTCATGTCAAACTTGTAAAATCATGTAGTTTCAACTACAACGGTTGCTGTATTTTTTGTAACAATTCAATAGATAAGAAATTTATTCTTTTCTGCGTTGCCTGTAATTTTTGCTCATTTTGTAATAGTGTAATAGTTATTTTAATAAATGGTTTTTGACATTACTGGAAAACAAACTTCTATTTTGATTTTGATTTTTTTTTTTGACATTTTTGCTTGATTCGAAGGAATTGGTACGCATAAATGATGAAACTAAAACAACGATTTTTCTGAAGAGAGGCCTTATTTAAATTCTTGGCTACAAGAAGAAAGCATTTATTTGTCATTAAAGGGATATCAGTGACATATTTTTTCTCACAGCCTGGCAACCTAGAATTGTTTAGTTGCGAATGGTTAATACCTGATCTGTCAGGCATGGGAAATGATAACTCATTAATAAAGCGCTTCCTAGATCATAGATCATTTTCAGAGATTCCTGCCTGACCTCATCTGCCAGCCTGTCAATCACCGTGGCCTACAAGATAGGGCTCAGAAATTTTATAATTTGGAATTCTGGAAAGTAATTCACTCAAATACTGTGCATCATAAACACTGCAACGTTAGTACGGCTTCAGCATTCAGGCATAAATAGTCATAATTCAATTATTCTTAAAAGGATCACTGTATACGTGCTTTTATTTTGAAGGGGCGTTTTTACACTTTTATTTGAAGTTTTTGTTCAGTTATTTCCACTTATACTTATTTATTCTTTAACTATACACTTCAGAGGGAAATATACTTTTAACTCCACTGCAACTAGTAACAGCTTTCACTATACTTACTTACAATTTTTATTAAAATTAAAAAAATAAATTAACATAAACAATTTATAAGAAACGTTTATCTTTATAACAGTGGTAGACCGTATGACTAAGTGCATTTACTCGAGTACTGAAAAACAAACTTCAAATATTGGTATTTTACTGGATTATATCCATTTTGTGATATATAATTCGTCTATTCTTCTGGAGAGAGAACTATTGTAATTTCTACTCCACTACATTTGTGTGACAGCTTTAGTTACGTATTACATTACATTTTTGCATACCCACGAAGATAAGTGACATACCTAAAGTTTTTAGATTACTGAAACCTTTAACATCTACAGCAGTAACATAGTCCTGCACTTTAATACAGCAGTAATAAGTAATCCTACAATCATAAAGGAAAATAGTGAAAGGTGCTTTTCCATTATGACGAGTACTTTTCCTCTTGATACTTTTCAGGACATTTTGTTGATCATTTTTGGGTGTTATCACTCTTGATCATTGCTATCAATTCTTAATTCATTTTCAGGATTTAAACATTTTTAATACCTCTTATTTTCAAACCAAAATAGTACTCCTTCACCGCTGCGTGTTTCCAGAATCTAATCCGGTTTTTACGGTAATCGTTTCTCTTTTTTTATGCTACGCTGCTCTCATGGATTTGGTTTTTCGAGACACGACGTCACATCCGGTCTTTTCTTAGGCTTTGCAGTGTTCAAGCATGGCGGATACCGGTGTGGTGGACACACTTCTACAGCGGATTGAGAAGGCGGACGATGGCGTGGACAGCCTGGAAGTGGCTGGCAGCCTCGGGGTGGACCACCAGGTCATCGTGGGAGCCGTGAAGAGCCTTCAGTCACTCGGAGAGGTGAGTTTGTCGGGTTGAGAGGGAGCGGAAGATACAGCTGGCTGTCACCGTCAACAACGTACACTCAGAGTGACTGACGCAATCAAGAGCTGTTAAGTGATTAGATAGATAGATAGATAGATAGATAGATAGATAATAATAATCAGACAACTTGAATTTCACTCGGGATAAATAAAATATCGTTATTAAATAGACAGGCTATCAGCCACTCTTCCACACAGGTTAATAAAAGAGCAGCTAAAAGCAGCAAGAGATAGATGAATGGGTAAAATCACAATTAATGAAGAATTCATAGTAAAGAAGTAGAATAGATTTAAACAAGTAAAATATTTATATACTTAGAATAGATTTAAACAATTAAAAAACATATAACATAAGACGGCTGGTGAAAAGTCTGAAGACATTGAAGCTGACGGTCATGTTTGTATCTTCAGGTCGTCTCTGCTGAGCTGCGCTCCTCCAAGAACTGGGAGCTGACTGAGGAGGGAACTATGATAGCCGAGCTGGGCAGCCAGGAAGCCCAGGTCTTCAGTTCCATCCCACCGGAGGGTCTGGCTCAGAGTGAGCTCATGGTAGGTGCTGAGGTTGTAGCCAGCTAAAAACAGGAAACTGTGGCAGTATAAAATTGGACAATAGAAGATAGGAAAAAGTTTTCTTTTTCTGTTGAATTTCCATTTCTTATGCAAAATTTGGATGGGCAGGTCAGAGTTTGGCATGATCAACATGAAAGCATGGATCCGTCCTGCCTAGTATCATCGGTTCAGGCTGCTGGTTGTCTGATGGTGTGGTGGAATTTTTCTTTGCACACTTTGGGCCCATTAGCACTAATTGACCGTAATTTAAATGCCACAGCGGAGTTTTGCTGCTGACCAAGTCCAGCCCTTTATGACAAGTTGAGAACAACATTTTATTTCTATTGTGTGTAATATTTCGCCAAAATGTGTTGGGCTTGACCTTGACCCTCCCAATGATTGAGAGACCCGTTGATCGCCGTCATTTGCGACTTAGCTGCTAAAATAAATAGTGAATAAATCACCACATCCAAAATTATGCTGCTCTGTGGAGGATCGCTAGCTTCAGCCCGAGAACAAGCGTCTGCTCCTCTGCGGCTCCTTTAAAGTTAATCCAAAGACTCTGCACTACAAATACTGCAGTAATCCTACATTTATCATATTTTTAGTGACGTTTTTGTTTGTCTCTGTGCAGAAACTGTCCTTCGGGAAGATCGGCTTCAGCAAAGCCATGTCCAACAAGTGGATCAGAGTGGACAAGGCCCACGAGGGCGGCCCCAGGATATTCAGGGCTGTACGTGTCCACTGTTATACCACGATGGCGTTCTTTTGTGATCCTCGGTCCGATTCTAAATGTGTGCGTGTTGGTGTTTGGGTCTCAGGTGGAGAGCATCGAGGACAATGTCAGAGAGAAGCTGCTCCTGGTACAGAAGAGCAGCGCAGCTCAGCTGGAGGAGAAGGAGAAGAACGAGCTGAAGAAGAGGAAACTGCTCTGTGAAGCGTAAGCCACGCCCCCTCCATTCACAGGCCATAGGTGTGTGCAGATGCCTTCAAGAGGCTCGACCCAGATGTGGGATCATCCATGATCCTAAATTGCTCCAGTAGAGCTTATTAAAGTTCTTTTTATCCTGAGGTTAAGCAGCGACTGCAAATCCACCGGACAATGTGAATTAGAATAGATTAGAGTCTTTAATTCATGGTTTATCTTTACCACATAGTTGAGATGCTGCTCCTCTATGAGCCCCAGATCCTCAACCGTCTTCGTCCTCTGACTCGAGGTGTTCGGTTATTCACATTTTAAGCCCCCCTGGCTCAGAACTCTTAAGTTCTGTCTCATGACTTTATTGGCAGCTTTTCTTACCAGTTCTAACGTCCATATGCTACAAAAGCTCCAGCAGCTGCTGGCGTGATGATTCTGGCCAGACTCAAAACCAGAGTCCATGAGGGACTGATGTCCTCTGGTGGGACCTTTGCTCACGGTCCATTATCATGCAACTAGATTGATTTTCACCAGAGAACACCAGGATGAGCAGTTTTCCATTGGTGCCCCGTTCTCCAAGATGAGAGCAGGTTCTAACTGAGCTGACGGACGTGAAAGAGTCTGGAGACGCCGTGGTGAAAGTTCCGCTTTCCTGATACATCATCCAGCAGGGCTGGTTTGGTTGTGGGTCAGTGATAATCTGGGGAGGTACGCAGACCTCCATGTGTTAGCCAACGGTACCCTGACTGCTGTCAGGTACCAGGATAAAACTTCAGACCCACTGTCAGACCTTATTCTGGTGCAGTGGACCCTGGGTTTGCAGGCTGGCCCTGGGTGATGGTCTTGATGTCATTGACTGGTCCTCACGTTCCTCAGACATGAATCCACCTGAGAACCTCTGGGACGTTATGCATCGGTTTATCAGACACCACCAACTAGAACCACAGACCGTCCAGGAGCTCACTGATGCCCTGATCCAGGATATCCTCCAAGACATCATCCTCCGTCTCATTAGTAGCCAGGATCAGAACCTGGGATTTCAGTTTTACACTTTGGTTTCCGGGTTTGATTAACAACCCAGTCCTCGGTTGGTTCAAAGTTTTGGTTTCCATCAAACATTCTGTCTTCATTCAGTTCTCAGCAAACTACACAATATATATTCATAAAAATTTTTAATTCTGATTTAACCGTAAAGCACGTTTTAAATCTGAGTCTTTATTTTCTCTTTAGGACGGTGAAGTCCTACTGGATCGTCAAGGGCAGCTCCTTCAGCACCAACATCACCAAACAGGAGACGGAGCTCACCCCTGAGATGATTGCTAGGTGAGTTCAGCTGCGTAACTCATCTGATGGTTCTTCATAGAGGCATGCGGGTCCTTAAACCAGAACCAGGACTTATACCGATGTGTCGAAAACTCCAAAACCCAAAAATTGACTGTCTCCTCAAATCACCATGACCATCATGTGACCTGTAGAACTCCTATAGCTGTGCTCTGCGTGGTGCGTTCAGGGGCTGTTGTAAATTAGATTGTATCACATTTAATTTACATCCAACTGACTTACTTACGTTTTGCTGCATTTAGGTAATATGTAGATTCCTATTTAAGGGAATTTCTAACACACATTTTTTTACCTTCTTAATTGATATCCAGTAAATGTTTACAGCTAACGTTTTCGACTATGAAGCTTTTGTTTCCAAAACGGTGTCTTTTGAATATTTGTACACCTTTACTGATGTAGAATACGTGTCTGGTCTGTCCTCCCCGGTCTGTGAGTGACCGGTGCAGGACCTCAGACAGAAGACACAGAAAAATCTCTGCCCATAAAAGGGGACGGGTCCAAAGATGGGGACTCTGTCCTAAAGGCAGGGCAGGACAAAAAGCCGAACAGACGGCACAAACCAACACGGCAGTGGAAACTATTCCTTTAGATCTGCAGATTCATAGCATGGTTCTTGTCTTGAAGTCTGGTTAGAAACTGTTCTCTCCTCTTTCGATATGCAGTGTGAATGACCTTCCGCAAAGGAGGTCATGTTTTCACGCCTGTGCTTTTGTTTGTTTGTTAGATAGTTACTTTATTTAGTGAACAGGGTTATGGAAAAACTACAGGACAGATATGCATGACATTTTACCCAGAGGTTGGTTTTAACATATCCTTGATGTGATTAAACTTAAGTCACATCTTGGAATTAAAACAACCGGTCCCAAAAAAAACAAACCTTTATTTCCTTTCTGTCTCCTAGTGCTTTTATTTTTCCATAATCAAGTTAAAAAATGAAAATCAAACCAAATTTTCAAATTCCACTCATCTCTATTTGGTTTTGGAAAGGAAAATCGCCTCGTTTTTCAATTTTGATTCATGTGTCTCACAAAGGAAAAAAACAAATTACCGTTCTGCTTTTCGTTTTTCAATATTCATTTCTGAAACGAAACGCCAAAACATACAAGGACCCTGCAGGACGAACAAGAGTCCGGAGGAGAAAAGCTGTCTGCCCGCATGAGAGGAGAATACATATGAGGAAGTTGTGTTGAGGAATATCCACTAACGATAGACGAGCTACGAGTGGAAGCTTATGCAGACACGTCTTGTATTAACAGCTTGTGTTGTGTTCAGTGGCAGTTGGAAAGACAAGACATTTAAGCCGTACAACTTTGAGGCCCTCGGCGCCGCCCCTGACTGCGGCCACCTGCACCCACTGATGAAGGTGCGGACACAGTTCAGGCAGATCTTCCTGGAGATGGGGTGAGCGGCTGTGAGACCCCTTTTAGAGAGAGGCTGATTGTCACATCAGGAAAACCCAGCATTGACCTCTCCTCTGTCTGCAGCTTCACAGAGATGCCCACCAACAACTTCATAGAGAGCTCCTTCTGGAACTTTGACGCCCTGTTCCAGCCCCAGCAGCACCCGGCCAGAGACCAGCACGACACCTTCTTCATATCGGGTGTGTGTCCTACCGTCTTCTATCTCTTGAGTTTGACCCTCGCCATCTCTCATTGACCTCAAACATCATTTTCAGACCCAGCGCTCGCCCACGAGTTTCCACAGGACTACCTGCAGAGAGTGAAGAAGGTCCACTCAGAGGGAGGCTTTGGTTCACAAGGGTGAGACATAACCACAGCATAACACATAAACGTAACATCATGGCTGCCGTGACTTGAAACAGAACCTTTGATGAGGTGAACATATATCCCGCCGACTTCCAGATACAAATGCGACTGGAAAATAGAGGAGGCCCAGAAGAACATCCTCCGCACTCACACAACAGCCGTCAGCGCACGCATGCTGTACAAACTGGCACAGCAAGTAAGAATCGCTCGCTCACTCACTCGCTCACTCACTCACTCACTCACTCACTGACTTAATTACAAATAAAGGTGAGACTGATATTTAGTTTAATAAATAGAACTGGGAAATGGCAAGGTGATGGCAGCATAGAGCAACAGTTTCCCCACAGTTGAGTTGGAAATTGCCCGAAATAACTATTTTCTGAGTTATTCCGACGCTCTAAGACAAGAGTCGATAAAGCGGGCAAAAGGAAATCCCTTAAAAAAGTGAATAAAAACCTAGAGTGAGGAACTCGTCTGAACTGTGAAAGTATCTAACAGCAGATGATTGAGAGCTGTTGTTACGATGTGATTCCTAATAAAGGAGAACTTAAAAAGGACAGCAAGGACGACCTTGGACTACATCAAGGATCGTCTCTGAGCCCCTTCTTGTTTGCTATGGTGATGGACAGGCTGACAGATGAGGTCAGACAGGAGTCTCCATGGACAATGATGTTGGTGGATGACATTGTGATCTTCAGTGAGAGTAGGGAACAGGTGGAGGAAAACCTGGAGAGGTGGAGGTATGCGATGGAGGGAAGAGGAATGAAGATCAGTGGCAGTGAGACAGACTACACGTGTGTGAATGAAAGGGAGGCAGGAGGAACGGTGAGGATGAAGGAGTAGAGGCGGAGAAGGTGCAGGAGTTTAAGGACATGGGGTCAACTGTTCAGAAAAACGGGGAGTGTAGAAAAGAGGTGTAGAAGTGAATGCAGGCAGGGTGGAGAAGGGCGTCAGGTGTTATCTGTGACAGAAGACTAACAGCGGGAGTGAAGGGAAAGGTGTAGGTATGTCTCTTTCTGTCAGTCCTGTGATGAACTTGTACAACACCACTCACCCACATGCTAGCTGGGATAAGCTCCAGCCCTCTATGACCTTGAACAGGATCAGAAGTTACAGTGAATGAGGATGATCATCAGTTGTTTTATCATTGATGTCCCCATCATCGTGATTTGAGTTATTTTATGATGGCAAATGGGATTTAGTCAGGAGAGTGTGGCGAATAGGTGAAGAAGTCAGTGCAGGCAGGGTGGAGTGGGTGGAGAAGAGTGTCAGGAGTTGTCTGTGACGGAGGAGCAGGAGTGAAGGGAAATGTTTCCAAGATGGTGGTGATAGCAGCTCTGCTGTCTGGTTTAGAAACAGAGGCTTTGTAGGAGAAGAATAATATTTGAGTCAAAAAAAAAAAAATGATTAAGAAATAAATCTCAACTTAATTTATGGTGCCTTTTCATGCAAACATGCTGTCCATAATGCTTCACAGAGTTCAGGCAGAAGATCTCAGGGAGTGGAGACTGTGATACAATACAATACGTCTGCCAGCAGGGGGCAGTATTCTAGCTGTTTGTAGTTGGTTATTTTAAGTTAAACCTAGCCTGAATGACAGACCCAAAATAAACATCAATAGTTCCACAACTATCACGTACATTTGCATAACCTTGGTGTCTCTGGATCGGTAAGACCTAGAGGTATTTATTCTCTGTGTCGGTAACATTTCACCTGTTACTGTGTGAGAATAATAAACACAAAGAAATAACAATGTTTTTGTGATTTCTCTGTAGGTAAGAAGGCTCCATGTCTTTATATTACAGAAACACCACGAATATAAGTCAGTGGAGTGACTCCGAAACTCTTCCTGTTATTCCTCAGAGTTTCTATGGGACAGGACCAGAGGGACTGTCAGTTTGGACCTGTTGGATAGAGATGAATTTGGGCTGCAGATTACCACCTATGTCCACTAGAGGGCGCTATGTCCACAATAACACCATCAGCTGTGGCATGAATCAACTTTATATTAAAATCTAGATTTGTGCACCAGAGTAAAGTAGCAAACACTCTGTGAGAGTAAAATAAAAACAAAGTATCTGTTGGCATTACCACCACTTCAGGCCTGGCCTTCAAACGCTCTGTCATCTGTTTGGGATTTTCTTTTGGGATGGATTCCAGCTCAGACTGTGAGGCCGTGTGTCCGAGCTCGATAATGCTCCACTGGCTGTCTGAGAGTAAATCCCTGCAGCCGGTTTCCAAACTGTTGTGGAAAACCTTCCACTGTAGATTCAAGCCGAGACGTTAAACACGCCAAAGGGGCGTCCCCAAACCGTTGACCATCAATGACCATGATGCACTTCTCCCTCTGTGTCTAATCCCCAACAGGAGAAGTTCACGCCCGTCAAGTATTTCTCCATCGACAGAGTGTTCAGGAACGAGACCTTAGACGCCACCCACCTGGCCGAGTTCCACCAGATAGAGGGGGTGGTGGCCGACTACGGGCTCACGCTGGGAGACCTCATGGGCGTGCTGCACCAGTTCTTCACCAAACTAGGTCAGGAGTTCTGCCCGGTGCCGTCGACACGTGAACACATGACAAAATGACGTCAGAGGTTTACTGGGAATCTCTTTGTTGTTTATTTTCCAGGAATCACCAAACTCCGCTTCAAGCCGGCCTACAACCCGTACACTGAGCCCAGCATGGAGGTGTTCAGCTACCACGAAGGTATGAAGGGTCGGTTCTGAGAGGGAGGGGGTCTCCACACACGAGCTTCTCTCATCTTAAGGACGCTTCAGAGTAACTGAGATGAGACGGAGCTTTATTGATCCCGAAGGAAATTCTTGTGCCAGACAACGCTCAGAATTACAGGAACAATAAATACAATAAGTGAGTAAAAGAAACTAGAATATAGGTTCAAAATAAAAGCAATAGAACACATTTAAAAGTGATAATGTAAAAATGTAAAATAAGTTAATAAGAGGTATATGGGAACCAGTGTCTGAGAATAACAGCGTTAGAATGAGGGTTCTGCTGCACATGACAATAATAGTGTGAAGTTAAGTAATATAATTAAGACTGCACATGATGATGAATGTTTAAATAAAGATAAAATATAAACCAGTACCTACATGTAGCAGAACAATAACTAGTCCTACACTGTCGCCCCCCACAACAAGGTTATACCCACCATGTTGTACATGAAATCCCCCTGATTGGAACTCAAATGTAATGTGAAGTCATTTCTGAAAATTAATACTTTATGTAAAGAAAACTCCCCCTTGTGAGTAAAATATGATCTTTTAGAGTAAAATATTAAATATCCCCTTCAGTCGATTTATTTTCACCAAAGTCAGACTAAATCGGACCAAAAAATAGGAAGTTACGGCTAAAAAAAACAGTGTTATTCATAAAAAAGCTCCCAGAGTGAGTAAAATAAGAACAACTAGAGTAGATTATAATATATATCCAGGAAGGATCTCATCAAGTAGATTCATTTGCAGCAATTATGGACTAAACCGGCCGACGGTTGAGATAGAATGGTCCGAGAACTTAGTGCCCCCCTAGTGTCGGAAATATTTAACCAACCTTTCCCAAAATCACTCCACTTCTTCCTTGGTTTAGGAATCCATATATTAGTATTTGAGTTGTTATGATATATAAGGTTACTCTTATTGCACATAATAATAATAGTAATTATTATAAAAAATATTATTCAGTAATGTGAGTAATACTGCAGATAAAACACAGTAAGGGTAGTAAATGATAATCATACTGAAGATAATATTGTACATAACGATGAATTATATTCAGTGTACTACGACGCCTGGAAAAAAAGTCATAACTTTAGATATTACTCCTGATAATGGAGGTAATAAATGTAATATTGCACATTCTGTTGTTATTGTTTTATCGGCATTAGTGTCTGATGTTTCAGCTGTCCGTCCTGCAGAAGGGGGAGGAGTTAGACAGTTGTTACTATCAGTGGTGTATGAAGTACTCGGGTCCTTTACTTGAGTAAAAGTAATGCACTACTAGATAGGAAAATACCCCTACGTAAAAGTTCTCGAGTATTACCGGTGAAATGTACTTTAACTATCAAAATAAAAATCCTTACTCTTCTTCTCAGTGTTTTGGGCCACTGCAGCATTCGTGTGTAGGTCCATGTTACTAGTCTAGAGGTCAAAGGTTGAGGTAATCTGACTACTTCATCCGCTGTTAAGCATGTCGCCTACATGACCTTCACATCCTCCTTATATCATCAGAACCACGTGTTTCTGTTAAGTCAACTTTTCCTAAGATCACCCACAGAGGGATCCTGGTGGGCGGGTCCACTCGGCCCCCGCCTGTCAAAAACAGTGCAGTCACTTATTGTTGAACTTTTTCTTCTTCTTTGCTTCTTAGAGATGCTGCTCATGATGTTTGAATAATATTGATATTTTCCTGCATTGGATTATTCTGTTTCTATGGTTCTGTTTCTTCGCCCAGGACTGAAGAAGTGGGTCGAGGTGGGGAACTCGGGGGTCTTCAGACCAGAGATGCTGCTGCCCATGGGTCTGCCTGAGGACGTGACCGTCATAGCCTGGGGGCTGTCCCTGGAGAGGTGAGAGCAACTATGAAGCTGTACAGAGAGAACACGCGGTAATAGAACAAAGATCATAACGGACCTGCTTTCCAGTTCACCGCCGGGTCGGACTTTTCCCAACGGGAGCACATCTTTACGAACCGTAACTTGTAGATAATCCGCCTCGGACGTCATCAGCCTGACTAACATTTTACAATATGTACCTTTATTGTCTGAAGAGGATTACTATTTATATTATTTATTATTCACTCTATGCCCTTTTGGACCCAAAACAATCTGACTGAGCTCAGGAGAACCCTACGGCGGGTTCTTGGATCCACCTGCTCAAATTTTACAGCACAAAATAAAGTTCTACAGAGAATGTCATTTGAGTCTAAGAGCGGATGGAAACCATTCCAAAATCCTTCGGCGAGCTTTCGGCGCGGAATAAAGGCATAGGTCCACATATTTACACCAATCTGCCAAAACATTATAGCCACTGACTGGTGAAGTCAGAATGTCACTGGTTATCTGGTTACCATGGTTACCCGTCAGTGGAAGCGATATATTACACTTTCTACTGAAGACCCAGATCGTCATGGCTCGACGACTGGGTCTCCCTACTCCGGACGAGGTGTCGCAACTTCCTTTTTGAGACTCAGTACCGACAAAATTGAGGCCATAGTTCTCTGCCAGAAAATGGTGGACTGTCTCCTCTGTGCTGCCTCAAGGGAAGGAGTTTAAGTATCTTGGTGTCGTGTTCTGGAGCGATGGCAAATGGACCCTCAGAATCAGCAGTAATGTGGTTGTTGTATCGGTCCCTTCGACATCTGTGTTCCAACCCCCACCTGTGGTAATGAGCTCTGGGTAGAGACAGGAATCTGATCAGGACGCCGCCCACCACTGGGTCATGGAGGCCAGGGGTGGGTGAAGGATAGCCTTCTATAGAGTTACTGCAGAACAAACTGCTGACAAGTTAATGCTGGCTCTGGAGGAACAGCGTCAGAACACTCAGTGACATCCTAGAGCTGTTCAGGCCACAAAAAGGGGACCTACAAGCGTAAGCGTTGGTTTTAATGTTATGGCTGATTGGTGTTTTACTTAAATTCCGCTTGATTGTTCTCATCATACAGTATGCCTTTGGTTCCGCTCCTCCTTTTTGTGTAACTGGACCCCCTGCTTCTCCCACAGACCCACCATGATTAAATATGGCATCAATAACATCAGAGAGCTGGTGGGACACAAGGTCAACCTGCAGATGGTCTACGACAGCCCCATCTGCCGACTGGACTCCTGAGGATCGCCCAACCTCTACCATTATTATTATTATTATTGATATTAGCTACCATCACCATTTTTTATTATATTGAAATTATCATGGATGAACCCACCGGACCTTCAACACCATCTTCATCTCTCCTGAGGTAGCCCTCCAGCCTCTGGTTCTTCTCGCCGCCCTCAGCATGGAGAGCTGGTGGTGTTTCAGGAGGCGGGTTTAGTGGAAACTCTGAGTTGGTTAAGCCTGAGATGAGGGAAGTTCCAGGAGGCGGGATAAGTAAAACTCTGAGCCGGTTACCACGGTTACTTACTCTGTGAAGCTAAGCGGCTAGCTGGCAGGTTTACTTCAAGGAAGCCCGATTTTGATCCTGACTCCGCCTCCTTCTGAGCCTGAAGCAGAACCGTCTCAGATGAAATATAAACTCCCTCCTGTGTTAACTCTGGATTTGTATTTTATTTTCAGCTTCTTCCGCGAGCGCTCAGTGTCTAAAAATCTAAATCTGTTCTGTGTCATTTTCCACCCTGTTCAGCCAAAACTCAGAGAAAATACAGTAAAAGAAGTAGACACATTCACTCAGGGAACCGTTTTCTCGCCTCCTCTGATGAAGCTGCGTTTTCTTGCTAAATACTTGTTGGTGGGCGTATTAAAACTTCCTGCTCGCATGGCGGCCATCGCGTCTCTGTCTTAATCACAGCATCTGAGCTCCATTCATGACGGCTTTTGATCGTCCTCCTGCACCCGTGTAACTCAGAGTTAACCAACTCAGAATTGATTGAACACACTCAGATCCGCGGTTCTGAAACCAGAATTCCAGTTTCTCATTTCTTCTTGGGCCTGGTCAAGCCCAAGCTCAGTCACCAACTTAGAGTTTTTTTTTAAGCCCGCTGTTTGAGATACCCCCCGATCTTCAGCCTGACAGCAGCGCTCCTGCTGAGAACATGTTTTTTTTTTTTTAAACTTCAGCTGCTTTCACTACAGAAAATGACCTACTTGTACAGGAAAAAAAACGTATGATGTGATTAAAGTAAAAATTAAAAGATTTTTCAAAGTAACAGCAAAGCCTGATTTGTATGTTTGTTGTTGAAACATGTCAAATTTACATCTTCTGTCTATCAACAATTCTAAATTTTTAAAAAAGTATTCAGTTGTCCAAATGATTCATGAGTCAAACAATCGGGTTCTACTAATGTACCGCCTGGCTGCTCCGTTTTGTTGTTTGTTGATGCTTCAGTTCTTGCCGATGCTGAAAGTGTTTTTATTACAATCTCGTTTGAGTTTGATGCAAAGTTAGCTGGTATTATGGTTAGCTTCCGTGCTTCTAGCTCGCTAATGTAAGTTAGCATAATTAATGCTAATGGCTGTTTTCAGGTGTATTCATTTACATGAAATAGTAACTAGTAAGGCAACTCTGAAAAGACCCTAATCCCCTGTGACTTCACCTTTTTGTTGACGCAAAAGTGTTTTTCTTCAAGCTTTTATTTTGGTGCTAAAACTGTAAATTAGCTTTTTTGCTAAATATTTAGTTTTGTGCTAAACACTTAGTTTCAACATTTAGATGTATTTAGATTAAACATATTTAATATTCGGACATTTCATTCAACACATTAGCGAGGAAGAAAATTTGTGAGGGTCATAAATATTGTTGTTAATGTGATGAAAAAAAATATCACCTTAAAAAATTTGACACTGCTTTTTAAATGTTTGGAGCTAAAAGTGGCAACAAAAAAAAAAGTTAGTTAAAATCAGCTTGTGCTGCTTTACAAACGGCGCCCCATTAGCGATGAACAGAAGAATATGAAATGAAATCCTCACTATCTTAACTTTGATCTGTGGTAAAACCAAAAATACAACTACATTCTAATTATTCCCAAGGATCTAACCTTTAACCCAAAAGAAATAATTAAAATACTTATTTTTATCTAAATCATTTGTGCCACATTATTTAAACACCAAGTGAATCCTTTGACTTAAAGGTAACGGAGGCATATTTCAAGTCCTAATTGTATAAAAACATGTAGTTTGTTGTATTTCTATCAAATCTGACGCAGCAGTTATCAAAGAGTTTCTGAGCAAATTCACTGATTGTTTCGTTTCATGTTGTTTCCGTAATATAATGATGTTAAAGATTTTTATTTTTTATATAAGTGTTCATACAAATATGAGAAACGAGAACAATGTTACCGACATAGAATACATTATTTAGGGTCTTTCTTGTACAGAAACACTGAAGTGATGCAAATAAACCTCATAGATGTGGAGCTATTTGTGGTTAATTACGAGGTTACGTTTTCACTCCTGTGTGTGTTTGTTTGTTTGTTGGTGTGCAGTATTATGGAAGAACTAACATTTGCTGAATTTAAGATAAAATCAAATAAATATAATAGTAAGCCATTTGGAGTAGTGACATCACAATGTGGCTATTGTTGCCTTTGATCCTTTGATTCCTATGATGTTCCTTTGGGTGTGGAGCTGGGGCCTCAGTTTCTAGAGTTCCTGTGATGATCCTTTGTGTTTGGAGCTGGAGCCTCAGTTTCTAGAGTTCCTTTGATGTTTCTTTGGATTTGGAGCTGGGGCCCCAGTTCCTAGAGTTCCTTTGATGTTTATTTGGGTGTGGAGCTGGGGCCTCAGTTTCAAGAGTTCCTTTGATGTTTCTTTGGGTGTGGGGCTGGTGCCTCAGTTTCAAGAGCTCTTTTGGTTCCTTTGATGTTCCTTTGAGGGGGGAACTGGGGGCTCAGTGGGCTACACAGAGACACTGAAGGTGAAGGCACAGGACTGGATCAGTTATTCTCCATGTTGGAACTCTTGCTTCTCAGAAAGAAGCTTGAAATAGATAAAACATATCACTTTCCCAGCATGCAACACAGTCCACACGCCCGAGCTGTAATCTGTACTAATAGGCTCTGCTTGTGAGGTGGGGAATCCCGGCCCTCCCGCTGGGGCTGCAGGATTAGCCGTGTTCGTGGTTCGTGTTCTGTTGCAGGAGCTCGGCCGAGTCTTCCTCTTAATCCAATCCCTCCGTGTCTGGAAATAACATTTTGCTCAAGCGTTTGAGTCGACCAGCTGGTGGAATCAGCTTTGTTGATGTGACGACTTGAGATGATGAAGTTTGCTGATCACCTTCAAGCTGAAACATCACAACCAGCCCCATGCAGCATGTTGTTTAGAAACCACTAACTGTTCCTGGGAGGTCCGTAAACAGCTTCACTGTTAAATCAGACGGTGCTTAACTAGCTCACCATCAGATTACTAAAAAAAAAAAAACTTCAATCATAATAATAATGAAGTTTTTTGTATAGTACTTTTCAAAACATAGTTACAAAATGCTTTACAAGATAAAAACAAGGCTTTCTTGAAAAGATGTGTTTTAAAGGATGTCGCTGACTCTGAAGCCTTGACTCCAGAACTCCTGTTCCAGAGCTGAGGGGTCCTGACAGAAAAACCGGTCCCCTTTAGTCCTGAGGAGGGACTCAGGAACAGCCAGCAGAGTTCTGTCTTTCCCCTTTTCCAACCACAAATAACCTGGTGCTAGTTCGGTGCTGGTGCCAGTGCTTATTTGGTTCAGCTCACGCACCTCCTAAGAACCAGTTCACTATTCCATTGGCAAGGAGCCAAGCCAGAGCCACTTAGCTCACCGTATAACGTAATCGGTTCTTGGCTCTAGACCAGCAAAGAGTTGGTGCTAATTCAGGCTCTGGCTTCGAAACTAGCCATGGAACCAGCTCTGTGGAAAAGTTGTATCTGAAGATCTGAGACTGAACCCAGGCTCACATGGGTGGAACAGCTCAGGGGTGTAGATGGGAGGTAATCCAAGAAGAGTGCTCTTTGATTTAAACCTGAATTCAAAGTATTACAGTAACCCAGAGATGAAATGAAGGCATGTATATGTATATATATGTATGTATATATATATATATATATACATGTATATAACATAAGACATTATTTGTCAATCACTACAACTAACCCAGTTTGGTCACTCTCCAAAGACAAAGGAGCACAAATAAAACTATTGGATGTTTTATTTTTTATTTTCCTGTATATACATATATATACATGTGTATATATATATATATATATGTATATATAGAGAGGGAGAGAGAGACAGAGCGATTAATGGCTTCTACTGTACATCCAATGGTAAAGGAAGGTTTTTATCAACGATCTCTTTCTGGTCACATCTCTATGTTGGAACTCTTGTTTCTGGCCGTCATGGTTCTTCCTGATCAGGGTCTGTGTCCAGAATCAGAACTCCCTAGGGGTGAAAATCCCTGCGCTCGACCCGGGGCTGGTGGACATATTCAGAGAGCTGTGACTGGTCGGGCTGTGGACCAATGGGAAGAAGGAGGGGATGTAGGGAATGGCGGCCAGCATGAGAGGGCTGGTCTGTGGGCTCTCGTCCTGGGTCAGGGGGATGATGACCTCGTCCTGGTCCCACACATGGAAGGCATTATGGGCGAATGGGTGCACTGGAGGATGATGGTTGGAGGCCATACGCTGTGGGTTGTTGTCCTTGTCTTCGTTGGTAGCCGGACCCAACACACAATCTGAAGAAGAGGGATGTGGGTTAAAGCGTTTAATCGACTCGTGTTTCAAACATCCACTGTTTTAAGTTTTAATTCCTCTTTAAGGAATTACATTATTGTATTTTTAATCCTTTTTTTTTTTAATCAGTTGTAGAGAACTTTATAGCTGGCTTTGACGCCGGCTGCACAACTAAATGAGCCAAATTCAAACACATGAGTTCCTGTTTCACTGGGGTATAAATGTGAGGTGACACAATGAAAAAGATCAGAGAAGACAGCAATGATGTGTGAAGAAAAGTTGTAGAGCTGCACAAATCTGGCAATGGAGACAAGAAAATCTCCCAACAGTTTAGAATGTCAGTTACCACAGTAAGACCAATAATTATGAAGTTCAAAGAGACGAGAGATGTTTAAAAACCTGGAAGAGGGCATGTCTGCAAACTGACTCCACACACTGTGAGGAGGATGGTTAGACTGGCTAAAGACTCTCCCTGGATTATTGCTAGAGAGGTCAGAGGTCAGTTGAATCTTGGGGTCAGAAAGTCTCTGTAACCACCATCAGATGACGCCGACACCAGCTTTGGAAGGGTAGCGAGAGAAAAGCCTCTGCTGTCATCCAAACACAAGCTACAGACAAACACCACAGGGGCTTTCACTGGAACAAGGTCAGAGGTCATATGAGACCGACGAAGAGCTTTTCGGCAACAAACATCAAAGATGAGTATGGCGTAGCAAAAAAGGAAGAAGAAAGAAATTCATAGAGAAAAGCCCCTCATACCAACTGTGAACTCTGGTGGTGGATCTCTGATGCTGTGCGGATGTTAAAAGTCAGAGTAGTAGATAAACTTAATTACCATAATTAAAGGAACAGTTCATATTTTTACTGTCATTATATGTGGAAAACACTAGAAAATACAGTAAGAGTATTTGGTACAACTTAATAAGAAAATACGATAAGAAGTTTACGGTATAAAACATGTTCTGGTTAAAAAAAACAAAACCTTTTTTTTTAACAGAAACAACACATTCAATTTCCTCTTAATATATGGTAACTTTGATGTCCTTCTGACACAATTAGTTTTTTTTGACGAAAGCAACGTTTTTTTTAGGTGGTTCCTTGGATGTTTTTTATAGCAGAGTTCTCTAAACATGTTTCAATATTATATATATATATAAACATTATTTTCATTACTGTAAACAAACAACAGTAACATTTGACAGAAAATGTCTTGTACTATTCCACTGAATTTTTACTGTTTTGTTCTGGCCAGATTCCCACTTTAAATCACACATTTTTGTATTTTTTACAGTGTATAAAACGGTTTACCTGCTATGTCAATGGCCAGATCCTTTATGAGATGTCCTACTATGGCGTAGGCGACTCCGACCACCACCACGCCAGCCATGAGCAGATATATGACTCCCTTCGGCAGAGGGATGAGGTCCTTTACGGGGGGCTTGTACTCTTTGTACAGGGGGTCCTCGGAGGCCGCGTAGGGGTACGACTGAACCCCAGCGCTGGAGTTCAGGCCAGGAAAATAATAACTATCCATGATCAGGAGTCATCAGTCCTCATCGCTTAAAACTGGACATGAGGTTCCGCAATCATAGAGGGGAAAAGTTTTGCAGAGAGAATAGGAATTATTATCTTTATTTAAATTATTTATTATTTAGCAACTTAAAAAACAACAGACGAGGTTTTGATAGGAATCTCAGAAGGTAAGGCAAATAAGAGAGAGATTTAAAAAACTAAATATATCCAAAACAAGGGGGAAAAAGTTCCAGACCAGCTGGTAAGAAACCAGAAGACAGAGAAAGTCGATACAATAAAATATGATGAAGATGGTTGATCATCTTCATTCCTTGAAAAGTACTGAAATGAAGAATCACATCCCGAAAAAGAATATAAGAAAACAAAAACCAAAAGGGTTAAAAAATTAAATAAAAATAAAATAACAATAAAGAAAAGAAAAAGACAAAAATACATGAGAATAAAATACAAAAAAAATAAATGAAAATAATGTAAATAAAAGAAAAAGTACAAGAAAGTGTAGAAGAATAAAAGACTAATAAAGATAAAGGACAAAATAAATGAAAAAAGGATAAAGGACAAAAATGAAAGAATAAAAGATGGAAATTGAAGCAGATAAAGAATGGACATGAAAGGCATAAAATACAAAAAATAAAAACCAAAAAAGTGCATAGCTAAAAAAAATTTTTGAAAGAATGTAATCAAAATTAAACAAAAATTGAATAAGCACAAAAATTAAATAAAAAAACGTCCTACCTTCGTCAGCCGTACTTTGAAGCTCTAAATCCATCCAAATCCAGATTCTGATTGAATCTCTCCATGGACTCCAGACCTGATCATCTGAGGGGTTGTTGAGGGAGATCTTCAGTAGTCTGAAGACTGAGGACAGATCTTCTCTGTCCTCAGCGCTGAAATGAAGCGTGATCCTCTGACAGCAGCTGGAAGGTTCTCCCACACGGAACACCCGTCCACTCCGGCACACACGTCTTCCACATGGATTACACGACCTGCTTAAATCCTCCAAGTTACCCAGAAGTCTCCTCATGCACAAAGAGCTTTTTGAGCTGATCCATGCTGTTGAGGTGAGGGTGGTGAGGAGGCCTTGGATGGATCAGTGAGGAGGAGTTACAACAATTATATATGTAAGCACATACCTCGCCATAGTAGGACCTCAGCTCTCTGAATGGATTCTAAGAGATTCTACAAACCTGTTTACTGCAGGTGCTCCACCTTGGAGGAGAAATAGACAGTCTTGACGTGAAACCCTGGTTTTGCTGACCTCTAGTGGCTTAAATGTGCAGTCTGCACTACAGTAGACACTCAGACATTATGCCTGACCTTTGATGGTTTGGTTGCACCTCGGCCACTTCAGTGGCTGGAAGCCTGTGACGACTTACTAAACAGATCTTCGCCGATGCTGTCGTCCCACAACAAAAGCATATCTCGAAAAGTCCCCATTCCCCCTTATTGGACTCCTCAAATTAAATGTAAAGTTGTGCCCACAGTTGTTTTTGTTGTAAAATAGCTCCCTGATCTGAATAAAACATGAAACATAAAAGTAAAATATGATATTAAAAAGAAACATCTTCCGGGTCGGTTCAAATTATCCAAATGTGGACTAAAATGGATCAAGGGTTGAGAATTTATGGCCAAAAATCTTTGGGGATAAAGCTCCCCCTAGTGTTGGAAACCTTTGCCAAAATCAACCCAGCTCTTCCTCACATTAGGGTCTATGTGGGTGTAAAATCTGAAAATCATCCATGAAATAGTTTTTGAGTTATTGCGCTAACATGAAGGATCGACAGCGGAAACACAATGATGGTTCCATAATATCCCGACTTTTCGTGGATATAATTATATCGGGTTAAATAGTTTTCTAGAAAAATGCTTTGCTAAAAGTTTGAGCTAAACCAATTAAAATGTACTATTTTCCATGAAATACACGTTTCATCTCGATATTCTTCATTGCTTAAAAAATAAGCTTGAGTAAAGAATTTGTCATTTTATTTATACATTTAGTTTCTTACAATGTGAAATGTACGTGTGTTTGGACTTGAGGAGGAGCAGCTGTTTCCTACCAGCGTATCTGAGATGAGGTTTGGGTCCAAACCCTCAATTTGCATCACATACATCCAAAACTCTGACTTCATGATCCAGATGTTTATTAGAGATTTAAAGCTTCTTAATTATCAGGGGATTAAAAAGATGCTGCTAATACTCAAATGTGGGAGACACTACAGAGGAACCCCCTGATGAAGAGGACAGTCCATTCAGGATCGGTTTAGTCACAGAGAGACACATCTAAACGTGTTCCAAAGATGAATGAGAAAATAAAACAATTTCCACATGTAGGAAATGAAGGGGACATCAAAGGATTTGATTCCTTTCATCACAAACAGCCGCGAAGCTGGAGGAAGAGGAGGACGCCTGATGGATCCAAAGAGGGAACAAACTAAATAGAGGTCATGTTCCCAACAGCGAGAACATCTTCATTTCGGAACTCTGCAACATAACGAGAGAGAGATAGTGTGGAGGAGAGATAGTGTGGAGGAGAGAGATAGTGTGGAGGAGAGAGATCATGTCTGCTTCCACTCGTCCCTTCATGTCAGGATCTAAAAGATGCACCAGGATTCTTCTCTATGCCGATACTCAAACCCAAAGTTCCCCGGTGAAGTTTTGACATCAGTTCTGTGGAGTCCCGTCTCTGACTCTCTCCTCTCACAGGAGCCTCTGAAGCTCCTCACAGATGTTGGTGTCGTTCATCACAAATCTCACATCCTCTCTCGGGTTTTGAAAACGTCCGACGTCCACATCTATCTAAAAAAAACCAAAGCACTTAAAATTGTAATCTCGAAAGTGTCAGATAAATGTATTGCAGCAGAAAGTAGTACAAGAACAAGTACCTCAAGTTTGTACTTAGGCACTAACAACAGAAAACTGCTTTGTCCTTGATATTCAAGGACAAACGACTTCACTGGATTTCAATCAGCCAAAGTCAACACAGTCGCCCTCTGGACCGGAGTAGATTCAACAACACAGCTCGGATGTTTCTGCAACGACTTTTTGACTTGAGGTTGAACTAATAGAACACGTGTCATTTTCTTTCCATGCAGCTATTTGGAAGACTTCAGGATTCAGGGTCAACGTTCCATCAGACACTGCTCTCCAGAGATCAGAAGGGTTTGGCTGCAGGTTTTGCTGCTGCAGGTGGAACATCTAGATGTTGGGATCAGACTTCTTCATGGCGCTGATTCAGGCAGCAGCGGAACCTTTGGCCCCATTAAATTAAATAATGGTGTAAAAGTTACATTTTATGTTCACTCAGATAATTCTGAGAGAGGATCTGACCCAGTTCAGTATGTGATAGAGAGAAAAGTAGAAGGAATGAGCGAGGTCACCTCTTTGAGCAGGGATGACTTCTAACTGGAACAAATCAAAAACACTTCTGCTTCCTTTGATGTTGTTGTTGTTTTAATGATTACAGTAGTGGGTTGTTGATCTCAGTAACCAGCAGCAGATCTCTCACAGAAATATCCAGTCAGTCTACACAAGGAAACGGACTTTTTCGATACAATCAGAAAAAACGGGGGAAAGTGTTTTTGATTGAGAGTAGAAAAATAGTCATTTGAAGTTTGAAGAATCCACTTTTGAATTAAAGATAATCCACGCGGTTAAAACATGACTAGTTCTTTCTCCCGACATTAAGCACTCCATTTAATATATATTTAATCTACAAATGGGAGCGAAAGAACTCATGTAAATGATCAGACAGGTGTTGCGGTGTCGACATCCTCGTTAGCAGGCTCTGGTCTGTCGGGGGCAGCGGCGAGAGGCGGAGTCTATTTGTCCACAGTGAAAGACTGGAGACCCGTGATGGCCCGGCCCAGGATCAGAGCGTGGATATCATGAGTACCTGGAGGAGGAGAGTGATAGGATCAACAGGTGAAGCTCAGGTAGCCATGTTGATGCCCTAAGTGGAGTTTGGTGGGAGTAATATTAAAATGATAGTAATACAAAAAGAAGCCTCTCCCAAGTTTTAAAATTCAGTTTTTCTCCTCATAAAAATTTGGACTATTTTGTCATAAAATGATGATTTTTCTCTCACAAACTTATGACTTTTTCTAATAAAATTACAACCGTATTCTCACAACATTTCAAGTTTTTGCTCAAAATTTACAACCTTTTTTTCTCTCAAAAATAAACCATAAAATAGCAACCGTAGAAATTCTTTTTACGTTAAATGATTACTACTGTATACCCGTAAGACCATGAATATTAGCACTTTGAGATTTGATCCAAATGTAAAGTGCATTATAAATTAAATGTATTATTATTATTATTATTATTATTAATATTTTCTCGTAAAGTTCTGACTTTTTTCTCATAAATTAGGACTTTATTATCTAAATCTTAGATCTTCTTTATCTTTTATTGTGGCATTAATCATTATTAACAGATTAAAGTTCTGAAGTATTTAATGGATTTTGTCCTTCATTGATGTCTTGGCGTCTTTCTGCCTGCGTCTGTGTTTTTTCTCCCAAAGTCGTGATTAATGGTGATTCTGAAATGTGACATCTTGCCCCGGTTTGATGTAAAGGACATCACCATTGTTTGGATCGTAACGTCATTCAGCAGCTGCTGTGTGTAGGTCTAATGAAAAAATCAGCAGCTCTGGCGATAATTTGCCTTCGGTGTACCCCAAACATGGCTGTCTAGACAAAATCCCAGGACGACGGTAACCTTCTGTTTTCATCTCATTATATGGAACGTCACGTCAGAAACCACATTTGTCCCCTCCTCCTCCTCCTCCTCCTCCTCACCTTCGTACGTGTTGACGGCCTCCAGGTTCATGACGTGCCTGATGATGTGGTATTCATCTGCGATGCCGTTTCCTCCCAGCATGTCTCTGGCCTGCCTGGCGATGTCCAGGGCTTTACCGCAGCTGTTCCTCTTCATCATGGAAATCATATCTGGGGCAGCTCTGTGAACGAGAGGCGGATCTTTAGCTTCAGGGATCCCAGAGTCACACTAGTCCAACCTGAAACATCCTCACATCTAGAAAGTCAAAGTCAACTTTATTGTCAGTATCCATTAACGTGCCGACGCACAGAATAACTGAAACACCGATTCTCAGTCGCACGATTTGAGCAAGACATGAGAGAGCGTACGTGACAACAAAGAGAGAAACGAAGACATCCGTCTAAAAAAAATGAAACAAAAGAAGAGCAGTTACTGGAGGCTTCTTGAAAAGTACTATTTGGCATTTTAAAAAAATGGCCAAAAAAAGGCATGTTTCACTGGTTGCCATGGTGAATTACAGTATCTGAGCTCCGATCAGCTGATTCTGAACCCCAAAACTGACATCTCACTCTTTAAAAGAACTCCTATTGGTCATCTGTGTCCGTCTGTTGGTTTCAAGTATTCGACCAATCAAATGTGTTTAAAGGAGCATGTGGTCAGATGTTAGTCAAATGCTAATTTAGTTTTTAAATTAGTTTAGGCCGACGTTGCTGTACATTCATAACCAATAATGATTTTTGTATTTCCTGAAATGAAACCGTTTTGAAGATACAAGGTTTGCGTCCGACGGTGACGATTAGTTCAAGACCATTTAATTTTCAGCTAATACAGTCCAGTTAAGAGGATGAGGTAGATTTTTACTTTTTCTCATCGATGAGTCGTCCCAGCTGCAGACAGGACTGCAGACCGAGGGTTATCTCCGTCAGCATGTCGGCCATTTTCTTCTGCATCAGCTGATTCCTGGCCAGTGGTACGCCGAACTGGATTCTGGTGCAGAAAACAATTACAACGACACTGCGTTACCCTCATTGTTAACTGATGGATGATTAAGTGGGGTGAAGAGAGCTGCAAAAAAAACCCACCAGTGCAAAGAAACGACTGACTGAATGGATTCAACATGTACTGACCGACAGAGATGACCCACCTGTCCAGCGTGTACTGACGCGCAGCGTGGAAACAGAACTCTGCAGCTCCCAGAGCGCCCCAGGCAATACCGTAACGGGCGTTGTTCAAGCAGCCAAAAGGACCCTGGTGGCAGACAAGGGATGGCATGAGGCAGGGGGATGGGTTGTGAGCGCTGTATGTCGTGTAGAAGTTCATATTGTAAAATGCATGTGGAGAAGTTTATGAGTCTCACGGCTAGAATTAGAAGGAAAATCTTATTTGACATCAGGTTTATTCAGTCAGACGTACTATCCATCTGCTGTTTGTAAAGAAACACAGGAGTAGTTCTAACAATGTCGCTATAATGATTCTAGCTTGAATATGGAGCGTCTCATAACCCTAGTTCCTTGTAGAGACTCTTTAGCTGCTAACTTGATTCCGACACCAGCTTCTGACTCATCGCTCCTCAGAACAGCATCTCAAAACATCTGGGTCGGCCGTTTTAACAACATCACATTTGTAAAAGTGTCTCCGAGTGTCTGTTTCATTGTTTATTCAAATGCGACATTTGTTTTCTGCAAAATAGCTGTGTCATCACATATTTTGCCAATAACCTTAATCCATGATGAGGGATGAAATTTCCTTCCTTTACATTATGACCAGACTTTGGAGTTAAGCAACTGCTTTAATTCATCTAGAGCATTCATGGTTTTTCTCCACTCACCCCGAGACCAGAGACTTTAGGCAGCAGGTTCTCCTCAGGGACCTCCACCTCATCCATGACGATCATTCCTGTGGCCGAGGCTCTCAGGGAGAACTTTCCCTCGATCTTAGGTGTCGAGAAGCCCTTCATGCCACGCTCCAAGATGAAGCCTCGGACCTTCCCGTCGTCACATTTGGCCCAAACTACAGCAATATCTGCCACTGGGGAGTTGGTGATCCTGAAGGAGGAAGAGAGGGGCGATCAGGGAGACGCCTGTTCCGAGTCTGACCTGCTTTAGCTCCTACAGGAAATGCCTTATCTGATCTGCGTGCTTTCTTCATTCTCACTGACATGATTTGAGTCACTACTAATGATTGAAATATGTGATTGAACTTGGGTATAATATGACTCAGTCCCAGCAGGTATATGCTAAACAATAAGGGCCCTTGGTTAGAGCCCAGGGGGACACCAAAGGCCAAAGTATGAGCCATTAACCGTGGCTAAAGTGCTATTCAGTAAGATTATAAGATAATTACTTAAATGATATTAAATAATTATTATAATTAAATAAGAACATAACATTTGGTTTGATAGTTAAAACATGGGAGGACTTAGTAAACATAATTATGTAACTTGATACAACCATAAAAAGTTTTATAAATGGTCAAATAGTTAGCCTGACTTTTCTCTTTTGCCTGCACATTAATATGGATCGGCTTTGTATCATTTCCAAAAAAGTACACTCGAAATGTGTTGTGTCCATTATTGCGGAGAAATCCATTGGAAATTCTGATTTGAGTTCTTGACAGAGAAGAAAATGAATTCCAACAGCAAACTCCAGTGAGATGCGGTTTACATGAGTCATCATTCCAGAGGCCTTTCTTATCATTTTAGTCTACATCTCCACTCCTCACCAGGTCTTTGAGCCGCTGAGGCTGTAGGTGCGACTGGATGGATTGTATTTGGCTCGGGTCTCCATGCTGCCGGGGTCACTGCCATGGTTGGGCTCTGTCAGCCCAAAGCAACCCAGGATCTCTCCACGAGCTGGGGAGCGACCAAGAGGAACGAACCAGAGCTCAGTCACTCATGCTTGGCTTATTAAAGGCGATGCATTAATATGTGACAATTTTTCCTCACCCAGCTTCGGGAGGTACTTCTGTTTCTGCTCCTCGGTGCCGTACGCATTAATGGGGTGCATGACCAGTGACGACTGCACACTCATGACGGAGCGATAGCCACTGTCCACCCTCTCCACCTCTCTGGCAATCAGCCCGTAGGCCACGTAGCTCGTCCCAGCACAGCCGAAACCTTCTCATCCAAAACACGGGAAGAGGCATTATTACCAACTTAATTCAAAGTATTACATTCATTTAAGATGATGAAGTTGGGTTTGATGGGCTAAAACACACAGAGGATTTCTACAAACAAAGCCACACACACAACACACACACACACAGACACAGATAGACAAACATAATGTCCAGTGAGCACATGGAGAAAGTCCACTTCAGACATGACATCATTTATGAGATAAGAATTTGGCTGTTCCACAGTTATGGTGAAATCTTACAGCTCAATATAAACTAAAATAAAATCCAAGTCAAAGTCAAACCCAGCAGAAATGTTCACTCACCTTTTATGGTTGGGCCCAGGACGCCCATTTCACCCATTTCTGACACAATTTCTCTGTGAAAGACTGGAAAACACAAAAGTCTCCATCACATGAGGTTAGATTAAAGGACGGCATTCCTTTATTTAGAGCATAACAGTAATATAACTAACAGACAGTCTGGTGACACTGCAGCATGTGTTACAACACAAGGTCTGATTAAAGTGATGCTGCACAATATAATGTCTTATTGAGTTGTAACCTCAATTATACTTTGCACCGTGATGAAACACTCCACTGCTGGTGTTAATATTTAAAATCATGCTCTAACAACCAGGCACCTCATGAGGCCAACACTGATCATTTCTAAGTCCTCTAATGCGAGGTAAGCTTTAATGCCCGCATCTGTTACACACAGACATGTCAAGCTGCTTCTTCATTTCTAACGTACATAATAAAGGAGAATACGATGTAAACTGAATGGTAAGATTATGGAAAATATCACAATTTCTATTCTAAGCAAGAAAATCGCTATTCTTATTTTAGCCAGAAACATATAGCCCTACAACTAAACTTTCCCAAAATCGATCCAGTTCCTTCTCACACTAAGGTCTATGGGGTATATAATCCAGAATGATCCATGACATAGTTTCAGTTATCGTAAAGACACGAAGGACCTATGGCCAGATCAGGCGGTTGAGTCAGGCGGCCATGCTCCACACGTAATTCACTTCTAAATTTGGTGGTCTATTTATTGTGAAAGATTTCCCATAACTCCCTCTGCCTGTCAGTGCCTCCACACCACCACAGCATCCTCCTGGAAGAGCTTCCAGGCTCTTCCTGGTTACGGGAGTCTTAGGTGATCCCTCATCACTTACCCAGTGCAACATACGAGGGCATATGTAGCGCTTTGTGTTTCACAAAAAACCAGTACCTACAAGAACCTCTGTTAAAACCCAGTCACTTTTAGATTCGACCCGGAAGTCATACATTCCTGCATCACATGAAGACACTGGATTTTTTGGTGAAACATTTTGGTGAAAGAAGTTCACGATACAGTTGATGAAAACATAACAGTTTACAAAAGTTTAAAGCTGTGGCGTGCAAACGCATTAAGTCGCTTAAAAATGTAGGATTAAACAAGGTGATGCCACGGACACAGAACCGGACAAACAAAGATGAAGGATTAAAATTTAAGATTGCTGGACTTTGATTGACCCTGTTTAATTTGCAGCTCCGATCAAAGGCTGGACTATAAATATGTAGCGACAAACAGGGAACAGGTCTATGAAGTAATAACACATATATATGAAGGATGAGGATAGAAGTTAATAAGTCATAAGTCTGAAATCTGTCTCTTGTGTGACATTGTTGAGCAGATTCACAACTTGCTATTCATTGACTTGTGACGCTAACTTATAAAGTTTACTATCCACCACACTCATCTCATGGAATATGGATCTCCTCACTAACAGACCACTAAATGTTGGTGGGCAACCGTTCATCCTCCACCCTCGTTAGGAACACAGGGGCACCACAGTGGTCAGTCCAGTCCCCCTTCACCCACGACTGCACACCCGTCCACTCCTCCAACACCGTAGTGAAGTTTGCTGACGACACCACTATAGTGGGACTCAATTAAGAGAACGAGGAGATCCACTACAGGGAGGAGGTACAGCATGTGGTCAGGTGGTGTTCAGACAATAACCTGGTCTTCCTGGTAATCCACATCACAAAAGATCTGACATCATCCTTCAACGCCTCTCACTTGGTGAAGAAAGCTCAACTGAGACTTTTCTACCTCAGGAAACCAAAGTACGCCCAACTCCCCTCTAAGCTCCTGCTGAACGTCTACAGGACCACTACAGAGAGCCTCCTCTGCAACTGTGCCACAGTTTGGGTCCCCAGCTGCACTGCGGAGGACAGGATAGAGTAGGTGCAGGTATATGCTATATGCTAGCCCTCTACACAAGAAGTCCAGCAGCACCAGTAACAACCCCCCCCCCCCCCAGGTTACAGCCTGTTTGTGCCCCTGCCATCCAGGAAAAGATACAGAACCATCAGGACTCACAAAACTAGATCGAGGAACAGCTTCTTCCCTATAGCTGTAGCCTACGTCCCACACCCTCCACCCCTTTCCCACCTCCACACACACAGAGGACTGAAAGACTTAATACTCCCAGACCCCCCAAACGCTTAAAGAGCTGCTGTAGGTCAGGACTCTTAAATCTTCACTATTGTCAGGCACTGCACTGCAAGAATTACTACCTCATTGCAATGTGTATATACCTAACTTTATCTAATACTGTTGTCTTTAGTAAATAGTTCTATTTGTGCTCCTTGGACGTTGGAGAGTGACCAAACTAAATTTTGTTGTAGGGACTACAATGACAAAATAAAGTGTCTTAAGAGTTTCTTTTTAGAAATTTTCATTAAACTAACACATTCAAATTCCCATAATATCAACATTCTACATAATAATTAAATTACGCTTTTCCAATATTTTCTGGGGTAGTGTCAAAATAGTAATTCTGCAAAAATATGTGCAAAACAAATATTGCAAAACAAAAATTCACTACAATACTTAACCCTAAGTATCACTGCCAGGTTGTTGGATGAGAACAAATCTGCAGAGAATGATGAGGACAGAGTCCAAACTCCAAAATCACACAATGTTCTACCATTGTGATAAATATGATCGTAAACTGTGAGTTTTCTGACTATGAGACCGGATGAGACTCATTATTAACAAACCGTTATTATTTTCCAACTGTTGCACAGACATCTACAGGCTTTTCTACTTCAGTCAATGAGAATGTTGGTAAACAACTCCGCCACAGGCCAACACGCGTGACAGAAGCAGATACTAGATCAGCTACAACTGATGAATGTGTTCCTTAGAGCTGTCAAAGCTCAAACCAATGCAGACTGTCCGTTTCTGGCACAGATACCGGGAGTCTGACAGCCGCTGCTCACGTCTGCTTCTCTCTGAGCGCCGGCAGGCTGCTCCCGCATCACGGAGTGGTGGTCAGACTTTCAGGCTGTTGAAGCCAGTCTGGTTGGTGTCGTCTTACTGCCACCATTACGGTCCCAGATAGCCACAAGGTCATGCACCTACAGTGGTTGTGCACTGCAGCTAGCAGCAGAATTGGGTGTGTAGATGTGTGCACGTGAAGGAAATGTGGGGAATCAAAGTTGAACAGAAGAGAAAATGAATTAAGGAATGAAAGACTCACCTTCATTTCTGTTTGCCATAATGATGCGAGGCATGAGTTTCTCCTGGCAGTAGGTCCGGAAGGAGTCTCGGATCATAATCTCATCCTCTGTTAGCTGGCTCTCCAGATCCAGAGCATCAAGCCAGTTAAACTGGACCTTAGCTGTCAGATAGGAGACAAGGCAACACCATTAAATCCATTCAGACATTGAAAAAATTTATTTTTCTTGTCAGAGCCTCAAAGTCAGAACATAATCTTTAATATAGATTTCAGAAATAAAGAACTATTGACACCTACGTGCTTTAGACCTCTGCTCAGTCTTTTCTGCATCTGTGGGAGGTAAAAACTAGGCAAATGACTATATTTTAGATATTATTATATTATACAAGCATTTAAAATGCAACGACATCCATAGCACAAGCCCATTCCCTAAAGACTTGGAGAACTCTGTAAAACATTAATGGGATAATTTCCTAATCCTTTTTGACGCTTAGTTTAGTGGACATAGAGTAGAAACACAAAGCTCTATCATCTTCATTCAATCTGAATTTTATTGAAGCAAAACATTTCAGTCAAGTTGGACAGAAGAAACAAGGACCGTGAAAGCTGTGATCTGTGACTGATCGAAAGCACCTGATTGGGCCATTTCACTGGAAAAGAGGATAACTGGTAAGGGGTGATAGTACCATGATTGACTATGAATGTCCTTGAAAAAAAGGCTCAGGTATTCCAAGCAAAGGTGTGGAGAGGTTCACCACTCAGTCAAAATCTACACTAAGTCCAATTCATTTTGGTTTGAAATAAAGGAATTTAAAATGATCCTATTCTTTGATTTCTATACAGATTTGATCATTCTTCCACCTACAGTCCATCTACACTGCATCAAAAAAAGATTAAGAGAATCTAGAAAAATCTCTGCAGGGAGGGGGCAAGTATGAAAACCATCTCTGAATGATGGTGACCCTCAACCCCGAAACAAGGCTCGAAAGACTTGGCATGACTAAATCATAAGTGTTACTACATGGGCTCTCAAACATTTTCAGCAAACTGTCAGCAAACACAGCTTTTGGCTGCATCTATAAAGCCTCACTATGTCATTTTGACAGGTCATAATTCTGATTACTCAAATCTTAATATAAGATATCCAAAATGGAATTTGTAGATATCTTGGATTGAGGGGGGGGTTAGAAGATACCGTGAATCAGAATTATGACGGAATCTGAATCATCTCAGAAATTAATTGTAGATATCTGAAACTGAAATTACAGCTAGTCATAATATATTAGCGGATAACTGCAATATGGATAGATATTTTTAAAATAACAAACCCCACACACATGAATGGCAAAAGTAGATTGAAACTTAGTAGTGATTATGAGATTGAAAATTTTTATAATTAGAGTTTGGATTTGTCAAAATGTAGTTACAGGTATCTTTATTAATCAGAATTCTGACATGGCAAAAGACAATAAATAAATAAATATTCAGTCTTGTGAATTAATATTTTAAAGACTTTCCATATGAACTACCTCTTAGGGCAGTGATGCCACTGCAGCTGGCATGGGTTCATGACACTTACCCAACCTGGCAGGTGCTGCAGTACCGTGTGTCCTGACAGCTGAGACGACACATCTCTGAGGGTTGACCAGCAGACGGCAAACAGCGCTTCTCAATGCCATGATGGGTCTAAAATAATAATAACAAACTATGTTTAATTTAAATCCATTACCCTGGTAACGTATTTACCATCCAGTCTGTAGCGTGCAGAAGGAGAATGGACTGTGATTATAATTGCTATTAATTGTAGCAGAAATACAGTTTAATATTAACTAGTGTCTGTAATTACACACTTGTGTAACCCCAGGACGTTTTATTGTACGAACAAGCTAAGGGTGCTAGTTGAAGTTAGCATGCAAGATAGTCGGTTGTTAACAGCGCATTTCCGTCTGACTATAAAACCATTGTATAGTACGAGCGCTGTGCGTTCAGATTACGAGTTTAAATAAAGGTTCATAGCTGTTTAAAAAGTGTTGGCCTGTGTAAGGAAAATCACTTGCCTTACTTGTTCCACGGGTCAAATGTATTATGAAAACGTCTAAACACAACGTGACGTCATCACGCAAAGCGCATCATCATGGGGCGAGGCTCCGCAAAACCTGTCTCTTATTTGTCTATAGAATGGGGCGTTCCGACAATGTGTCAATGCAATAGGATGCCCGCAGCAAAAGGGCTCCTGGGATATGTAGTTCCTATACTCTATCACCATATCTGAGCAGTCTGCAAGACGCTATAAACGTTACGTGCTCTGTATATTTAGCATAGCAAATGGAATAAACACCATTGCCACTCATTGTTAATGCTGTGTATATTAGTGAAAACTCTTCCGCAAGAACAAATTGTCCAATGAGGTGACCAAGCGTTACCTGAGCTAAATGGCTTATCTTCCCTTCTTATCGTCTGACGATATATGGCTTTCAAATCTCCCTCTATTTCTTCCACACACTGTAATTTCAGAACGTTCTGAATCTGGCTCACGCTACTCCCCTCACTTACCATCGTTCTTATTGTCAGCACTTATTAATGTTTACAGGCGCCGGTGGTTTACGCGCATTTGCCCACTGTAATGGCGACGTAAGGGAGGATAAATAACTATGAATCATGAAAATATGACGTCAGGTAAAGGGGTCTACTGTCAACTCGCCGCACGATCTCATGTCTCACGACTTGGGTTTGAATGGAGGCTTGTAGGCTCACGCTTATAAAAGCAGAGCGCCCCGTTTGTTACATAACGTTTCGTAGCAGTCTGCTTATTGAGATACAGCCTTGAGTGAGCGACAATGAAGTTAAACGATGTGCCAAATATTAAAATGAAAAGATGTTATTTACCTCGAGCGAACCCCTCAATATCTCGTGCGCACAAGAAATTATTTTTGGGGAATTAGATAAATATCTTCTGGTGACAAGGTATTATCTAGAATGAACAAGAGGACACAATTTTCTTGTAAAACAATATGAGTTACTGTTAATCTGTCTGTCAGTGGTGGCCTGTCCGTGCTAGCAAGTCCCTCTGTGCTGTCCTAAACATTATCAGAATCACAAACTGTTTTCCTAATTAAATTAACATTTCAATGGAGTCTACATGTAGTTTGTTCCCACCATTGCTTAAATTCCTGGCTGTGTTCATATAAATTAGAGCTCTGTGTTATCCAAAGACATTTCCCCACTAGTCTAAAACACAGTGCTGATGCTTCCAAACTGATAAAGAATTTTAAAATAATCCCTTTGACCTGTGATGTCAAATAAATGTATGATCGCTCTCTTGAGTGTTTTTGTGCCTTATGGTTTTGCACTTTCTGCTGTTACTTCAACTCTGAGTTTCTTACCTTTGCCTTGTGTGTTGAAACTAATTTGTCAGGCCTAATTAAAGTAAGATAAATCTTAAAATAAGATTTTGATTTGAATGTATTCACATAGGGATTCATTTTGACAAATATTTCTTTAAAAACAATCATCTTTATTAGTTATATGGCCATGCATTTACCAAGAAGAGAATAGATGTACTTGTACGATTTATAAACAGTATGGTTGAAAATGTGAATATATCAGTATGAAATTGGTGAAGAATTAAAGTAATTACATACCCAAACTAGTGTTCTTGGCTCATATCAGGTAGCCCGGTCGGACGCATTCACACCAAGATGTCTTTTACTGTGTACATAATCTTATAGGGAATATTTACTTAGTTATTAAATTTGTTCGACAACTCCTCTTTCTTGCTCCTGCCTTCCCTTCCTTTGTTTTCTCTGTAAAGTGTTACTTACGCCTAGACTGAAACTAACTAATCTGAAAAGGATTTTTTTGCATTGGCTGTCTTTTATTAATAGACAAGTATAATCGCTCTTTGGAAAATTATACCATAATCATTAGGCAGTTACAACATATGTTGTTACACAGTTATTCTAGAACTTTGAGAATTGATCCAAATATAAAGTGCGTTATAAATAAAATGCATTATTATTATTATTATTATTATTATTATTATTATTAGTTATAACTTAAGTAAACTTACAGTTATAAGAGCTAATTGGACAGCTATAACATTTTTCTTTAGAGGGTTAAAACTTTTACTATTAGAAAGTCAAAAGAGCTCATAAGATAATTAAAACATTGTTCTCTTGACAGTTATAACTTTTATCATTAGACTGTTATAACAGCTCACTGGAAAGTTTCAAGGTTTTTCTTTAGAAAGTTGTAATAATAATATATAATATATACATAATAATAATAACTTATAGGACAGTTATAACATTTCTCTTTTGACAGTTGTAACTTTTATTATTAGACAGTCATAAGAGCTCATTAGACATTTTTCTTTAAACGGTTATAACCGTTATTATAGGCCGTATGAACAGCTCGTTGGACAGTTTTAACTTTATTTACTAAACAGTTATAATGGCTCAGCGGACAGCTATAACATTTTTTTCATTGGGAAGTTCTAACTTTTATTATTAGACTTTTGTAAGAGCTCATTAGGCAGTTATAACATTTCTCTGTAGAATATTATAACTTTCATTATTCATCATTTATAAGACCTCAATAGACCGTGAGAATATTTAGACAGTTATACGGCTTTTAATTAGACAGTTATAACAGGTCATTGGACAGTAAGAACAGTTCTTTAGAGAGTTATAAGGTTTATCATCAGACAATTCTAACGGTGCATTGGGCAGTTAAAACAATATGAGCTTTATTATAAAACAGTTATAAAAACTCATTGGACAGTGACATTTCTCTTTTGACAATTATAAGATTTGAGACATTAATATTTCAATATATTTCATATATTATAACAGCTCATATGAGTGTTTTAATATATATATTTCTACAGTTAGAAATATTAAAACAATGTTATAATAGTTCATTGGCCATCTCTTCTGCAGTTAACGATTTTAGCACTTTGAGATTTGATCCAAATGTAAAGTGCATTATAAATAAAATGTATTATTATTATTTATTATTATTAACGATGCTAGAAATGATCCCTTTCAGGACTATTTATGCTGCATTCGCTCATTGGTCCGACGTCCTGTCAATCATAGCGTTCTATGTTGTGATTGGTCAGCAGTCTCCTCTGAGGACTCCCTTTAAACAGTAGCAGGACGGTCAAGTATTTGGAGCGGATTTCTCAAAAGTTTTCAAAGTTCTCAGAAGCGCCACAGCGAGACCCCTGACTTATATGGAAATATGCTGTAGCATCGGACTTTTACCGAGAAGAAACACTCCGTCAAAACATGGAGCTGGAGGATAAACGGAAATATGGTAAAGTTGTTTCATGTGGTCAAGTTTCAATTAAGTGTTGTTATGGTAGAGCTAGCTTAATGACCACTTTCTGTGAAATCATATCTATAACGACAAACATGTGTCATTAGTTTGACTTTGTTGCAGCGTGTTGTGATAGTGTTTATGTCATTACTTTCATTTTTTTGTTTGTTTGTTTGTTTGTTAAGGTTGTCTCGTGTTGCACATGTTCAACGTATGCCAGCCTAAACGTCTTGGAGTCTTTTCCTGCTCTGGTTTCACTGTGTGCACGCAGATAAAAATAAGTTAATCATTGTTTTTGTCAGGATAAATTTCAGTAAGTGCTGGTGCAGAGGTTCAGTTTATTGTTGTGGTTGTTGTCAGTGGGGCTCGTACTTGTCCAGTTGCTGCTACATTCCTCAGACTAGTATGGAAGGCAGCGGGAGCTCCGCAGACTCTATGTTTAGAAAAGTCCTCAAACTCCTTAAACATCCTCAGAAGGTTCATCAGATCGCAAAAGGGAGGACTTTATTGATCCCCAGAGAATGACTGAAACATCATGTCTTCTGATCATTGAGGAAATGGAATGATCTCGAGGAGTCTCAGGGGTCTTTCTTAGATATATGGGTTCATTACAGACAGATCTGTTATAGCAGGGAAGAACCGGGAATGCTCAGACCTTCAGACAGAACGTTGTGCCCATCATTGTAACATAAGGAAAGACTTCAGAAACAAAGGTGGCAAAGGGGCTTTTCAATTTCCCTAACAATGGCGGTGGAAAAAAACCCTAATATACTAGAAAAATATGTATAAATAAAAACCACAGTATAAAAGTCAGTAGATGCCACCGGTCCATTTATTAATGTCAAAACTCATCACAGAGGTCTGGGTTCCACCTCTTTTGCGTCAAGCAATGGTGCTTAATAGAAATAGTCTACTAGAGAATAAAATAAGCTCAAAAGAAACCAGGATTGATGCCTAAAGAGTAGACATTTCTGATTATTTTTGTTACAATGTAGGGAAAAAAAGTTAAATGTTTTTGTAAATGTACTACTGGCTCTTACTTCTGTTTCAAGCCGAAAACAGAAGTCCATAACAGACATAAAAATGGTCATGTGTGATGAACTGGTGACTCGTCCAGGGTGTACCCCGCCTATCCCTGAATGTCAGCTGAGATAGGCTGCAGCCCCCCACAGCCCCGAACAAGATAAGCGGTTACAAATAATGCTCTGCCTCCTGTCTTTTGGTCAGAGCCACATTCTCTAAACTCTCACTACCATATTGGAGACGTCTCCCATCAATCCTAATGCTACCTGTCTGTCACAGGTAACTATTGACACTCCCCTACATATTTATCTGGGCTTGTGACGGGCACTAGCAGTAAGTTGCTCATTAAGTTTTCTGGTTAGGAACATAACTCTGTAATCCAAGCAGATAAAATGATTCTGTTTGAATGAAACACATCCATTGGCATTAGACCGTAAACAAACATGTAGCCTGTGTATGAAAACATGCACAATTTTTCAAATATGACACAAGCAGGCAGACAGAATGGATGTAGTTAATTAACATACATGCATCGGTGCATATTACCCATGACAGTTGAAACAAGATGAGAGACATAAAACTCGTAGTAGAGTAAACAGACAAGAAGAGTAAACAGACAAGAAGCCCATGCAGGAAACTCAAACATAAACACAGTTTTGTTTCCATCCCCTGGTTTACTCTACTTGGACACTATGGTCATTTTCTTGCTGAACACATTCTTTGTCTGTGAATGGCAGTACTACTTATGTCAAACCATAGCTCATAATCCATCATCATTTGCAGTCTGGACGCTGAAGGGAGAGGACGCTGGCGTTGTCTGTTCGCCGCTTTTCCATCAGAGTTCTACAGCCTGCAATACTATAAACCGATATACCTTTATTGTTGCTCACCGTTAAACCTTTTGGATTTATATCCGTATTTGTATCTGTTATTCTGTATTTGTATTTGTACAAATTCTACCGAGTCTGGTGACGTTCTGCCTACCTGTTGCTGCAAGTGTAGCATCACCTGGAGACTTCTGTATCTGTTTGTTTCATCGTTTATGTCTGTTTCTGTTTGTTCATCGTTGATGTCAGTTTGTTTATCCGTCTTGTTCATCACTGCCCCTGTGACATACCACGACTGGCATGATGATGAATTATTCCGTCACCCAACTGATGAAATTCCACAACTACAACACTCCGTTGTGCATATCGGTTATCAAACAACTTGGACTCCTTCGCCGGCCTCGTTACGTTAACAGAAGTTGCCTATCTAAGTTTGTTTACTCCCGCTCCGATAACTCCATTCCCTCCTTTTGGTCTGACGTGCGCACCGTCGCGTCTCAGACGCGTCATCAGAATGCTGTCGCTCTTCCCACTAGTGACACTCGACTTTCCTCCATAAAGTTATTCACTGTGCGGGTTAGAAAACGTGGAGTAGATTTCAGTCTTCTTCGGCCAATACAGAGACTCACTGCTCCATCTAGTATTAAAATCGAACTCTTTAATTCACAATCTCTCACAAACAAATCATGCCTCATACATGACCACATCCTGGAGAAATGTCTGGACGTTATGTGCCTTACAGAAACCTGTCAACAACCAGATGTCCTGAATGAGACCTGTCCCGCTGGCTACTGTTACCTCCAGAAAGCCCGCAGCACTGGTCGTGGTGGTGGTCTGTCTGTCATCTACCGCAGTGATCTGGACTTGTAAACCCCCTTTCTCCATGATCATACTTCTAATCTACCGACCAAACCAAACCCAGCCTTCATCTCTGAGAGTTACAACCTTTTGTCGACATTTTGCACAACTTCTGCCAATATTATAGAACTTGGAGATATGAACATTCATGTCAACGCATGTCGTTTTGCATCCGAATTTCTCCAACTACTGGATTGTTTTAATCTCAGACAATTTGTCGATGTCCCCACCCACACCATGGGTCACACTCTGGATCTAGTCATCACTGACTCTGCTCCTCTCAGCAATCTTCTTGTGTACGATCTGGGTGTGTCCGACCACAAGGCCGTCTCCATGGAATTGTCACTTGTGTCCCCCCTCATCAAGCCCAAACGTCAAATCTACTTCGGGAATTTGAAAAACATCAACCGAGAAACCATGACAGTCGACCTCCAGCATCTTCTTTCTGCAAACTTTGTATCAGCCAATGACTCAGTGGATTTCTGCAATAACTCCCTGAGTAGCATCCTGGATCGTCGTGCCCCTGTAAAAACTAGAACAGTCACCTTCTCCCGCTCAGCCCCCTGGTTCACCAGCCAACTACGGAAAATGAAGGCAGCTGGGCGTGTCCTTGAGGGGCGTTACAAGGCTTCAGGTCTCACTGTCCACAAGCTAGCCTTTCGGGAACACCAAAAGGTCTACTCAAAGTCCCTTAGAGAAGCTCGGTCATTGTTCTACTAGAACATTATCAAAACCAGTCCCGGAAATTCTAAGCAGCTGTTTTCGACTATCAATCATCTTCTTAAGCCACAAACTCCCCCACTTACAGAAATTACAGAAGAGCACTGTAATAATTTCATGGCTTTCTTCAAATTGTAAATTGACTCAATACGTTCTGTCCTTTCTGGTTCCTCCTCTCTACCTATCCAGTCTGCTTAGTCACAGTTTGAGATCTCTCAGCCTCTAAAGTGCTTCCCAGAAATCTCACAGCAGGAGGTGGAGGTTATCATCAGGACAATGGCACCCTCCACCTGTGCCCTCGACCCCTTTCCTACAGCCCTGGTGAAAAGTAACATCTCTTCCTTCTGTCCCCTGATCACCGCTGTAATAAACCAACCCCTCCAGGCCGGCTTCGTTCCATCTGCCCTAAAAGCTACCATAATCAGACCACTCCTCAAAAAACCTACTCTCGATCCAGAAGTTTTTGCTAATTACAGGCCCATTTCCAAACTCCCATTCCTCTCCAAAGTACCGGAAAAAGTAGTTGCTGCCCACCTCCAGGACCACCGCAAATACAACAACCTCTTTGAAACCTTTCAGTCTGGTTTCCGCTCCGCCCACAGCACAGAAACAGCTCTGCTTAGAGTCACAAATGACCTACGGATGGCAGCAGATGCTGGTTCACCTTCCCTCCTGATTCTCCTTGATTTGTCTGCTGCCTTCGACACAGTTGACCCTGGAATACTCCTACACCGCCTACATCACACCACTGGACTCACTGCCACCGCCCTAAACTGGTTTCAATCCTACTTCACCGACGGAACAGAATACATTTCCCTTGGAAGTTCAAGGTCCTGGACACACACCGTTACCTTTGGGGTCCCCCAGGGATCAGTCCTTGGCCCAATTCTCTTCATACTGTACATGCTCCCCCTTGGCCGTGTCATCAGTCGATATGGACTCTAATTCCATTGCTACACTGATGACATGCAAATCTACATAAAAACTGACACATGTTCCTCCGCAGCTTCTCCATCCTCATCTTCATCATCATCTCCCCTGTCAACTCTCCGTGCTTGTCTGGAGGAGATAAAGTTGTGGATGAAAAACAACTTTCTCCAGTTGAACAGCTCCAAAACCAAAGCAATTTTAATTGGCACCCCACATCAGACCCAGTCTTCCTCCATAACCAGTATTACCTTCTCTGGTCACGACATTCCCCTCTCTTCATCAGTCACCAACCTCGGCGTAAGATTGGACCCTCATCTCACTTTTGAATCACACATCCAAAACATCTGCAAGATCTCAGTTGCCCTGCATTAACTCAACACAGTTGCTCTGCATTAACTCAACACAGTTGCTTTGCATTATCTCAACAACGTTGCTTTGCATATACTCAACTCAGTTGTTTTGCATTAACTCAGCATAGTTATATTGCATTTACCCAATACAGTTGCGTTGCATTTACCCAACACAATTTTGTTCCATTTACTTAACACAACTGCGTTGCATTTATTATGTCTGATTTAGTTCATTGTACTTAACATGACTCAAATAAATACCAATTCACTCAATGTGCCTCACCTGACTCTATTTAATAAAGCGGCTGGTTTTATGCTGGGTGTGTCACCTATTACAATGAAGTTGTGACGCTGTAAAACCTAAATAAAACATTCAGTCATTCATTAATTTTCCTTTGCTTATCCAGCTCATCCTGAGGAATCCTGAAGCGTTTGCAAATCAGATGAGATAACTGTGTAGTCCCTCCAGCGAGTTTTGGGTTTACCTCGGGGTCCCCGCCCAGTTGGTGGTGCCTGGACACCTCCAAAGTGATATGTCCTGAAAGCTTTCTGATCAAATGTTGGGCCACCATAAAACCTCAGTAAAACAGAGTGAAATAATGATATTAAGTTCAACCGAAAAACAGTTCAAAGTTGTACCTTAGAAACTTTGCTGATTTTTGTAATTACATGCTTATTCTGAATTCTACATGGTAACGTGTCTCGAAAAACGAATGGCTGGGAGTGTTGTGGACTGCTCAAAAATGCCCGATTGGACCATTCTATAGGTAAAACGCGTCATGGGGACCATATCATGAACACAAGTAAAGATGGGGAGACGTTCACCGCTTTGTGAGAATCAGTTTAAGAAAAAAAATTCTCAATACACATTTAAAAGGAACTTCGCAGTTTAGTGCTCATGGGTAACGGTCACACCTGTGATGGTATGAGGAGGTGTTAGTGCGTATGGTGACATCTGTTAAGGCTCCCTTAATGCGTAAAAACGTACATAGAGACACATGCTGACTTGCTGTCTTTTTCAGGGACATTCCTGCTTTCCGATTAGACGATGAAGTTTCAGTCTGCCGCCTTTCAACAGCGTTGCTTCTGAATAATAGTGTCACGGTTCTAGTCTCGCCTACTGCAGTCCAAAACTTTACCCGATTGAAAATATTTGCCTTATTTTTGAAGTGCTGAATACAGCAATGTTGATTTCACAATGTTGATCAGCTCGGGACTTCATACAAGCAGGTATAGAACAAAATTCCACTTTAAAACATCAACAACCCTCTCTTCCAACCGTTCATGCGCCTGCCCCAACTTTGACACAAAGTGCTGCATACTAGATGTGCACTCATCGATCAGATCGGCGCTGGGAGGTCTAGTTTGATTTGATTCAATCAGCAATCAGCCGAGCAGCTTCACTAAGGCCTGTTGGGTGCTACTTACATGCATACCAAGCATTAGCTAACACGGCTAAAAACATCTGCCCAGCAAATCAGAAATAACAAAGCTTGCGATTTGTAATACCAGTAAGGACAAAATAAGCTGTGGAGGAAGGAATCTGGGAAGCGATTGGCACAATGAACTTAATCAGATACTGAAAATGGAATCACCCAGAGGAAAATTGCAAGATTCAAAAAGCTAACGTTAGCAGAGGATCTAGGGCTAGCAATAGCGCAGAGCCAGCCACGAGCCCACTTTATGTATTTATGCTGTCAATTATAGTTTTAAAATGTCAAAAAAATCAGAATCGGCCAAAATCGGTATTGGCCGAAAATTGCAATCAGTGCAGCTCTACTGCAGGAATAAAACTCAGAAGACAATACATTCTGTGAGTTTGAGATCTTTATAGGAAACCTATTTCTATTATTTGTTTTTATGGGACAAGTTAATGACTAAGAGATCTTGCTTCGACTTTTGTACGCAGTAATAACAGATATCAAGGATTTTCATCTTTATCAGGGCAGTACAAGATAGCAATAGTGTTTTCTCCTCTTCTCTACAAACACCCTTCTCCCACATGATCCAAATTAACTCGTGGCACCAGCTGGGTTTGGAAGGCGGTACCAAAACTTTTAGTTCTTGTTTGTAATAAACAAAATACTTGGAATCCGAAGGTTTAACACAGGACAAAAAGGGAAAAACAGTCATGGAGCAAAATTGTATTTAGACCCATGTGAGAAGCTGGTTGTGACTTGACTGCAAATTTACTTAAGAATTACTGTTTTCTTTTAGATAACAACCTCTAAAAACTTCTTTACTTTAGTGTTTCTAAGTGAAATGTGAGACTTTAAGCAAGGGAGCTAAAAACAGATCCATCATAGCTTCACATGTTGGAGTAATTTTGAGGCTGAGACATATCGAGAAAACTTAATGACAGGATTTGAAGAAGGCGGGTGGGCAGCATCGCTCTGCTGCATATTACATGTAATTAGCAGCCATATTTAGGAATGGACCTTTGAAAGCTGATGCCAAACTCCTCCGGCCCCCTTTTATATTCACGTTAAAGCTTGAGCAGTGAGTGAAGTTGTTTTCCATTCTTTTCTTTTGCTACTTGATGAAAACCAGCTGCCAAAAACATCTCCATCATCCAAGGCACCATGTGCTTCATGATTCCTTAACAACCCAAACTGGATCATGTGAATCTGCTTACAGTCGGGCGGTTCTGTCTGACGCCCCAATGCAATACAAAGACATGTTCTTTGTAGCATGGAGAGACTGATTGGTGATCAAAGTCAGGGAAAATTAGTTTTAAGCCGAGTAAAGAGAATTTTCTGTGGAAGCAGGACCACGTTCTCTTAACGATCTCCTGATCTCCTGTGTTTGTCTGCCGCTCCTTCTCTTAGCCAGTGGTTATGTTTGGGTTTTTTAGCTGAACTTGCTGACACCACTTACTGGTCACACACTCGCGGTTTCTTAAAGCAAGAAAACAGGAAATGCAGCAACATGTTTGAGTTCTAACAGCTGCTTTTTATTTAGTCATTTATTCAAATGTTCTCTGAAATGTCTCTCATCAAGGAAGGGATTCTCCGGGGTCCCCAACATACAATACAGCCCCACTCAGCCGGTACCGTGCCGGTTATATGCATACGCCGTACATGAATACCAATCATGAGCTACCACGGCTCAAAACATTTCGCAAGTGAACCAGAAAACACCAGAAAACACGATCCTCGCAATTCGTAACAACATTAAAGACAAAATAAGCTGTGGAGAAACAACCCAGAAAACACTCGACACACAGAACTTAATCACACACTGCAAAAGTTCAGAGCAAGCCACTAGTCGGCTGGATGTATGAATGTATGCTGTCAATTACGGTTTTTAAACGTAAGGAAGAAAAAAAGCTAACAACCCTGAAAACGTTCGTCACGAAGAACTTAATCAGACACCTCAAAATGAATCACCCCGAGGAACGTTGAAAGTTTCAAGAAGCTACGTTAGCAGAGCGGCTAAAGCTTGCTACAGCACAGAGCCAGCCACAAACCCTGAAGTCCCTGAACCAAGTCAAAATATAACATATGATGGCCTGACCGAGGATAACAAAGTTTTATTTTCACTGTAAATGCCATGCAATTGGTCAGACTTCGAGGGTAGGTGATCAACTTCGAAAATTGCAATCAGTGCACCACTACAAATATTTTAATAATTAGTCTGTAGGGTGACATAGCTTATACGGTACTGAGGGCAGTACATTCATATCTATGGGGTTATATCATACAGCATTAAGGAAATATTTCCTCTTGAAAATGTCTTTGTGTTTGCTTCCTGTGTTCCACTTGTACCAGCCAGTGTTGTAATTCCCACGGCAGGCGTGTTTCAGATATAGAAGGCGGTAGTGTTCAAGTGTGAGAGAATTGTTCAGAGATTAAGAGGTCCTATCATATTGCATATCCATATGGCAACGTTTTGAGAAAGCAATCTATTTGCTACTTAGTTTCTAGATATTATCACCAAAACTGACCACACTTTTGTTGCATAACACACCATTTCCTGCTCATGTATGTTTGTGATTGGCGTGTTCTGTTCTTTTAAATCCCATAAATAGCTCTGAACATGCACTTGGATGCTCCACACCCTGCGATGTAATGAAAGACATGTGGGAGATGGCAGGGAGGGCAGCAGCTGCAGTCTGTGTGTGGGGTTACATTCCGCCTACTGTACTCTCAGGCTTTTAGATCACAGGTCTTTTATTTAAAGCCCTCTAATATCTGTTGCTTTTTTCACTCTCTTTAGTTAACCCCGACCTCACGCTCTTTATATCCCGGAAAAGGGGGGGGGGATCAATACAGATAATAACTTGATATTGTCCTGATATGCTGATATTGTATCCTTACTTCAATGCCAAGCTTCAGAACATTTCTTATTATATCCCCCAAAAGTCCTTGCAGATCCTTCGTGTAAACACGATAACTTAATCTCCATCATGGATCATTTTTTAAATTGATTACCTACATAGACCAGACTTTTAGGGGAAAGTTTGGTTGTATACTAGGGGGGGCTTCATCTCCTACATTGTTAGGCCATAACTTCTCAACCGTTGGTGCGATTGGGTCCTAACTTGGTGCATATTATTGGAATCGAGGAGATAAATCTTGTATACATTGTGAAACTCTAATAGTTTATATTTTATTCAATAGGGGGTGCTTTTTATGAAAAACACAGTTAGTCGCGTATAACTGCCCAACCATTGGTTGTATTTACTCCAAATTTGGTGCAAATGAATCTTCTCAAGGAGATCTAAATACGACGTTGATCTTGTCAACGTCGTATTTTATTCTATTAGTTTATATTTTACTCACTAGGGGGAGCTTTTTACACGAAAAACGCTGTTTTCCGGACATAACTGAAAAAAACGTCATGGATCATTTTCAAATTTTATGCCAATATATAACTTAGTGCGAGGAAGAACGGGATTCATTTTGGGAGGGATTGGTCATATATTTCTGACCCTAGGGGGAGATCAGCAAATGTTTTTGGGCTATAAATTCTCAAGCTTTGGTTCGATTAAATCCAATATATATTATAAATAACTTAATAATTATAATTTGAAGAGTTGTACAACCAAAGGGATTGGGGACTTTTCTGGGATATATAGTTGCTGTTTGTGGACGACAGCGTAGGTCTTGTTTATTATATAAATTGAAAACCTAAATTGAACTTTATGGAACGATAACAATAAAGTCAAATAGTTTTCCAAACCACTAGATGGTGCCTTAGCTTAACAGGTAATACATCACAATATGTGTTATTGCAATAAACACCATATCGCACTCACTTCACTACAGTACTGTGCCTGAAATATTGAGTTAAGATCGTATCGATGATTCCCACGCCTAATAATTAATAAAATGGCCTTCATACAGCACACACTGACTTGTTATAGCGGTAAAACGTTGTGATTCAGTAATGTGTTTATTAGTCCATCACTTTGTAAGCAAGATCCAACATCATCATCATCATCAACAGCAAGATCCTGAAACTTCAATCTGGAATTCTGACATTATTTATTTTTCTCCATTTAAGCGTTACGCTTGATTTTGTAGAGGCAGGATGTGATGGGATGTGGCAAAAAAAATAAAGGAGTGAAAAACTGGAATGCTTGAGCACAGAGGATGATGTCCAGTGTAAATAGGCTGAACCTGAGGAAGGAAAACGAAAGAAAACAACGTGGGAAAAGAGTTTCACTTTTGAGTTTTTTGTCTTCCTGAGGTGTAGGTGTATTAACACCTTGATCAAAGAAAAGCCTAATCTTAATGCCGTTTGTTGCTCTATAGATGGAGCCCTTGTTAAAATCAGTACACGACTATAGGAGTAAATCAAATTTGATTGAACTCAGACTATTACAGTAGTAAAACATGTAGAGGAGGTTAAACGTGTAGAAGAACAAAGTAAGTTGTAAGTTCATTGTTAATCAGACTTATTTGTACAACTGTCATACAACTACTGTAACTACTATAACATTTACTCCTCTGCTAAAGGTTCATGATGGCGTTAGTCTTACAAATAACTGATTGGATCTTTTTCACTCCCACTACACCGTCCCATATCGTAGTAGGCCTCTGTTAAACTGTTGTTCCACATTATTGTTTTACTGAAATGCGAGTTCTTGATAGAAAAGTTTTTTTTTATGTGTGTGTTTCAAGGGCCGCTCCAGGGTATTCTCATGCACAGCTCTTTGGCCATAAAACCAAAACAGCTTGGATGGAAACTTTCAGTCATTCCACATGAAGTCTCTACTTCCGCCAGAATCTGTAGAAAACATTTGTGACATTCAGCCTTTCTGAAGGCTCTTTGTTAAAAATCATTTTCATGACATTCTTGGTTGAGCACAAAGAAAAGGAAGAACCAGAAGTTGTTATGGATGACGATTTGTGCTTTGGGTCAAGTGAAATACCACCACATCTCCATAAGATGGGGGCAATTGCTATGAGAGAAAAAGTGGATCCTCCTGGGTGTTGCTAAAATACAGATTTATTTGAACTCATAGGTGCGGTGTGTAAGTTTTAGTGGCATCTTGGAACCTCGCAGCTCCAGCCATTGTCCCTCAACTTTTGGAAACGCCAAACATGGTAGCGCAACACAGTGTTGTCCATGGAAAAGAACATATCATGGGGTCAAAACGTACCTGTTTAAAACATTCAGTTCTATAAATAATTCAGTCATGCCAGCAGGTGGTGGTGTTTTGTGTTTATGATCTGAGTTAGCTCCAACCTCCTGGGGCTGGAAAGAATCACTTCTTTCTGCATTAGTACAAGCTTCAGTTGATAAAACTGAGCTTCCACTCTTTTAAGATTTTTTAGATACTCAAGTGCCGTTTTGCAGTTAACTATTAACTGTCATCTGCATAAAAAACTTTTTTGGGACATTTTGACCTCACCAATTAATATCGACAGTAAATTAAAGTCGTGTGAAAATGGGACCCCGTGGGACCCCCTTACAAACTGTGAGGCCTTCAGATGTGACACCCTCAAACTGAGTAGCCTGAGGTTGGTATTTAACAAACCAACCTACTGCATGATCAGAGATACTCATATTAGTCTTTGAATCAGAATATTATTATCTATGGTAATAAAAAGTGTTGTCTGCTATCGAAAAGTTTGATAATAATATTTCTAACTTTCATGGCAGTGGTGCTATTTAAAAATTTTTTTTCTTCGCCCAGACTGACATTCTGAATTCTGAATGAGCGTATAAATACTCTTTGATTTGTGATTCCAGCCCTTTGGCTAATAAATAAATAACTAGAAAAATCACTGAGAGAGCGCAAACCTCCGCCGAGGAAAATAATAGGTTTAGGAAAATTCTCTGCTTGAAGAAATTCAAGAATTCAATCAAATGACCAAAAGCAGCAAAAGCCATATTGTGACATCACCGCTCCAAATTATTTTATTTAAATGCAGTGAAACATCATTGGTCTCGTCACCAAAATGTAATTACCTCTAGGATGTTCCACAATCTACCACTGAGTAAGATTCATGCAAATATATCCTGAAGTTTTTCCTTAATCCTGCTCAAAGCGAAACAGACAAAGGCAAAGTGGCGAAGCCATAACCTGGTTAGGGGAGGTAAAGATTAGTGCTTGGACCTTACATATTGGTTATCATACATCAAAGCTCTCAGCTATGGATTTAAGGAGATATGACTAAATACAATTTCTCAATATATAATCTAAAGGAACCTCGTTACTTGACGAGATATTGATGACATAATTTTGACGCATGTGGGATACCGTAGATTCATGAAGAGGCCGGGGAGCCGAAGTGTGATAGAAGTTGTAATGTGAAACTTCACCACTAGATGGTGCAAAAAAAATTCACACCGCACCTTAAACCTTGTACACTTGCACTTTTTAAGCACATGCTGGTTTTTGAAGACACTCCTGAAACTAATCAGCAGAGTGACCAAACACCACAGCGGGAGATGAGTTTTATTGTTTCAAATACATGTTTTTTTTTCATTTTCTATTTAAATATGTCACAGCTGTTCCCAACCTGTCACTCACACGTCCACGCCTCCTCCCTGTCACTGGTAGCCTTCCTGTAGTTGAGTTTGCTGTTTCAACAGCTTCTCTAGAGAAAAAAAGTGTGAACAGAAGAGAGGGGGGGGGCGAGATTTCTGAAGTGGGTGGAGACAGTGGGAGATGCACAGGTGGGGCACAGATTGCAGAGAGCCAGTTGTTTCAGGATAAACACAGGAGGGAAGTGAAGTGGGACTTGGGTGGCTGATCAGGCTCCCAGCTATTGAAAGACAGGTTGGACTGGTTTCTCCCTCCACAGCACCTGAGTTTCCCCCTTACTGCCTCACTTGTACCAGCATACAGGCACAAAGAAGTCCACCAAGAGGAAAGAGAGGGGAGAGAGGACAAGGGTTTTCTGTAAATTTCAGCCTTTTCCCCCTCCCGAAAGCAGGACTTTCAGCATGCCTGAGGATGGACAGTATTTTGGAAAACATGGTAATTCCACTTTTTTCCTGCCTTCATTTTACTCAGTTTAATTTGATTTATTTTTTATCAGTGCATGACTTTGTTTATTCTTGAATCTTTGTTTTTCTTACTCCATAAAAAGCAAAATGGTCCCATGAGGTGTGTTTGAGTGAAACTAGGGCGACAGTATCTGAATGTCAACAGAAATGGGTGTGTGTGTGTGTGCCTGTGTTTGAATATAGTCTGCCTCTGCTGATTACTCAAGTGTGTGAGCGCGGCGTTTTGCTCTCACCTGCACTAACTCCTTTAAGGTCCTTTAGTTACACGTTCAGGTTAACACTTTGTTGAATCTGAAGGATTCACTCACTTGGTTACTTTCTTTGCGATAAAATGTCAGTTAAACTTGTCAGAAATGGCAGCTCGGAGCGTCATTGCTGACATCAAGCAGTTCATGTGACACACAACACCCACGATCTTTCTCACAGGAAGCAGAAACTCCTCTAAGAGCTTAAACTCAAACTTTACGACAGCATGATCCCGTAGATAGATCACACATAATTAAAATGGACAGATGCCACAGTGTAGACTCTGAAAGTGTTTGGATGCAGCCCTACACACGTGTGTGTGTGTGTGTGTGTGTGTGTGTGTGTGTGTGTGTGTGTGTGTGGGGGGGGTTGGTGTTTGTTCTTCGAGAGCCTTACATCCTCAGGGACTCACAGCCACGATGACAGGATGTGGGACGTGAAAACATTGTTTGGCGTGAATGTGTGCAGCCCTGATAATCTGTGGCTTCTGAGAAATGCTGTATATTTGCTCTGAAGTAATTGTGTAGAACGTTGTTCTCTTATTTGAGAGGGAAATTTGCATTGATAATGGATGCTCCTCGTCATCCGACGCTGACCTCGGATGACCTGCGGCATACTTAATTAAGTCTGAGACCGCGATAGTCACCTGCAGACCGTCAGAAGACCGCTCAGACACTCGGATTACATTGAAGGTGCAATGTGAAAGCTGCAGCTAAGATTTAAGTTTTTAAAAATCGAGCTATACTAACAGAATGTGGAGAAACAGGTAGGGGTCTGACAGTAGTTTCAAATTAGGCCGACATTCCGGATATCATAATCTTTGTCCTTATAAGTAAACACAACGACTCATAATAAGAAATGGTTTTATCTAATAAATACAGGTTCTGAATTAAAGTCTGACTCACATCCTCTAAGAGGACATTAATGGCCGTTTCTTAAATTTGCCATAAAATATTTTAGATAAAAATGTTTTTAAGCCTTTAAATACTCATCTGTTAACACAATAACCCTGTTTTACAATAAAATAAAAAAAATGCAAAAATGCTATCTTCCATATATTAAATAACTGGATTATTTAAAAAAAAAAAAAATTTAAAACAATGTAGTTTATATCAATGATTAGCATTAAGAAAAAATTTGATTTAAAAAAAACAAAACAAGGTTCCTGTCCCTTTCCTGAATCTATAAAAAATAAAATAAAAATAAAAATAAAAATAAAAAAAAATATATATATATTAATTTTATTTTACACTTTTACTGACATAATGATTTTAACTACCATCAGTCCGGATCAAATATTAGTTTATTTTCAGGATTTCAACCCTTTAAGTGTCACCCTTGTCTACACACTACGCAGGTTTTCAATATGATAGAAATACAAAAATGTTATTTCCCGTATGCCAAATGAATAATTGGATTTTTTGGAAAATAACAAAGTGTTTTTTTCAATAATTAACAGCGACATCCATTTAAATGCATTTTTCATTTTGCTTGGAATTCGATAAGAAGATCAACTGTCGCCACCTTAGGGGACATAAAAGGTGTCCTTCCTGAAACGCCATCAATATATTATATCTTAATTCAATTTGACACTTTAACAGACTTTATTATCACAATATACCTACTGATCATACTTTTCAAATATGAATTTATTTTCAGAATTCTAATACTTTAAATACTACTTTGTTTACATGGTTTTTTAAAAATGATAAAACTACTGGATACTGAATAATAAGTGGATTATTTTTTTTATCAAGACGTTGTGGGAATTTTTTATATTTTATATAAAAAAAAAACATCGTAGAGGACATGGGATGACCCCTTCCTAACCTGCCATAAAATATAATATATTGATATTATTTTTTACTATTACTGACTACATGATTTAAGCTAGCATCAATCCTGATAGTCACAACCAAATATATATATATATATATATATATATATATATATATCAAGACTGTATTTTAGGGTTGATTTTATATTTCATATGTGCTAAAGATAGGAACAAATAGGCAGAATGAAACATAAAAATGTAAAAACATCAATTTTGGAGCTCAGATTCCAGGATGAAAGTCCAATAACATGGGAGCATCATTTTCTTTTTCTTTTCTGCGATAAAAAATAAAACATTTTCTGGGGACATTTCTGTCCTTGAAATTGCCATGAGGAAATGAATCAGGACAGTGAACCAGAAAAAGTATCTCTCAAATATTCTGTAGCCGCTTGTCTTCTGCGCGTTCCATTTCAGTGTCCCTCATCAGCCCATTGAGCCCCCATCTCCACCCGAAAAGAACATTACAGGAATCAAAGGAATCCTTGAAACTGATCCCCGTTTGGGCAGTTTATTCACATGGGTTTGCATCTGTGTAGGAACCAGGGAGGAATTTGTTGTATTTCTAGGCGTGTCTGCCCAGAGGGAAATTTCATGAAAGACAAGAATGGGAGGAAGATGGGGAGTAGGGGTGGGGGGTGTTCTGTCTCTTAATCTAAATTCAGCTCATATTTATGGGACTTAATAATCATCAGCTCAGAGTTTTTCCCTTCCACAAAAAGCAATTGACTCACACTGATAAACAAACTTTGTTTTTGCAGGCGAGCCAAGGAAGCATGATCCGAACTTCAACGGCCCGATCCACAACAGGTGAGCTGGAGACGTGATCTGGCTTCTCCTTTGAGTGGCTTTGTTCCAATCTTTCAAACTTTTCCGTCCCTTTTCTTGCCAGGGGCTGCACGGACATCGTGTGCTGCATCCTCTTCTTTCTTGCCATTCTGGCGTATCTCGCCGTGGGAATACTTGGTGAGAGAAAAACAGCACTGCAGTTTACGCATAAAAATAGCTACCTGGAGAAATGCGCCTTTGTTAACCTTAAGCTCTATTTTTGTGCTCCACAGCGTGGTCCCAGGGTGACCCCAGGAAGGTGATCTACCCCACCGACAGCCGTGGGCAGTTCTGTGGACAGGCTGGAACCCCACTCGAGTGAGTTGCCTTCTCTTACAATTGTCCTCATTTTACTGCTGGAACCTTTCCTCTAACTTTTAGGACTCTCACACAGGGAGCTTCAGGCCGGCATGAGCAGTAATGCATCAAATGCGCATTGAAATTCAAACATGTTCCTCAGTCCATCTCCAGAACACCATTCTCAGACTATCTCCAGAACACCATTCTCAGACTATCTCCAGAACACCATTCTCAGACTATCTCCAGAACACCATTCTCAGACTATCTCCAGAACACCATTCTCAGACTATCTCCAGAACACCATTCTCAGACTATCTCCAGAACACCATTCTCAGACTATCTCCAGAACACCATTCTCAGACTATCTCCAGAACACCATTCTCAGACTCCATGTAGTTGAAATATCTGTTATAACTATTTTCTTAGTATAGCTATGCTCTCGTCACCGGCAGAAAGTCTATATCCCCGAAAAGTCCCCAATCCCCTTTGAAGTTATGTCCAAAACAATAATGTTTTTCGTAAAAAAAGAGCTCTCCCTAGTGATTAAAAATGTTTACTATTATATAAAGTATAAACTTATACAATTTAGAACTCTGCGAATCCATTCATATGCACTTTGGACTAAATTATACCAATGGGTGAGAAATTATGGCCCAGAACCCTAGTGTCATAACCTTAAAACCGACCTTTCCCAAAATCACTCCAGTTTTTGCTCACACTCAAACGTGTGAGCAAGAAATGGAGTCTAGAAGGTCTAGAAGTGTAAAATGTGTGTCCGGAAAACAGTGTTTTTCGTCGATTCATAGTTCAGTTTCTCTGCGTACGGGTGGGTCAGAGTTTGCGTGAGGGACCCAACATTCTCCCGTCAAGTTTACTTTTTATAAATCGCCATGGACCGCCTAGAATCCATGACGATTACCTCTCCTTCTTTTGTGCATACACATCGTTTATGAATGTGACTGGACTGCAAACTCAGTTCCCTCTAGATGATGTCAGGCCAGGAAGTCTTTTTGTTTGGATCTGGCAGGGCCCCTCCTGACGGGCATGCTGCTTGGTTGTTCTCCTTCCACGGTCCTGTCCATATCTCCTAGTGCTACGACCCGTCTCCTGGTATCGCCTCCGCGCTCTAGAGACTGTGCTAGGAGATTCTAAAAGCCTTCAGGATGATCCATCCAGGAGGAGCAGGACTACCTAATCCACCTGAATGGGCTGCAGGAACCACATTGTGTCACACACGAGGACTCCAGAACAATGTGAAACCAGAGAAGAACCAGCCAGAAAGGATGAGGAGACAGAAATGGTCTGTGGCGACCACCTGAAGAACCAGAACCTTTTTTGGGGGGTTGTCTTGCTGTTGCCTCTCCGGTTCACCAGTTGTGGATTTCATTTGCACCAAAGCAGCTGAAACTGATTCACATTCGCTCAAGCCAACTGGACAAATGGAGATCCCAGATGTTAACTTGACTCAGTGTCATACTGCGATGATTCAGCATTCCCCTCATTTTTTAGAGCAGGGTAGAAGTCCAAAATTCCACTCCCTTTTTGATCAGCCTTTATCTAAATCTAAGCCTCTCTTTGCAGTGCTCCTAACTATGTAATTTTGCGACCGTTTTTGTGCTATCCATCCAGACTAGACTTGTTTCCCACTAATTTCTTATATATTGCACTCCTAAAAAGCAACTAGCTGATCATGCTAAAGTGTAAACAAACAAATCAAACCAAACAAATGTTTACTGTTGAGATCGGCAGGAGAGTTCGCTAGCGTAACTGTCAGCAGCATGTTGCATTACTGAATGATGCGTTCACTGTCTGTTCAGTGACTTTCAGATCCAGGTGAAGCAGAATTATAACATCATCAAGATGTGTTCATATGTAATCTTGTAAAATTTAGTTTTTGGTGAGAAATCTGAATAAAAGTTTTTTGAATGAGCAATTTGTAGATGTTTCATGGTGATATGAAAATTAATATTCGAGAATTGTGAAAAATGTTTATGCTAAAATATATTACCCTTCTTGATGATGTCAGCGACAGACATATACTCAGAGCCTGAATAAACAGGAAACAGCTAATTGTACATAATTCAATTAAAATATGAATGAAATCAGATTTGACATTTAATTTATGTATTTATTGTGACAAGATTGCAGCATATCAGAAATGGTAAAAAATGTTGCAAAATTTACATTTTGAACACAAGTGGACACAGGACAGACAAAGGCAGATGGTACAGAAGGGAAGGAAAAGATTACAGGCAGACTTTTAACATCCTCCTCTGACATCGATATATTTTGGCTCCCGAAAATTTCCTTTTGCTCCTAAATATTTCCGGTTTACAAGCCAATGCTCTTTGATATTTTGTTTTGCCTGGAACCCTGCTTTGACAACCAAACCGTGTGAATTTCTGCATAACAGGAACAGGCGTCTGCTGTTCTACTTCAACATCATGAAGTGTGCCAGCCCCATGGTCCTGCTGGAGTTCCAGTGTCCGACCACGCAGGTGCGAACCCCCCTCTCCTCCAGCTGTTATATAGGTTTATTCGACATGATAAACCCCTTGAGATGAATCATCTCGTTTTCAATGGGGTCCTAACCAAAACAAAACAAAAGACAACAGTTCACCATACAACAAATATTACAGTAAAACACAGAAGCATTGAGAAAATGATAATGAAACAACCACTAGATGCCCATACAAAAGGCCATGAACAAGAACTGTCCAGCAAAACAAAAATACGGCATGAACATAAATATTTGTTGTATGAAAAATTAAATGAGGTTAAGTTGAGTTAGGTTTATCTGAAAAATAAAAATTTATTCTCAAAAAGAGGCGACAAATTGCATTTAAATATGGGAAATAATGTGGTTTATCGTATATTTTTAGGTAGATTATTCCAGTCGGGGGGGGTTTGAACGTGAAGGATTTTTTTTTAACAATTGTTTTTCTGACAGCAGGGGTGGAAAAGAAATGTTGTTCTGGATGTTTTAAACAATAAACCACTGAATATGGAACTAGAAACTGTTTTAGATAGTGGGCATAGCTGGAATGAATACATTCAAATATGAACTGAAGCCAGTGAACGTGTCTTCTTGTATTGACTGGATGCCGTTGCAGAGACTTAACACATGGGGCAGTGATGAGTTCTGTAGGGACAACCAAAAACCAACCTGCATAGATTATTATATGTTTTGGTTTTTGAGGCTTTCTGATAGACGATATCGGCGTACTCGAGAAACGTAAAGGGTAAAGGAGATTCTTGATCAAAAATAGAACCAAATCTAACTTTGCTTAACATGATCAATGTGATGTTTAAATGTTAGTTAACTGTCCAGCCGTTGATCCAAGTACTTAAACGCATCAAATCTGTGCAGATGTGTACTATCATTACACCGTTTAATATAACTATTAGATTTTTTTTGTTTTTACAATATGCTTCGTGCCAAAAAACCAAATTGTTATTCTGTGTTTTTGAGCAATAATTTTTTTTACAGAGCCAGTTTTGTAAGCTAATGAAGTCCGACTGAAGTGTAGTTTGGATTTGACATAAGTGAGGTTTGGATGTACATAAAACAGTGTCATCTGCAAAAAGTTGAACTGAAGACTTTGAATAGATCGATTGGAAATCATGAATGAAAATGGAGAAGAGAAGTGGAACCAGTGTGTGTTCTCCTTCACTGATGCAAATCTCACATCTTCACCGAGCCGCGAGCAGCTGCTCTATTTCCTATTTACTTTTCTCCACGGGAGGAAGAAATTCCTCAAATGTGTTTTTAGTCAGAGCCGAGAGTTTATTTTCCCTGTTTACCTCAGAAAAAAGAACTAGAGCGGTATGCGGTTGGGGTTTGGTTCGCAGCCATTTCTCTAGTGTGTTGCTCACCATGACTTAAGAAATGGTTTGTCTGGGCATTCAGTCTCCCTGCTGTGCATTGCGAGCCCAAAATCCTTATCAGTGAAAGCGGTCGATCTAACAACGGTGGAAATGCTACTTCCTCCTCAGATGTGTGTGGAAAAGTGCCCTGATAAGTTCATGACTTTGGTTAATGCCTACATCAACAACAACGACTTTAACTACTACAAGAAGTTCTGCAAGGAAGGTGTGACCGACACAATGGTGAGTTTTTTGCTTCATAGAACCTTCTTTCTCGTTTAAGTTGTTTCCACGGGCCTGCTCATCTGATGCACCTAAACTCTGTTTCAGGGGGTACCAAAAATTTTGCAGTTAGGTCTCTGTCCTGCCATGTTGACCCCCAGTGTCCCCTGTGAGTTCTGCACCTAGCTCTTATGTTTTTGTTGTACTGAACTTTAAAAAAAATGATACATTTTTCTGTGGTAATTCCTGCAGTCACCCGTAGGTGTTTCCCAGCTTTGGGAGAGAAAGGAGGTGTGATAACGGTGGGAAACAATTCCCAATTTGATGACGGAAGTGGAGTAATGAGGAATGCCAAGGATCTAGTGGATGGAGTCAAGTGAGTAGAACAGAGTTCCAATTCTTAAATTGTCTAATAGTTTCTGATATGAAAGGTCTAAAAATGTCTTAAATTTCAGAATAGGTAAAGTCGGGTATTAAAGGTGCAGTGTGTGAAATTAAGGTGTATTTCTTTTTAATAATTGGAATGTAATTTCAATAACTTTGGTTTCAGTAGTGTGGAACAAGTTGAAAATTAGAAGTTAGCTTGTGTTAAAGGTGCACTGATCACCCATTATTCTAAAGTCTGATAGGACGATTACGATATCTTTTTCCTTAAAGTTCCTTTGAAACCATAACGAGGAAGGTATTTTAAGTGCTCATATATCGAAGGATTACAGTGGAAGTAAGGTTGGCAGCTATCGTGTATGTACTCTGACTTGATGTCATTAATGTACGCTCTGTCCTCCTTGCGGTACATTTCGTAAACCAATTGTATGACACTTCATAGGGAAAAATAAACTTTGTTAGCCTCGTTCAACCTCATTCAGTCCATTATATGTAATATGTTTGCTTTGTCCATCAAGACAGGCTTATGGATTAACAATTAAATTTTTTTCTCAATGGGCTTCAGGGTGTCCTTGTGGTTGGCTCGGCGCTCTTGCTAGCTTTGTCCGCTCTGTTAACGTTAGCCGCACTGCTAACGTTAGCTTCTTGAAACTTGCTGTGTTCCCTGGAGTCCTGAACTTTTCGGGGGTGTTCCGCCGCAGCTTAGCTTGGCCTTGCTGGTGTAACAAATTCCCAGCTTTTTGTTTTCTTCAGTCATGATGAAGGATCTCCAAAGCGAAAGCTTTGAGATGTTTGTAGCCATGGTAGCTGATGCCTGGTGTGCATGAGCGGCGCATGCGTGAAACCGGCGTCGAATCGGCCGGCTGATCGGCCGATCACATCAAACTAAGCGTCCCGACGCTGATCGATCGGTGCACCTCTAGCTTATATCACCATGTTGCACAGTTTGTTTGTTTTTTAAAGTAGCCTAGAACACACACTGGACTCTGTGGAGGGCTTTTCATAATTTTAGTGGTTTAGGGGCAGAAAGATGATGAGGAAGGGCTCAGCCTTTAAAACTACATTCTACTGCTGACTGCCACTTTAAATGTTATATATGGACTCTAATGAGGAGAAACGTGGGGGGATCTCTCCACAGGAATGCCACGGTGGTTATTGAGGCTCGTCAGGTGGCCATGAAGATCTTTGAGGACTACACTCAGTCCTGGTACTGGATCCTCATGTGAGTCTCTGCCTTCCATATGTAAATATGCCACTTGCTTTATTTTGTTTGAAACACGATTTTTGTCCCTTCATACTCACTCTGTGATTATTACCTCCCCACCGTCACACCGTCCACTCTCTCTCTAGTGGGCTGGTCATCGCTACCCTCACCAGCCTGCTCTTCATCGTCCTCCTGCGCTTCCTGGCAGGAATCATGGTGTGGGTCATGGTCGTCTTGGTGATTCTGGTAATTGGATACGGTAAGAGTTAACGCATACGAGGACATTATCGCTATCTGCGTCCTACTCTGCTCTCCAGGGGTTTGTTTCAGAAAGCAGGTGTAACAAATCTAAGAGATGTGATGCAGGTGATCAGAGTAAACAAGCAGACCTGAAGCTGGCGTGTCCTCCTGATGTTTTACTAAAGATTCACTGAATTTAAAAAAACATGTTCCGCTTCAACGATGGGATTTTCAGTGGAGTGATAAACCCAAAATCCAGTGAGCTCGTTCCATAAAAATTTAAAAAGTAGCAAACATCAAGTCTTTCATTTAAAGAGGACAAAATTCTCAGATTTCACTTCTTTAGCTAATAAGGAAGTGAAATTTGAGTATTTTGGATATGGATTTTTTGGACTGAGCTATACAAAAGATAATTTACCTTTCTTAAAAACAAAAAACTCATACCTTTTCTGAAGTATCCATAAGGTCTGTTTTGATTGTACTTCATTTCTTCCTGTTTTTATTTACCACCAGTTGGTAATTTATGTATTTGGAGCAAGAAAAAAACTAAGTTCTCTTAAACTGCATGAACAAATTCATTGTTGAATCAACCATCAACTCATGCATACACATAAGATTTTTCTTAGAGCATATTTTTGCTTCTGCATGGCTCCACACGTCCATTTCCATCTATTTTTGAAGAATCCCGTGGCTTACTAGTGCCAGTTTGAAAATTCCAGATTTATTTTATCTCTTCAGGAATCTTCCACTGCTACATGGAGTACGCCTCCCTGAAAGGAGAGCCAGGCTCTGACGTCACCCTGCAGCAGCTTGGCTTCCAGACGGACTTCACCATCTACCTGCAGATCAGACAGACATGGCTGGCCTTCAGTCAGTTCACAGCACACAATCTATGCTTCCACACACTCTGACAGTCCGCAGTCACATCAGCAGACACCTGTATGACCTCTGCGTCTGTCGCCCTTCTCCTTTTAGTGATCATCCTGGCCATTGTGGAAGTCATCATCATCCTGCTGCTCATCTTCCTCAGGAAGAGGATCCTCTTAGCCATCGCCCTCATCAAAGAAGCCAGCAGGTCAGGAGCTTTAGAGAAGAGTTAAGATGTTAAATAGCTCAGACTTCAGCATCTGTTAACTGTGAGGAGCAAAAACAACTCTTGGTGAGGATTTGTTTCTGGCTTGGCTGTAATCAAAACTGTTTTTGTTTTGCAGAGCTATTGCACATGTGATGTGTTCGCTCTTCTACCCGCTATTCACCTTCCTCCTCCTCACCATGGTCATCGCCTACTGGGCCGTCACTGCTGTGTATCCTCTCATGTTCCTGTCAGTCGGTCATATTGACTGTAGGCCGCTGGGTATATCCCCAAAAAGCCCTCAGTCCCCTGCGTAGTGCAATCAATCCACCTGACCGAACTATTCAAATCAGGTCGAAAAAAAAGCTCCTTTTCTCACCCCTAGTGAGGAAAGTATGATACATGCAAGATATAGCTCCTCTCCTCCACTCTCCCCTGCCCTCCTGCCTCTTTCAACTCTATTTCCTTTCTCTTTCCGCCCTTTCTCTCCCCCCTCTCTGTGTGGCTCTCACTCTCACTGCCTTCTGCCTGTACCCTATCGCTCCCAGTAAGTCTTCCTCCCTCTTCGGTTTGTCTTTCCACCTCCCTTTCTCCCCAGCTCTGTTTTGACTCTGTGTCATGTGTTGCTCCTTTCTCTCTCTCTCTAACCAACTGTTATTGCCGAAGTTTAACAATATACAACTAAATACATACAGTATATAAATAACCCTCTCTCTCTCTTTTATCTCATTATCATCATCATCATCAGTGACTGTAAATTGTGACATTCCTACTTCGGACAATTGGTACCAAATAAAATGGACTGTCTTAACATTAACTGTTGGATTGAGGCTGGGATTTGTAGTCCCGTTAAGCCCGTATGATTCTTGTCCTTGACGTCACTGATCAGCTTCCTGTCTACCTCCAACGAAGCCATCTACAAAGTTTTCAACGAGACCGATTGTGACCATTCCAGAGAAACCTGTGACCCCGCTGTAGGTTTGCTCACTTTATCCATTGAACAGGATCGGAACCTCCTGGCAGCTTTTTTTCTATATTAACTGTTTGGGCCAAAATGTTCAAAACTCCTCGATCCATTTTTATGCAGACGACCTAGTCATTTTTTGTTGAGGAACAACCCTCAATATGGCATTTTAGGTATCTGCGAAATGCTTTTCACAGAGTGGAAGCCCGGTTTTATCAACTGAAGCTCATCTTATGCTGAAAGTGCTGAAGCAAAAAAGAAAATTTCCAAACTCCAGGAGGACGGAGCTCAATCAGAGTGTTGTTACCGTTCTAGGTCAACACATTGTGGCTAAAGCCGCCCCCCATTTATCCCCAAGGCCATTTCTTTGTTTACTCTGTTGTTATTTATTTGCATTCTGTCCCAAAGGGGTGGCACTAATGTGTTACGTTATAAGGGTACTGCCTGCTCCTATTCCTTCTTAAGGCCTTCATGTTTTCTGCACCATCTGCTTGGAATAATCTACAGAATAACCTTTAACTCCAGAACCTAGTTACCCTCTCTGAATTTAAAGTCATTGTGAAATCTTTGGAAACTTTAGACGATTAATAAGTGTTGATGTTCTAACTGACTCTGAGTTTGTATTCTCCTGCACGTTGTTGGGTTTGTACTTTGCACCTTGTGATTGTTTGTTTTAATGTTGTGCCTGCTACAGGGGCAACAATTACAAATTTTCTTGGCCGATCACCAATTTTTATTAAGTCTGACTGGCCAATACCGATTTTGTCCCAATCCGATTTCTTTTCTTTAAAGTTTTAAAACCATAATGAGTAGTGTATTTTAGATGCTCTTATTTTGAAGTTTTACAGTGTCAGTAAGGCTGGTTAGCATGTGTATGTGTTCTGACTTGATGAAATCGCTAGCTTTAGCTTCCCTGCTAACATTAGCTTCTTGAAACTTGCTGGCGAGATGTTTGTAGCCGTAGCAGCTCATGCTTGGTGTGCGTCTACAGGGCGTGCGTGTAACCGGCTCGGAGTGAGGTTGCTTGGCGGAATGCTGAATCATTAATCAGGCCCCCTGGCGTTGACGGATCGGTACACCTCTAGTGTCTGCAGCCATTTTTGGTCTCTCTTGTAAAAGAGATTTTAACCCCAATGGGACAAAGCTTGTAAAATAAAGGTTGAATAATTAAAAAAGAATCTATAGTCTTTAGACAGCATTATCCCTTAGTTATCATTATGCTGACCTTTGAACTCTGATCCCGTCTGTGAATGTATGTCATGCCTTAGGATTGAATAGAAACCTCAAAGTGTGTGTTTGTTCATCTGTCATCAGAACTACTCCACCAGTCCCATGAAGACCCAGTGCCCGGACTCTGAGTGCCTTTTTGCCTTCTACGGGGGAGAGACCGTCTACCACAAGTACTTGATCGGCCTGCAGTTCTACAACGTCTTCCTCTTCTTCTGGTGTGCCAACTTCGTCACAGCTCTGGGACAGATGACCCTCGCCGGGGCTTTCGCTTCCTATTACTGGGCCTTCAACAAGTCAGAGGACATGCCCACTTTCCCAGTGTTCTCAGCGCTAGGGAGGTCTCTCAGGTGAACATCTGTCACGCCTCCTCTCATTGAAAGATTGTGTTTTAGTCAGTTGATGAGTTTTCCTCACCTGGTCGTATCTGGTTTTTAGGTATCATACAGGAACTCTGGCGTTTGGATCCCTCATCCTGTCCATCATTCAGATAATCAGAGTTCTGTTGGAGTATCTGGACCACAAGCTGAAAGGTCTGCTACCGGCTCTTTTACAGTTAGTCTTGCGTGTAATGCAGGAGGATATAATTATCGCTCCGTCCATATGAGTGTTAGCCAATTAAAAACATGTAATTAATTAATCAACCAAAACTCATCTCATATCAATATTTAGTCTAAAAAGCATTTTGCAAAGAACGCAAATACAAACGGACTCTATGGGTAAATGTGGAATTAAGGTGAAAAAGACCAAATATAAGCTAATAGTCTCATTCCTGAGCAGCAGTTTGACTTTCTGTGCAAATACGAATATTTTTCTGCCGTAAGATTATTTTGAAGAGAAAATATTTTTGAGGGAATAAATAACTTCACCTATATAACCTGATCAAACAAAAATGTATTCTGTTCTGTTGTTGACCAACAAAAGCTGCTTGGCATACTTGAAACACACCAGCAACGAGTCAAGGATGGACTGAAAGGCCTTCATAAATTAGGGCATGTGTGGGCAAAATAAAAGAATAATTTCACAAACAGATCACAAAGCAGAGCGGTTTCGACCCACAAAAGGTTTTCCTCAGGGAGTGACGAGGAAGTGGAGTCATCCTGAGTGCAGTGCTGTGAATCCATATATTCAGATACATATATCCACATTTATATATGTATATATATATACTGTATATATATATATGCATGCATGAAAATATCAATAACAGGACACCCACAGAGACTACAAAGATTCTGCTTCCTTTGGAAAAAAAGGTCTAAAATAAATTCAAGCCTGGATATATCAGAGCATTACATAAAAAAAAAATCTGAATTTGTCTTCCTGAATCTGTTTAACCTTTTATTGTCCTGCTCAACTGTTTAGTTGAGCACATTTCAAGTCACTATTCCCAAATGACCCAGTTGCAGCATTTATATGCTTTAGTGTCCCCCAGGGCCGAGGACGGAGCCCTGGGGGACATTACAGATCAAAGGTAGCCACCGATGAAGAGGCTTTAACCATGTCTACTCAGAAAGTCATAATCGAATAGTATGGTTTTATTTGACATATGTTTGAACTTAATAAAGAGACTTTTCTAACTTGATTCAACCAAAAAACTCTGATTAAGGTCAAATGAAACTTGCTTTACCGAAAGATTCAAGAGATTTTACTTAATAATAAAGGCAGTAAAGGTGAGCTAATCCAATTCAATTTCTCTATTTTCCATGAAATACTTGCCTGATCAAAGAATTGGTCAGTTTAATGCTGAAATTAGTGTCTTAAGTTATTTAATTAATAAATGCCACACATACCTAAGAAAGGGAAAGAAATTATTTTTCCGTAGTATTTTTTCTTTGTGTTGACAAGACTTTTACTAATATGAGCGTGACGTGCTCTGGAGTAAACTTTCATCTAACGGTTGTTTGATGCATCGGTGCGATGAGGAGCTGAAGGTGTGGAGGTTAAAGGTTCACTTAGCTGCTAATCATTCTTCACAGGAGCCCACAATAAGTTTACCAGGTTCCTGCTGTGCTGCCTCAAGTGCTGCTTCTGGTGTCTGGAGAAATGCATCAAGTTCCTAAACAGAAATGCTTACATAATGGTGAGAAGTGTTTTTTGCTTTATTTTCATTTCTATTTTCTTTTTTCATTTTCTTTTTATTCTTTTGTGTATTTATTTTATTTTTGTATTTGTTGTCTGGGATCATTGATAAAACAGAAATGGGTAATTAATTTGATGTAATGTGTGTGTTTGGCCTCTAGGTGGCGATTTATGGCAAAAACTTTTGCACCTCTGCCAGAGATGCCTTCTTCCTACTCCTGAGGAACATGATCAGGTGAGACTAGGAAGTGTTTATGGTTTTATAATTGATGCACAAAGGAATTTTTTCATTTCTTGTTATTATTCTCTTTCTTTTTTTTGCCAAGGATAAATGTTTCTCTGTAAATCTCCAGGGTTGCTGTCTTGGATAAGGTGACAGATTTCCTCTTGTTTTTGGGCAAACTGCTCATCGTTGGGCTTGTGGGTGAGTCTTCATTCTTTAATTCTTTTGAGATATTAGTGTTTTTAGTAGGATCACGTGTTGAATATTTTCCTTATTTCTTTAAGATTATTTTGTATTTCAACACAAAATTTTGCAATACGTATGTCAGTATGCCAGAACATAATTCTAATACCTATCACAATACACCTCTAAATATTACAATTATTTCAATGTGTATTGCAATACGACGCAAACATTTGTAATATATTACATTACGTATACAATGCACCATAAATAATGTAATATGTATCTCACTATGCTACAAAAATGGCAATTTATTTCAATGTGTATCACAATACGCAACAGAATATCGCAATACAAATGGCAATAAGCCACAAAATTTTGCGACATGGCGAAATACGTGTCACAATACACCACCAAATATTGCAATGTATTGCAATGGGTATCACAATACGGCACAAAGTATCGCAATATATTGCAATAGGTATCACAATATGGCAAAAATATCGAAATGCAAATATTCACTGCATCACAAACGCTAGTATTTAGTTTCGCCTGTGAATCCAGTGGATGTGTGACGGATCTGTGAGTCAGACGAGTGAAAGCAGTTGTCTGCTGAGAACGATTCAACAATCTTTCAAACAAAAGTGTGAGTGGTCTGTGTTTGTTCCACAGGGGTCTTTGCTTTCTTTTTCTTCTCCGGGAGAGTGAAGGCTTTTGAGAACACCGCCCCCAATCTCCACTACTACTGGGTGCCCATACTGGTCAGTCTCCCAGTCCCTTATCTCAGGCAAAATAAACTCACAATGTTGTTTTGTTGTTGTTCATGAAGTGCTTGTGGGATGACATTTGAACATTTGGTTCTTGTGTTCCTCATCAGACGGTGTGTGTTAGTTCCTACCTGATAGCCCATGGATTCTTCAGTGTGTATTCCATGTGTGTGGACACACTTTTCCTCTGTTTCTGTAAGTAACAACCTCCTCCTCCTCCTCCTCAGCCGTTGTCGACGTCGATATGTCATGCGGAGTTCCATTATGTACCCATTTTGAGATTTTCTTTTCAGCCAAGTTCCCCATTGATGGTTGGGGGGGTGACGGTTGGAATGCGTCATGCAATAACAATTAAACTTCATTGTTTTCGCAACTTAGCTGATTAACTGATGAAAATGTGTTGATTCCGTTTCTCTTTTTTACTTTTTGCTCTGTTTTCTACAAACTTCCTGTTTGCAGTTTACAGCAGTTAATAATGTAGGGAAATGTCAGCTTCCAAAAACGACCAATACATCACTTCCTGTTCACTTCAAATCAAAACACTGCCTGCTATATTTTACTACTATACTTTCATTACTTTCAGCTCCTTAAAATTTTATTTTTAACATAACATTATATATTTTTAGCTCTTGTTCTGCTGGAATCTCATCTGTGGGTCAAATAAAACAATTCTCAACATTTTCATTGGATAAATTAATGCTCAATATTACTGGACATATATTTGTGTTTTCTTAGACTCATAATAATAAACTTATAGTAAATAATATGATAATAACATAAATGGTATAATGAATAAATAAAACAATCTAAAATCATCAACTGATCATGTTTTACCTGACAAACTTCAACCGAGAAATCAATTTCCTGTTGCCACTAGGGGCAGCCAAGAGAAAAAGCTGAATCTTTATTCCTTTAGACTTTTTCAGCCACAAAGCTCCCATTAGTCTTTTTATGGGAAACCTTCCCATAAAGGCTTGTGAAAATAATAATACAAAATCCCTTTCATTACTCACTAATAGTTTCTGAGGCCCTAATAATAATCCTGCTCGTCACCTCCTCAAGTCTCTCCTTGTGTTCGGTGTTGGGCTGCCACTCCTCCGCATGTATTTGGTTTTGGTTGGTACACTGGAGTCTTTCCCTGCATTCCACATTAATAGTATTATTGGTCTGAAATCTGCTCTTGCCGGGTGACGAGCTGTTCATCTCCTACATCTGAAATGCCTGTGGGTGTCTTTGCTTGCTTGCCATTTGACTTTCTGTCTCTTTTTGTCTCTTTTCTTTTTTCTCCCCTCATATCTCACAATTTTACCACCCCCTCCCTTCCCGCTTCCCGCTGGCGCTCTAACACCCGTTCATCCCCCTGATGTCGACACTGACCCTCTCTTCCATTCATTAACACTCACAAACACGCACTAAGGTGATGACCTGGAGCACAATGACGACTCGGCCGCCAGACCTTATTACATGTCTTCAACTCTCCGTGAAATTCTGTGGAAGAGCAAGGCCGACGATCCGACTTCTGCTGGTCGGCCGGGAGATGAAGACGCCTGGTTGAAACAAAAGCAGATTCAGGAGTGAGGAGGAGTTCTTTAGGAAAAGAACACCTGTTGTCAAATTCTCCTTATTTTTCTTTTCTTTAAGCTTTGTAGTCAAAGTGTTATTTTTAAGGAGCAGGTACTTTGGTGTCCATCTGAGGATCTCCTTTGGTCCCGACCCACTCATCTCACAGAGCTAGAATGTCATGCGGATCGGGAGTACCATGCCTGAAGGGTGGGATTCGTAAGATTGGGCCAAAGTTTTTACTTGAAAGCATAAGAAAATATCTTTAAATAAAACAGACGTCTAGACGTTTATTAGACCAATTATCATACTAACCAGCTAGCCGCCGTTTTTCCCTTTCTGTAATCCAAAGTAGTGTGTGGACAATGTTCTGACAATGATTCCCGACTATCTTCAGTTTTGCCCTTTCACCTTTGTTTTGCTTTGATTTCCTGTTCCTGTAGTCATAGTCCTTGTCAGAGGCGTATATTATTATAACCACGAGAAGTCAAGGGTATTATCCAATCAGCGTCGCCGCCGCCGCCGTCGTAGATCCTTTATTGATGCGTTTTACTCAAAGACGATGTCATGGATCATTTAAAAGAATTTTAAACCCACATAAAGCTCAGGGAGAGGAAGAACTGCGTTTATTGTTAACACTAGGGGGCGCTATATCTTCAAACATTTCTCAGGTCATAATTTCTCTACCATTGGTCCACTTTAATCCAAATTTGTCAAATATGAATCGACTGGAGGAGATTTATCTCATATATATGATATTTTGCTGTTAGAAAAACATGCCCTACATCCTTTTTGGTGACACCTTGCTTTTGGGGGTGACAGCACAGACCTATTTTTTTAAATATCATTACATCCTTTGTTTAACCAGGAGAACCCTCATTGAGATTAAAATTCCTTTACCTTTACGCTGCTGCACCATGAAGGCACTTTAATTTCAGTTCACACTGAACCATAAGAGGTCTTTATCCAAATTGAGTAGATCTGTACTCTAGTTTTCCCTGCGGCCTTGTTTTTACCGTGGTGATAAATAGCACTGCGTCCTCTTTACAAAGGAATGTTTGCCCTGCGGTTTTGTCCGTTTACAAGAAAAACTCTTGTACTGCATGCAGTGAAGGAATGAATGAAATGCATGCTGCTGCCGACGGCCTGAACCTTTGAAGTAAATGAAACTATTTCCTGTCAAATAGAAGTGAAATTATCCCCTAGATTGATATGAATTTTGAATCTCGTCTCTTTATGCTGCCGAGTGTTTCTGCTTCGCCCCCCAAAAAAACAAGAGTATTGAACTATTTTCACTCTCTCCAGTGGAGGATCTTGAGAGGAATGACGGCAGTCCAGAGAGGCCCTACCTGATGCCCGAAAGTCTACGTAAAGTCCTGAATAAAAAAAACAAGACTCCAGCGGCTGAATAACGCACCTACTCAAAGTTTAAAGGAGAAAACGGCCTGTGGCTGAGTGGACTTGAAACTGCCAATCACCAGGAGCCTCCAATGGTGATGTCATTGTGGTTATTTTTCAATTGCCAAATATGTAATTCACACACATCCAGTCTCTCTCCAACTTTTTGGTCCATCATGACTGGCATTTGTTTCAGAGCTTTGTCATTTTAAAAGAAAGAGGAGATGATCATCTTTCTGTTTTTAATGAAGTGAATATCTCAACCAGTTTTTAGATTGTTGTACATTTTCATCACAGATGCAGCAGGTTTTATTTTTTCATATTTGTTAAATGAAGGTGAGCTTAAAAAATAATCCATCAAAGTTGTTTGTATGCCGAGTGCTTTTCGCTTTTCTTTTGTTTAACATTTGGATTGAGTATTTAACGTTATTGTTTCCAAAGCCATTAAACCGTTACTCCTGTATAGAGCTTTATATTTAAGTCTCCAGTTATGACTTTTGATGCTGCGGTACGTTATAAACGAGAACAAAGTTTCTATTGTAACTGATGTATTGTCTTACATCGGTGCTTGTTTAATGTTGGAAAAATTGATCATGATTTTTTGCAATAAAGCATAGTTTTGTACTTATTTATGTGAGACGGCTTCTCCTTTAACCAGTCCTTCCAGTACAAAAGCTTCCTCTCACAGCTGGTCCCACCTTCCATTGATGTTTTTGTGTACATAATAATCACTCCCCAGTGTCTTCCCTGAGGGGGAGGATAGAACAGTATATTCCAGTGGTTCCCAAACTCCAATATTCTGTAGCAGTAGGCTTTACACCGCCACTATCACAAAACACAGTGGTTCCCAAACTTATATAACCTCTAACCTCTGTCAGTGGTTCCTTTACTTTTGTGACCTCTGTCAGTGCTTCCCATACTTTTGTAACCTACTGGTGGTTCCCATTCTTTGGTAACCTCTGTCGGTGGTTCACATTCTTTTGTAACCGGTCAGTGGTTCCCAAACTTTTGTAACGTCTGTCAGTGCTTCCCATACTTTTGTAACCTACTGGTGGTTCCCATTCTTTGGTAACCTCTGTCGGTGGTTCACATTCTTTTGTAACCGGTCAGTGGTTCCCATTCTTTGGTAACCTCTGTCGGTGGTTCACATTCTTTTGTAACCGGTCAGTGGTTCCCAAACTTTTGTAACGTCTGTCAGTGGTTCTTATACTTTTGTAAGCTCTGTCAGTGGTTCCAATTATTTTGTAACCTTTGTCAGTGGTTCTTATACTTTTGTAAGCTCTGTCATTTGTTCCCATTCTTTTGTAACCTCTGTGAGTGGTTCCAATTCTTTTGTAACCTCTGTCACTAGATCCCAAACTTTAGTATAGTATTATTATCCAATTATGATATCCTTTTAGGTGTATTGAGAACCATCGATCTAGAGGTTATAAAAGTTTGTGAACCACTAACATAGGCAACGTTTGGGAACCACTGACAGAGGATTCTAAAGTTTGGAAACAGTGGATACGAATTTTTGTACTACCTTCAATTGGTTCTAGTTTACACCCCAGGACTATGTACTTGGAAACAACAGATAGAACTGGAGCAGATCTAGACCGCTTCAGTTCTATTGATCTAAAACAATTAACTTCCCTCATTTCCTCATCCAAAACAACAACCTGTCTCCTAGTCCTTATCCCAACTAGTCTACTTAAAGAAAGTTTATCCTTAGTCAGCAACTCTCTATTAGAAATCATCAATCTGTCTTTAAATTCAGGCTACGTAACACAGTCCTTTTAAAATAGCCATAATCAAACCGCTGCTTAAAAAGCCGAACCTTGATCCAGAGGCTTTAGCAAATTACAGTCCGATATCTCACCTTCCCTTCCTCTCTAAAATTGTGGAGAAAGTGGTAGACGAAAAATTGTGTGATTGTTCTTACTCTGTGTAAGAATAGTTTATTTGAGGATTTCCAGTCTGGTTTAGAGTTCACCATAGTACAGAAACACCAGTGGTCAAAGTTACAAATGACCTTTTAATGCATCTGATGAGGGACTGGCCTCTGTTCTGGTCTTGTTGGATCTTAGTGCTGTATTTGATACTATTGACCACCAAATACTAATACAAAGACTTGAAAACTTAAGGGGCATCAAAGACACTGCATGAAATTGGTTTGAGTCATATTTATGTGGCAGATCTCAGTTTGTATCTGTTAACAATAAATCCTCCATGCATAGCAAAGTTACCCACGGAGTTCCCCAGGGATCTGTGCTTGGGCCAATATTATTCACATCAACATTATCAGGAAACACTCCATAAACTTTCACTGTTATGCAGATGACACACAATTGTACTTATCAACGAAACCAGGTGAATCTAATCACTTGTCCAACTTAGAGGCGATAAAGACATTAACACCTTTTTACGATTAAATTCAGATAAAACGGAAGTTATTGTGTTGGGACCCAAACACCTTAGAAACAATTTATCTGATGATATATCTACTCTGGATGGTATGACCTTGGCCTCCAGCGCCACTGCGAGGAACCTGGGAGTTATCTTTGATCAGGATATGACCTTTGACTCCCACATAAAACAGATTTCCAGGACTGCCTTTTTTTCAATCTGCGTAATATTTCTAAAATACGACACATTCTGTCGCATAAAGATGCAGAAAAGTTAGTTCATGCGTTTGTTGTTACTTCCAGGCTGGATTACTGTAATGCCCTACTAGCAGGTAGTCCCAATAAGTCTCTGAAGCCCCTCCAGCTGATCCAGAACGCTGCTGTATGTGTGCTGACCAGAACCAGGTTAAGAGAACATATCTCTCCTGTATTAGCTTTGAACATCCCGCATCCATTTGGACATCCCGCTCACTCTAATGCATGTTACTGGATTAATGCATGTTACTGGATAAATGCATGTTACTGGATTATTGCATGTTACTGGGTAAATGCATGTTACTAGATTATTGCATGTTACTGGATAAATGCATGTTACTGGATTATTGCATGTTACTGGATTATTGTATGTTTCTGGATTAATGCATGTTACTGGATTATTGCATGTTACTGGATTATTGCATGTTACTGGATTAATGCATGTTACTGGATTATTGTATGTTACTGGATTATTGCATGTTACTGGATAAATGCATGTTACTGGATTATTGCATGTTACTGGATAAATGCATGTTACTGGATTATTGCATGTTACTGGATTATTGTATGTTTCTGGATTAATGCATGTTACTGGATTAATGCATGTTACTGGATTATTGTATGTTTCTGGATTAATGCATGTTACTGGATTATTGCATGTTACTGGATTATTGCATGTTACTGGATTAATGCATGTCACTGGATTAATGCATGTTACTGGATAAATGCATGTTACTGGATTATTGCATGTTACTGGATTATTGTATGTTTCTGGATTAATGCATGTTACTGGATTATTGCGAGTTTCTGG